>JADHKN010000004.1:0-395266 GCA_019925475.1 Ophiostoma ips | reverse complement strand
TTTGTTGGTCGTTTTGTTGGTCGTTTTGTTGGTCGTTTTGTTGGTCGTTTTGTTGGTCGTTTTGTTGGTCGTTTTGTTGGTCGTTTTGTTGGTCGTTTTGTTGGTCGTTTTGTTGGTCGTTTTTTTTTCTCTATTTTTATTTTTTAGATGCTTTTGTTATGGAAGTCAAACTCGAGCTGTCGATATATCCTCGTCGCCCGTCGTACACACATCGCAGTTGCAAACGCGCGTCGTCAATCAGGTGCTCCGGTCGCGTTGTGGGCGCGATGCAGCTGGCTCGGGTGGTGCGCGCACGATGGTCGTTGGTGGGTTGTCGCCGGGCGCTGGTGATGCGTGTAAAGGGATGCAGAACGCGCAGCAGAGCGTGGGCGACGCTAGAATTCGCGCCTGCGAGGATGGGGCCTGGCTGGGTGGTCCGTGCGCGGCAGCCAATCAGCGTGTGTAGCGCCACACTGTGGCTGTGCACGGCGTTGTACTCTTCTTCCTCACACGACGTACTCCTCGCATGCATAGTTCTTTTCCTTGTCATGCATATATTCAGCCATTGTTGGAAAGAGCCTTCCAACGACCTACCATTGCTTGTTTCCTTTTCTGTATCATTCTGGCTCTATTGTCTCCAGTGTGGACACTACTACTACTCACTCCTCACAGTACGGAGTACACCTTCTATTGACCACATACCATCGTCTTTACGCTATGGAGTACGAGTACTCGTATTACTCGTTCTCACTACTTCGTGACAAGACCCTGGTTCCAATCTCAACCAACCCGCATGCATGACATCAGTGATGCGCGGCCTTGCAATGTATGCTTATATAAGCAAGCCGCGCAGGTGCTATGCTCCCTCGTCGTAAACGGAAGGCACCGTGCTCCTCAGTAGCTATGAATCTCCAGATCTCCTGCAACATGCCGACGGCAAGCGCAGTCGGTCGCACCTGCGGGTCGCTCGCTTGCGCTAGGCCTGGAAGCGCTGCATAGGGCCGGCATCGTTCCTCGTGGGGCAGGTGCCGAAATCGCCTGGCAGACAGACTAGTAGCTCGCTCTGCCATTTTTGTCCGCCTTGCGTCATGACATCCCGCCTGCTACCGACACCGACACACGACACGCTGCACCACTACGCCGCTCGACAACCGGGTTGGAGCTTCTCACTCTAATTGACTACTCTCCCTCTCGTTTACCTACCCCTCCGCCTCGTACAGCTTCCCCCCGCGCTGGCCGGATAGACTGCGCCGAAAAGAGTCCCCCTCCCTCCTCTTCCCCCTTCTCTCTCACATCCCCCCCCATGGACAAAATCACCGACAAGATCGCGGCCTTGCCGCCCAATGGCCACTTCTTCTCGCTCGAGTTCTTCCCGCCCAAGACGGCCATGGGCTTCGCCAACCTGCGCGACCGGCTGGACCGCATGGCGCGCGCGCTGCGGCCCCTCTTTGTCAACGTGACGTGGGGAGCCGGCGGGTCGACGGCGCAAAAGTCGCTGGAGCTGGCCGAGATCTGCCAGCGCGAGCTGGGCCTGACGACGTGCCTGCACCTGACGTGCACCAACATGAGCCGCGCGCTGATCGACAAGGCGCTGGACGACGCCAAGGCCCTGGGCATCCGCAACATCCTGGCCCTGCGCGGCGACCCGCCCCGGCCGACGGAGTACGGAGACGACAACGATGCGGTCAAGGACGCGGCAGCGTCGGGGACGGACCTGGCAGACCCCGGCTTCACGTACGCGGCCGACCTCATCCGCTACATCCGCCAGCAGCACGGCGACTACTTTTGCATCGGCGCGGCCGCCTACCCCGAGGGCCACGCCGAGGAGAACCACCCGCTGGGCCAGAGCCTCGCGCACGACCTGCCGTACCTCGTGGAGAAGGCGCAGGCGGGCGCCGATTTCCTGATGACGCAGCTCTTCTTTGACACGGCGGCGTACGAGCAGTTTGAGACGGCGCTCGTGCAGCACCCGAGCGGCGCGTTCCGCGACATTGCCATCATCCCGGGGCTGATGCCGATCCAGAACTACCAGATGATCAAGCGCACGACGAAGCTGAGCCATGCGCGGATACCCGACGCGCTGATGGACCGGCTCGAGGCCGTCAAGAAGGACGACGAGCAGGTCAAGAGCGTCGGCGTGGACATTGTCAGCGAGCTGGTCGAGCAGGTCAAGGCCATCAAGAGCCGCACGCAGCCCAACCGGCCCCAGGGGTTTCATTTTTACACGCTGAACCTGGAAAAGGCCGTGTCGTTTATTCTGGAGCGCACCAACCTGATCCCGGCCGAGGACGACGAGGAGGCCGTGGTGGACGATGCGCCGTCCAAGGCCGCTACGGCGCCGGCCGTCACAGTACCGGCCATCCATGTCAACGAGACGTTGCCGATGCCCCTGGCGCACCACCCCGCGCGCCGCCAGTCGTCCATCGGGTCGGACCCGCGCAACCGCGTGATCGTGGCGGGCACGCCGTCGCACCCGGACTACGAGGCCACGGCGCTCGAGGCCAGCGTGCCGGCCGAGCCGGTCAACACGCGGTCCAACACGCTGGCGGTGTCGGAGGGCGAGGGCGCGCTGGGCCGCGAGGCCACGTGGGACGACTTCCCCAACGGGCGCTGGGGCGACGCGCGGTCGCCGGCGTACGGCGAGATCGACGGCTACGGCACGAGCCTGCACATGACGGTGAAGCAGGCGCTGACGCTGTGGGGCCGGCCGGCGACGGCGGCGGACATTAGCGCCATCTTCACGCGGTACCTGGACGGCGCGCTGCCGGCGATCCCGTGGAGCGAGGAGGAGGTCAACCCGGAGACGGGCACGATCCGGGCGCAGCTGGTGCGGCTCAACGCCAAGGGCTGGTGGACGGTGGCGTCGCAGCCGGCGGTCAACGGCGTGCCGTCGACGGACGCCGTGTTTGGCTGGGGCCCGCCGCACGGGTTTGTGTTTCAAAAGGCGTTTGTCGAGTTTTTCCTGCCGGCCGCCGACTGGACGGCGCTGTGTGCGCGCCTGCAGGCGGACGCCGCCGTGCGCGACAGCGTGTCGTTCTTTGCCATTAACGCGGCGGGCGAATTTATGTCGTCGGCCAAGTCGGCGGCGGCGGCGGCGACGAAGACAAAAAGTGACACCGCCGACAGTGCCGCCCCCGCCGACAGCACCAACGCCGTGACGTGGGGCGTGTTCCCCGGCAAGGAAATCGTCACGCCGACCATCATCGAGGAGGTCAGCTTCCGCGCGTGGAGCGAGGAGGCCTTTGACATCTGGAAGGAGTGGGCGGCGCTGTACCCCAAGGGCTCGGTGACGGACCGGCTGCTGGAGCAGACGCGCAACGACTACTGGCTGGTGAACATTATCCACCACAACTTTGTCGACAAGGACGCGCTGTGGCGTCTTTTGTTGTAGACATGCATGATGTAGAGCAAAGTAATATATATTGCCTGTACTTGCAGCAGTGTGCCTATCTACTCCGTACGTCTCTGTTCTGAGACTGAAACGCCGTAAACCGTAACAAACAGTCCTAAATATGAACGAGAAAACCAAGACCGGACAACAACGCAGACGGTGCTCGACATGGCGAGCTTTTGGTGGTATCAACAAAGAGACATGATGAGAACAAACATGAGAGCGAACATGGTGGAAGGGAAGCTACATAATAAAGGGGAAAAGGAAAGGAAAGCAAGAAATAAGAAGAAAAAGAGAAAAATCAAAGAAAAAAGAAAAGATAGGAAAAAGAATAAGAAAAAGAAAAAGAAAAAGAAGAAAAAAAAGCCTAAATCGCCTCATCATCGTACGTCGGCACGGCCGGGGGATAGCCGGCCGCGTCCGCGCCGTGGAAAAAGTCGGGCTGCGTCCAGGCGTCGCTGCTGCCAAAGGAAAAGTCAGTCTGGCCTTGGGAGTGGCCATGGCTGTGCACATCCCAGCTGTTGCTGCTGCTGCTGCTGCTGCCGCCAATGTCGTACTCGTTCAAACTACGACCGGCCGTGCCCGTGCTCGCGGGCGCAAACGGCACGGCCGTTGCCGACACGGTGGACGACCGGCTCGACACGCCGGGCTCCATCTTGGGTGTCTTGCTGGGGGTGTCGACAATAAAGACGTCGTCCTCTTCTTCCTGCTCGTCGTTGTCGTCATCCTCATCTTTAAAAAAAGACATCTTGAGCTCGCGCGCCCATGCAGACCGGCCCGAGCTGCGCGTGTCGTTGCCGCCGCGGACCGTGCGCGGTGCCGTGTTTTGCCGCTCGTCGGCGGCCGCGGTATGGGTATAATAATAGGGCGACTCGTCGGGCGGCGTGGCGCCGACGCCGGTGCTGAGTGCTGGTGTCGCGTCGGGCACATACGCCGACGTGGACGGTGTGACCAGAGCGATGGGCGTGTGCTGGTATTCGTTGCTGTCATCATCGTCAACGAGCTCAATCACCGACGACGCCGACGACGCCGTCGCCGCCGCCATGGCCGGCCGGGCCGCCGGCGTCGACACGGGCGTCACGTCGAGCTCGTCGTAGTTGACCTCGCTGGCGCCGCTGCCGTCCTCTTCATTAGACAGGACGACTTCGGCCGTGCGGGCGCGCTTCTTGGGGGTGGCCAGCACGCTGCCGCCAGCGACCCGAGATGCAGCGGCGGGCGTCTTGCGCTTGCGCGTAAAACTCTCGGTGGCCGCCATCTTGTTGCGCGTCGTCAGCGGGCTCTCGCCCTTGTCGACGGCCTCGCGCAGCGCCTTGGCCTCCTTGCGGATGGCGCGGAACTGGAACTCGATGCCCATGGGCGTGGACTCGCCAAAGTACTTTGCAATTTCTGGGGGTCAGCTATGCTCCCAGCTATATACGAGTATTGTCTGCCCACCTTTGTCGCTCAGGTGGAACATGTCGGCCAGGTTCTTCGCATCGGTGCCGGCGGCCACGGCCTCGCGCACGGCGGCCACCTGCTTCTTGATCGACCGGAACCGGTGCTCCAGGCTGGCCGCCGTCGCGTCGGAGCCATAGTGCAGGGCGATGGCTGTGTTGGCGCGGTATGTCAGACGCGGTGCAGCATAGCGGGATGCGCGCAAGGTACTCGTAGATGGATCCAGAGCGACAAAGGCAGAAGACGGTTCATAATGCAAAAAAAAAAAATATCGCCCTTACCTTTGAAATTCAGCTTGAGGGACGGACTGCTGGCGATCACGGCGGCCAGCAGCCGGCTCTGCGCCTCGTAGGTCCGAAAGTTTGACGGTGCCATGATTGTGTGAAGCAATGAAGGACGAATCAAGAACGCACAATCGGCGAATGCGTTACCGTCCTCAGCCTGCTGATAGGCCTCGTTGGAAAGAGGGGGAGTGTAAGTCGGGTGGTGGTATTGCTGATGAATGACGGCTCGTGACGAACAAGTGTAGATTAATAAGGAAGAAACATAGAGCGACTTTCAACTACTCCATTAAGCGGAAAGAGTACGAGTAGAGGGGTGTTGTGCACTGGGTGTGATATTGTGGTGGCTGGGGGGGCAACCGGAGAGAGAGGCAGCACGGTTGACGCGTGCGAGGAACGAGCCTGCGCGTTAAGAGGTACCTGTAGCGCCACACAAAATACAGCGAAACAGAGGTACCACTTTAACTAGCGTCTCACCCCATGCAAACGGCGCGTCAGGGGGGGGCACTACGCCAGGCAGGCCGCGCGACCCCAGTTGCCCCGGCAGTCGCTCCCAGCCAAGAGAGATGCTTGCACGCAGCATGGTCTCAAGGTACAGAGTACTTTGCAAGTACGGAGTACGGAGTAACGAGCACGTCTTGGCTCTGCGCAGGAGTGGATGCCGCCGCGTCGGGTCGAGTCTGCACCAGTTCTCTCGTTCTTTCCCAATACAGCATCACGTCACCTCTCTTAGCCCAGAGTACGGGCCGCGCCGCCAAACATGTGCCATACCACCTTTGGAAGGAACGAGGGGGGCTCTCCACGAGACCAAGACCATCGGCTCCGAGTACGGATTGAAGACATACTCGTTCATATATTACATGTACTCTATATATGCCACGATAGTAAAGTAAAGCTGATAATATAATATTAAAACTGATGATACTGATATGCAAAACAGAGCACCTTTATCCAATCCCGGTGCTGTCTATCCAAGACCAGGCCTTTTCTTTTTCATAAAGAAAATAAAACCTGATCTGTCCCATATGTCCAACATGATAAAAACGTCGTCGATCGATGTGCAACTGCGCCGACCAAGAGAGAAGAAAAGTAGAAGAGAAAACTTAAAGAAAAAAAAAAAAACGCCTACGACATAAACGACCCCGCCGCCGCCCGGAACGCCGCCTCCTTCTCCTTGAGCATCATGCCCGGCCCGCCGTCGGCACTGCTCCCCATGCCGCTGCCGATGCCGCTGCCGCCGCCGCTGCCGTTGCCGTAGATAAAGTACTGGATGCCCAGGATCGAGTCGCACGCCGCCTGGAACAGGCCGCACAGCTTAAACGCCAGCGGGATCTCCGTCGTCGCCGTGAAGAACCAAAACATCTTCATGGCGTCGCCGGCCAGCCAGTTGACCAGCACCGACGGCCGGAACCCGTGGCACGACCGGTTGATGTGGTTCGTGCGGATCTGCGGCAGCGGCAGCGTCGCCTCGACCGACAGGCCAATGTAGCCGATCAGCACCGAGTACGACGCGTAGAGGCCGGTGAAGGGGCTCAGCACGAACTCGCACACGACGAGCCCGGCGAACAGGTAGAGGAGGAAATGCCAGTATCTGATGGTTAGCCGATACTCAGAATCAAGAAAACAGGAATAAAAAATAAAAAAAGACCCACGGCTTAGGTGACCGCCATTGCCAGAAATTGTAGGGCCGGTCCGCAAAGAGCCCGCCGCCGCCGGCCGCCTTCATGCCCGAAAAGGGCACGGCCGCCTCGCCGCCCTTGGCCGACGGCGCCGGCCGGTGGTCCAGCGCCACCTTGAGCAGGATCAGCTGCACAATCACCATGAGGATCGACTGCGCCAGCAGCGCCTTGTCGAACTGGGCGCCGGGGTAGTATGCGATGCTGGGGGGGGGGGGTGTTAGTTATTTTATTTTATTTTTATCACGTTACAAAGGCCGGAATGCAGACGCACCGAAGAAAGGAGGCCACCAGCATGATCAGCGGAATGTCCATGGAGAAGCCCGCGCTCGACTTCTTGCGGCTCATGGACATGATCTGGTCGCCGTAAGAAAAGATGGGCGAGAAGACGAGAAAGACGGGCGCGGCATAGCCCGCCAAGGTAGCAAGCCAAGACATGGTGGAGGGAGGAGGAGGAGGAGGGGGATGGAGGATGGATCGAAGAAGGCGCTGCTGTGCCTCTTTGTTGCTCAGTTGGACGTGTTTCCAAGACGGCTTTCGAGGAAGAGAAGACGGAGAGAAGTCGGACGAGTCGAGGAGGCGTCGAGGCGGCGAGGTCGGCGAGATTTCTAGGAGAGAGGGGCCGAACAAGAGGGGACACGGAGTCGGGCTGTCGTGGTCGCAAAAGGAGTGAAAGGCGAGCGCAGACTGTCGATGGTGCAGAGCGTGTGGGAGAGCGTGCGGGAGAGCGGGCGGCGCGTCAAAGGAACAGGGCCGGAGAGTGCGAAAAGGAGACAAAACCCGGCTTCCCCCCAGATGGGACACAAAGCGGGTGTGGGGCAGGTATATGAAATATGGGGCTATGAGGCCCTTGTCATTGGATGGCTGACTAATCCATCAACGTCATGTTAAGTCCGACTAACACGACAATACGACCATGAGGCGTAGATTGGGACGAAGTGCACACAGTAGAATACGGAGTACAGAGTAGAATACCGGCTATGTCGTATATAGGCGTGGCAAGAGATGAGCCCGCACGCACAAATCTAAGAACAAGAGGCGGCTGACAATGTCTGCGAAAAGACCAGCGTAAATGGCAGAAAACTGGTAGAAAATATAGCAGAAAATAAAACACAAAAACGAGACTGTTGCTCGGGTCAATAGCTAAGAGCCATCTATAAAATTGGAGAGAAGAAGAGAAGAAGAGAAGAGAAGAAAGACAGAAAAGAAGAAAACAAGAGTCGCCTCAAGGCATATTAACCAACCAACGCCGAGCAGATGCAAACCGTAGAAAGCCAGGAATTCAAAACACCTCTAAAGAGGTAAAAGAAAGCAGAAGAAGAAAAAAAGGTAACAGGAAAAAAAAGAAAGACAAAAGAAGAGAAAGAAGAGAAAGAAGAGAAATAAAAGTGAAAAGATAAAGGCAGGCAGTGAAAAGAATAAACAGAAAAACAAAACGAACAAGTACAATAGAAAATACAAAGAGGCCGTTCCACGTCGTTTGGCAACATAAAAGAGGACGGATATCTAACAAAGAACAAAAGCAAAAACAAAACAAAACAGATGGACGTCATGATGAAAATGGCGATACAACAGAAGCCAAGAGCTATGCCCGGCCGTGGTGACGTCTGCAGGCATGATCAGCTGCCAGCCTCGTCTATTCACCAGGACGCCTCGCCGGCGGCTGTACATACAGGTTGGCCTGCCACGAGCGGCCCGCAGCGTCGTCGTTGTGCATCCGAAGCTCCATCTCGGACCGTGGAGGCGGGAGCAGCATGCGCGACGACTCGGTGTGTGAAGAAGGCGACGTGGGCTGCGAGTGCCGGTAGTCGTCGTAGGGGTGGCGCCGGTAGCCCGACTGGGACTGATGCGGTTGGTGGTGCGACTGCGGCCCGTGCGAGCTCATGTGGCCACCGTACGGCGGCAGCGACGACGCGTGCATCTCGTGACGCGAGTCATGGCGCGACTCATGGCTGCTGCTGCTGCCCCAGGGCGCCGGCGGCAGACCACCGCTGCGGGGCGCGTCGGCCGACATCGTGGGCGAGTGGCTGCCGTAGGGCGGCGGCGAGCGGCCGCGGCTGGCCGTCGTCGTGTAGTGGTCGTACTCGGTCCGCGGGCGCTTGTAGAGGGCGCCGGTGGCCAAGTCCATGCGGTCGGGGCTCGAGGCACGCCGCATGCCCGCGCGCGATGACGAGCTCGTCGAGTTGCTGGACATGCTGCGCGCCGGGTACGCCATCTGGCGCGGCGACTCGAGCGGCGGCGGCGGCGGCGGCGGCCGGATCATGCCCTCGGGCTCAGACGTCGTGGTGCCGGGCGACGCGTTGTTGCCGCCACGGGGCGCGTTCTTGAACCGGCACACGCGGCCAAACTTCTCGCACTGCACGCAGCGCGGGAACTCGGGGTCGCACTTGATCTTCTTCTCGCGGCACGTCATGCACGCAATGGCAAGCCGCTTCCGGGGCTTGCCGGCCTTGGTCACGCCCCAGTACGGGTTGACGGACTCGCCGTCAATCACGGCCTTGCAGTGGCTGCCGTCGTCGTAGAAGAAGCACAGGCCCTCGCCGGGCACCTCGGAGGCGTGCATGAACTGCGGCAGGAAATCCACACCCGTCCAGATCTTGGGGCCCATGCCCTCCTTGGGGATGTTCACACCCTCCGGGTAGGCAGAGCTCGCCGGTGTCAGAGGCATAGGCATGGACGACGCAGCAGATGATGACGATCCGCGAACGGGGCTCCGCGACGGCCCCATGGGCGACGGCGGCGAGAACTGGTGAGACGAGTGGCTGTGCGAGGCATACGGCGGTGGCGGCGGCTGGTGCTGGTGCTGGTGCTGCTCATGCTGGCGTCTGTGGTAGTCGGACGCAGATGCCGACGGTCCACGGGGGTCCGTTGGGCTGGGAGCGTGCGCGTATCTCGGTGCGTCTGCGTAGTACGACTTGTGCTCGCCGTGCGACGAGTAGTCGGCCGGGCCTGCTTCCGCGTGCGCGCCCCACCGACTGCTACCAGTCGAGGCGTAGCCGCCGCCCGTCGAGCGCGCATCGTGGCGTCTCGCCGCCGCCGCCGCTGCCGCCTGCTGCTGGTCCAGGTATTCGTGTTCGCGAGGGCGTGGCGAGTGGCCGTCGTGGTAGACGCTCCGGGGCGGTTGCGGGAGCGGCTGCTGCGAAGACTGGGACTGGGACGCTGGCGGTGTTGCGGCCTTGGAAGCAGGAGGAGGAGGAGGAAAGTACGACAGCGACGGCGAGTGTCTATCCAGCGGCGACGGGTGCAGGGGAAAGATGCTGCTCAAAGACGGCAGCGTCTCGCGGACGGGCGGGCGTGGTGGCGCATCGTTCCTACGGGGGCTGTTGCTGCTGCTGCTGGCCGGGCCGTCGGCGTAGGCACTTGCGGGTGCCGATGTTGATGCTGCTGCGAATGACGACATGCCGCCGGCACGAGCACTGTCGGTCGAGGAGGGCCGTGGAACGGGAGAGAGCGGTTTTACAACAGAGGACGACAGCGGCTGGTCATGGCTCGACATGGGCGGGGAAATGGGTGGCTGCGGGTGTGGCCAATAGAGGTCCTTGGGCGGCTGGCGCTGAGGGTGTAGGTTTTGTCTGGTGGAAAGAAAGGAAGACGACGACGAGCTGGAAGATGTAGTGAAGTCCGGAGGTGTCTGAGGGAGGCGGCTGTGGGACTCGGCAACGGTTGAGTACCCCATTGGGAACGATGTATAGTGGTTGTCTGGCTAATTGGAGAGCATGCTCTGGTGCTGGTGGCGATGAGAGGCGCCAGGCAATGACGGCGTGAGAAGAGAAAGTGAGCGGGACGGGAGGTGCCGCAGGATGTTGATGTGGTCCCCAGGACTCTATCTACTTGACAGAAGGAAATGAGAGGGGGGGGAGGGGGGGAGAGAAGGAGAGAGAGGGAGAGAGAGGGAGAGCGGGGGGGGGAGGAAGAGAGAAAGAAAGAGAAAGAGAAGGCGAGGGGGGAGAAGAGAGGAAGAGAGGAAGAGGGACAGGAAGAGGAAAAGGAAGAAACGAAAGGAGAAAACGAAGAGTAGAAGAACAGAAAAGAAGAGCCGTGATGAAGAAGAGAAGAGGGGGAGGGGAGGAATAAAAAGAAACAAGAGTCGAAGAGGACAATGGGAAGAATAAGGAAGATCGATCTTGGTCCGAGCCGATAAAAATGCAGGTCTTGAGGATAAAAGAATGGATTAAAGGAATAAATCAAACGAATAAAGTAAGAAATAAGAAAAACATGGATAAAAGGAATAAACGGAAAAAAAAGAGAAAAAAATAAATAAAAAATAAAGTAAAGGAGTGCAAGGAACAAGGAGCAGGGACAAGGAGCAGGAGCAAGGAGCATAGCAAGGAGCATGGCATGGAGCATCGCATGGAGCATCGCATGCAGGACGGAGTACGGAAAAGTACTCGTACATGACAAGGAACAAAAGAAACGAAAAAGAAAGATGATAAATGGAAAAAGCGCCCGTCCACTTCGCCAAGGGCATATCCGCCGGGTAAGGAAGGCGCTGATGAGCGGCGCAGCCCTCTCTGCCTGCGCTTGCCTGTTTTACGGAGTACTCCATATTATCTCACTTGCATCTGAAAGGGCAAGTACGGAGTACGAGTAGTACGAGTACGTCGTAGCCAAGGTAGCGCTCGGTATGCCGTGTGGTGTTTTTCGATCCTTCCTTCCTTCACGTGCTGACCGGTCGCCCTTGCCTATGTTCTCCTGTTGCTGCCTCCTTTCCGTTTTAATCGAGTTCCTTCTTGTTTGGGGCCCAAGGGGTTATTATTGATGATAATACAGATGATATTAAATAGGATTGAATAAATAAATAAATAAAATAAAGATGGATAGAAATACTGGAGACCAGGATTTAGACGGCTTTGCAAGGAGATAAACAAGAGGAAGAAGTAGGAGACACGGACTTACGGAGTACGGACCGGATGAACTCTAGATAGACATAATTAAACGCTGTACTAGACGTTTTAACCGCCGGCAACAGAATACGAATACACACAAAAGAGCAGCCAAAAAGGCCGCGCCCCAGTCCGAAGGGTAGAGCAGCAGCAATAAAATTTCCGATTAGTACGAGTCGACAAGGGGAGGGGGGAGTTGAGGGGAGAAGACACATTGAATAAGGACAAGACGGCGGCCGCAAAAAGTCTCGCAGGAGTGGAAGAACGGAGGGTGTCGGGGGAAGAGACAGGGAGAGAAGGTGAGAAGGGGAAGAGTAGGGAGAAGAAGGGAGGAGAAGAGAGGAAGAAGAAAGTAGGAATCCATAGAAGAAAGAAAACAAACACAGCCAAAAGAAAGAACAACCGTCAGCAAGAGGAAGAACAAACGCAAGCAAAAGAAGGAGTCAACACAGCCCAAACCAAGTGAGACAAGAACAAGACAAAAGATACACAACCACAGCAACCATATGTCAAAGCAGGACTCGTAAAAAATACAATAAGAAAACAAGAGGGGGCCGTGGCATTCGCATGCGTTGATGACACGAAAATGATGTGATTTGCGACTGGGTGATTAACATGTGGCCCAGGTTCAGCGGAGAAGAAGAGCGCAAGGCTTGAAGAGAGTGCTGGTCCGTGCTGGCAGTGTCAGAAAGAAAGAAAACGATTTAGAAAGAATAAATTAAAAGAAATAAAAAAGAAATAAAGCGGAATAAAAAGTATTAAACAAAAATAACAAGAACGAAAGAAGAAAAAAACAGAGAAAGAAACCCTGAATACGAGAACAGGAATGACCTGCCGTTGTGCATGAACAAACATGGTGTCGGCGACGAGTGTGGAGTGGACGGAGTAATTATGCTGCCCAATGCCATCCATAATACCGTCGTGGTACTTGTAGGGGGTGTGAATATTGAGTTGCAGGGAGGTGAGATACGGAGTACGGAGTACGGAGTACATACGAGAAGTGAATGTATTTTCTTGGGACTGTCCTTGAAGAGGAAGCCGCCGGATTGTCTCACATGCACATGGTAGACAGAGAAGGAAGAGGAAAAAGAGAAAACGGTAATAAAGAGAATAGAATAGAAAGAATAAAGTCGGCAGTACAGGGACCGGCAGAATACTCGTAGCGACCGGCAGACGACCCTCTGACACTGCCGCGGGGAACGACTCATCACCCATCGTCGATACAAGGAAATAACCGAGAGCACACACGAGACAAGGAAGAAAAAAAAAGACCCGCGTGCGGCAACGACGGGCCATTGGGCCGCCGGCGACAAAAGAAGAAGAATGGCCCAAAACCGGTCTCTGTCCCAACGGCTGCCAACGCGCGCCGCCCTTGCTCGATGAGGTACGTGAGCGGGCCTGTCCTGTCGTTCTTCCAGACGCAGTGCGAGTGCCGGGTCTTTAGGTAGTCTGTGTAGGGCAAGTGGAAGAAGGAAGGGGGGGTCTGATGTTTTGTCTTTGATTTTTGCTGTCTGTTATCGTGGTGTCTTTGATTTCGTCTGTCTGATGTCTCGCCGTCTGACTTTAGTCCGTCTGCTGCTGTCTCGCTTGTCCGTTTGAAATTGTCTTTCCTCAGAGTCACCCACTCCCAAACGGCCAGAAATTACTCCCGCACCTTCACTGCAGACCTGCTGTTTCAAGACCCCTGCCGTCGTCCTAGTCCTACACACACACACACACACACACAACAAGAAGGAGGGATAGAGCATGTCGTAAGCCGTCGGCACATGCAACCTGGGAATGATAGCCGTGCATACTCCTCCGTACTCGTAACGCCATGGGACGGTATTCCTCCGATGGCCCAGCACTCGAGACGCGCGACACACCACGGACACACCACAGACAACCACTGGCAACCACTGTGCATGATAGTCGCCGTCTGTGCCGCCGCCAGAAGCAGACAACGTTTGACGATTTAGAGTGTACGTGTTCTTTTTTTTACTCCGTTGACTCCGTACGACTGAGGTCTTTTTTTTTTTTTTTTACTCCGTGATAGGCACTGCGCTGATCGTGCACGTACCCCATGTTTTACGCCGCCTCCCGACCCCTGCTGCTGTTCACCCGCTTTCCATGCGAAGATAGGATGAATACCTGAGGTTTTTGTTTTTTTTTTCGTTTTTTTTTCTTTTTTCCCTTTCTTTCCGTAACGTCTTTCTTCTTTCTTCCTAGCTTTGTCTACATGTACTCGGTACATGGGCGGATCGAGCCAAGCCCGCGCTGCAATTGCTCGCCATTATTATTGGAGGATTTTCTACTATTTATTCCATGTGTTTGTCTCACGTTGGCTCTGCCTCTGATTTCCCATCTGTCTCGAGATCAAACACCACGGATCTCCTCCCCTCCCCCCCCCCCCGCTGACAGTTTGCCACTTCCTCTCTCTCTCAAAATCGTCAGAGCCCGTACCGAGATGTGCATTTACTGAAACGGCCACACCTGCACCGTAACGTAGCACATTCTGCCCTTGTTTACGACTAACGAGTACAAGTACTACTCATACTCCTGTTTACGATAAAAATAAAATAAATAATTGTATGCATGCTCCGTAGGCGTGCATAACATTGCCATTGTCGGTAGCCCAGCCACATCTACCGAGACACGAAATAGGGACCGCATCTGACAAACCACGTACGATGGTGCAGGAAAAAAAGAGAAGGAGGCCAAAAGCGGGCAGCTCGCAGGGGAGGGGGGAGGGGAGGGTCGGCTAGATTTATGCTGCCGCGTTCTCGGTTGGCGAGCCCTGTCATTCGCTGGAGCCGCAGACGAGGGGTGGAGAGAGAGAGAGAGGGGGGAGGAGGAGGGGGAGGGAGGTGAGGGGAGTATTCGTACCCTGGGGAGAGCCAAGAGGATAATAGGGGGGGACAGGGCCGGACGAAGAGACCAGATGGGAAGGCAGAAAGCGCCAGAAGTAATATATAATATAAAATAAGAATAAAATAAAACCGTAAGCCGGAGCAGGAAGGAACGAAGGATCGAAGGAATGGGATGTGCGTCAGAGGGGTGCGTGGGCCCCAGCACAACACATACACACACACGGAACACACAAAAAGCGGCTAATGAGGACGGGGCTCGGCAAGTAGCTGTTAGTTTCGATCCAAGCCCGAAGCGGTTACAACAATGATGCACGAGTACTCGTACAAAAGCTGCGAGTACTCCCGTAAGTGAAAGGGACTTTGGTGGGGCACGCAGCACCGGCCGTCTTGGGAAGGAGCAAGACCTCTTCCGGCGCTTGCACCACACCCCATGGTTTCCCATGGGATGATTGATGGACGACGAGGCGAGGCCAACCGGGAAGGTGCAACCAACGCACGACGCACGACGGCAACTACACGACGGATAAACGCGGTCCCTCTGCCTACGCATAAGTGCGTGCACATGCCCTTTTGTTTGCATTGCCTGCGCCCGCCTGGCTGCGCATGACCCTGCGCCGAGGACACCGTAGCATCCTTCCGGCGCTTCTCTGCGAGGCTCTCCTACTACCTGCCGCAAGCGCTTCCTCGGTGGGCGAGAGGAGAGGGCAGTGCGAATGCGAGTAAATCGCAGCTTTGGGGCATATCACCGAAATCCGGCCGCAGGGGGGGGAAGAAATTAATGACAGGGAGAATAAGAGAATAAGAGATAATAATCCGCCGAGTCAACGGGCCTTTTGCGCTTGTATTGAAGATCCGTCAATCATTTCGTTTTTATTGTACGGAGTCGTGCAGCGTTTTTTTTGAGCCGCGTCGCAACTCCGGGCCTTTTCTTTTTTTCTCACGCTCACCCGCAGCCCGAGTTAGCCTCTACTTTTGTCGGACCACAGCCACTTTTGTCTCGCCCTGCTCGTCCTACGCCGGGAAAATACTGACGTAGCACCTGTGCACTGACGGCTGGCAGCTCTCCCGTGCCACGGCGTGTCCGGGTTCCGTGTACCGTGTACGCTGTACGAGGGGACTCGTACGTGTTGTACGAGTAGTACGTGTTTATTAGCAGCGGCAAAGACGGGTTCGATGTAATGGTGCCCGAGGCTATTTTGGCCCAAGTTCTGCACGCATGCCATAGTTTCTGTATTTTCGTACGAGGAGTACGAATACTCGTACTCCATACATTAAATCTACTTGGAGGATCGGTACTTGGATGGGACGGCACTTGGAAGGGGGTGGCCCGTAAGCAAGCAGCATTGTCCGGCCTCCAATCAGTACGAGTACTCAGTACGAGTACTGGGCCCTAGGACCTCGCGGCCATTCTCGCGGCCTTGTTCGCGGTCATGCTCGCATCTTGCCTAAATACTCGTACCTATAATAGCGCGCATAGTATCACCACGCACTCCCGTATCCTGCTGCGTGCATGCAATGCATATTTCTCTCCCCGGTGGCGTCAGCAGCGTTCGAAAGGCCGTGTGCAAGGATGTGAAATGAGTCGTCGCATCAAGGACCAAGCCTCGTACGTGGAACGTCAGAGGACGAGCTTGGAATCAAGAGGGATGGTTAATTAGTTGTGTCTACAACGTAATTACAAAGGAGGTTTTCACAGCAGGGCATGCCTCGTAGATGATAACGACCACGGCCACGCAGCCTCTCTTGCCGGTTACATTGTCTATGCCGTGCGGCAGATTGGGTACGAGAGAGTACGGAGTACGGGAGTACGTACGAGTATCGTACTCGACATTGCTTTTGAGAAACCCGAAATATGGATGAAAAAAGAAAAAAGAAAAAAGAAGAAAAAAAAAAAAAAAGAAATCGGCCGCCTAGTCCTAGTACGGAAGCTATTTAGCGAGAGGCTTCACGCTAGTTGCGATACGAAAATATGGAGCGTGGTGTCTGTGTGGCCGAAGCAAAAAGAGGAAAAAGAGAAAGAGAAAGGAAAGACAAACTGGCGAGCAACTGGCTGTGCCCTGTTTGAGCAGGAGGATAACAACCACGGCCCAGCACGCTTGCGGCCAACTTGTGCCGTGCACATAATGCCTCGCGTCCATCGGCTGATCCAGTTGAGTTGGTGGTTTTTTCTCGTTACTTGTTTTGTTTTTTTTTTTTTTTTTTTTTTTTTTTTTTTTTTTTTTTTTTTTTTTTTTTTTTTTGCCGGCGTGGACAACGGACTATGTATCTATCCGGTGGCGCTCATAGTGCCGCCCAAAAGGCCTCGGATGGCCGTGGCATGTCGCTGCTGGTCGAATCGAACGTATTCCCGCTGCACATCCGCATCCTCACTACGAGTACTCGTACTCCGTACTCCGTATTAATTGTTCTCCCCTCCTACGGGGTAGGCTTATTTCCTGCTCGGGGTTGACATGTCGTATGACGGGAATATACGAGTCTCGTTCTCGTTCATAATTTTATGCCGTTGCTGAAACAAAACAGGGACGACTCCATAATCACAAGCAAAATGCAGGAAATTGAAAAAAAGAAGTAAAAGTCGAATAAAATAAATAAATAAATCCGACGTAAATAGAATTAAAAATCTGCCGCTGGATCAGCATGAATACCGGCAGCAAACACATCAAGAGACACCGACGGCAAAGACCGACCTGCCGAGCGGCTGATTCCTGAAAGGGGAAGGGATCAGCAGATGAGTTGTGCCTGGTCAGACCCCTGACACATAAAAGACAAGAAAAAAAATGGCCTCACGGGCGGCGGGCGGTGGGCGACCTGGATGAGGACTCTTTCTGCGCGTGCCGTCCTTTTTCCGGGCGGGCACACGGACCAGCAGAGATAGAAAATCTACATTGGTGACCGAGGCTCGTGCGGCACGCCAGAAGGACAACGGAAGACACCGTGGAAGAGTGCAACGGGGGGGAGGGGAGGCTTCTGGCGGCCTTCTGTAGTATTGGTGATGGACTTTCTTGCATACAGAAACTCTCTGTATGCTGCGGTACTTGTTCTTTTTGCTCGTCTATTTCTGCTTGATTTGGACGAGTATTGGCATTCCGTTGTATTTACTTTTTTTGGTTGTTGTCTGTTTTTTTTTCTATATTCATTCCATAATATTTCTCACTATTGTATTATCTCTTGTCTTATTTCTTATCAACTTCTATCAATATTGGTTGTTCAATTTTTCCCATCCTTATTACATCCTTATCATCTATATTCCATTCTATTCCGTCCTCATTGCCATTCTGTCGTTATTGCTATTCTGTCTTTATTGCTATTTATCAATAATTTTATCATCATACTCGTACTCATTTCTTCTCATCCTACGAGTACAATACCTACCCCCTAATACTCAATACCATTAATTCAACCAACTGGTACCAATTCGTCATGCATTGCCAACCAGTACTCTGTAGATATCCGTGCCACCTGGCGAACCGTGTTTCGGACGTAAGCGTACACATACGGAGTAAGAATTCGCACGCCTTGTGACTATTGAAATTTAGTACTTGGAAGTAGAAGGAGTACGGTACGGAGCACGGAGTACGAGTACGATACGATACGGAGTACGAAGGACTCGAACAGAGTGCTCCACTTTATCGTCTCTCTCGGTACTTCTACCTATCTACGGAGTATGCTATCTGCGCGGCACCACATGGCCAAAGCAACCGGGTCTGACAAAAAAAAAAGAGTCTAAAGCGGAAGGCCACGGCATGGCAACTTGTGCCTCCACTCCCCACACGCACAGAACACACCCCACTTGGGGCCGAGTTGCATATCTTACATAACGCTTACTCCATACTACGGAGTACGGAGTACTACGGAGTACGGAGTAGTGAGTGGCACGGTCGGACAACAAGCGCACAGAGGACCCTTGGACTCGGCAGTAGCCTCCTTCCTGTTTTGTACGAACCCTGATTATCTCATCTTTTTTTATGTCATTCTTTTTTTACTTTTTCTTTCCGTGATAAGTTGGCGTCAGCAGGCAAGAGCAGCAGACTGCCAAATTGCGACTACCAAAAAAACACATCGCGTAGGGCAGCAAACTCCGGATCAGCGAGTACCAGAAACTTTAAATCACAGTCACGCCAACGGCACGAGGTGTGTGTTCGTACCGACAAACGAGCAAAAAAAAAGTAAATAAAAAGGGACGATGATCACACCCGAATGGGGTAAATGAAAGGGACCAAAAGTGCCGTCCAAGAAGAAGTAGCTCAAAAAGAATAAGAAGAAAGAATAAGAAGAAAGAAAAAAAAAGAAAAAAAAAGAAAGGAATAAGAAAATAACGAGCTGAGTGTGGCTGTTTCCGGGCTAGTGCGTGGATGCCTGCCATGCCCATGATACCATGCCATCCGTCGAAAAAAAAGAAAAAAAAAAGATTCCCCACGAACAGTTGGAAAGGGTACGACTCCGTACGGAGGAGACACTAATTCCAGAAGAGAAGGATGCGAGCTAGCCCTGCCCGTCGGCAAAAGGACAAGGAGGGGAGAGGGAAGGAGGGAAGGAGAGAAGGAAGGGTCTCGGACGGTACTTCTCGTCTCCTCGTGAAAACATGACGGATCCGACGTGATTGATTTGGAAGGACATTTCCTCTCTGCCTCTCACTGTGAGCAGTCGCCCGAGTCAACCGTACTCGACCGCCCCGGAGACACACGGTCCCTTGGCCGCCGTGCCCCCAGCCAGGTATTTCTACTTGTTCAGCCGTTACCAACAGACTTGACATTGGACGAAATACGAGGGAGAGAGAGAGAGCCACAGGGGCCCTGCGAGGATTATTACAGAGTACGGAGTACGTACGAGGAGTCCCCTCGCAAGAAGGAGGAGTCCTTCGTACTCCGTGCTCCGCCGACGGCCTCGTATTTCCATACGACGCACTGCCGTGTGCTCCGTGACATGGGCAGTGCCAAGCCGTTTGATTTCTGTCATTTTTTTTTCTTATTCTCTTTTTTTCTTGTCTCTTTTTCTTCTCTTGTCTTTTTCTTCTTCTCGGCAGCCGATGGCATGTAACGTGTCTGCCGGGCCGGGCTGCCATTGTGCCATGGATGAGAAAGGAAGGAGGATAAGAAGGGTGTCCGGAGAGAGCGAACAAGAAAAAAAGAAGAGAAAGGAAAAAAGAAGATTTTTTTTTAAAAAAAGTTCTGCGTCTAAATCTACATATCCCCCCGTACGAGCACGACAATCATAATACCCAACTACGACGTCTGATCTTTCAGTGCCGGCGCTCGGCTGTCCCACTGCTTCCGAGTACTCGTACTGGCAGTACGTAGTCGTGTCGTACTCCGTACCGTACTCCGTACTCGTACTCCGTCGCAGCTCGTACGGAGTACTAAACGCCAATATTTCCTGTTCCACTTGGCATGTCCCGCCCTCTCTGACAGCACAAAACCCGTGCACAAGGTCCATGCCGCGCGCGCACAACGGCTTGTCAGCATGCTTACGTACCCCGTACGGGCTATCTCTGTCCGTCTTATTTTCTTTTGGTCTGCTTCCCGCCTTCCTCCCACCTCCCACTTCCACCTCCCACTCCCTTCCGTACTTTTTTTGTTTATTTATTATTCCCACCCACCCTCCCACCTCCAAGCCCCGGCCACGCCGACCCAAAATAGACGATGGGCATTCCCCCATGATACGGTGATATTACCGTTGGACTCCGTGCTTTTCCTCGCTCTGCTCTCGCCTCCTGCACCCAGCCAGCTCCCCAGCCCTCCCAGCCCTCTCTCTACCCTGCCTGCCCTCCATGCCCTGCACTGACCGCACTCCTCGGAGCATTAACTGCCCCATCTCGCTTCCCCCTTCCCCCCCCCTTCCCTACGGAGTACGGAGTATCATACGGAGTACGGAGTAACAAGTACTCGTACTCACACCCCCCCTCTCTCATCCCATCTCGTTTTTCCACATCCTTAGCCGACCCATCACGGTAAATGGCACGACAAATGTGCTCTGGATTACGCATCTGTCTCGTAGCTCCTTGTGGTCTGCAGCAGCAGAAGAAGATACTCCGTACGAGTACTCGTACACAGATAGAAAAGGGAAAAAATGTCCTCTTATCCCCTCTCAGACAAGTGCCAATGATCGCCGTGCAGCGGTGCGGTGGGTTCTTGGGTGGTCCTTCCTCCTCCTCCTCCTCCTCCTCCTCCTCCTCCTCCTCCAGCCCGTTGTTCCATGAGCCGGGGTGGAGATGAGCCAAGGGACAAGACGCCCAGCGCGGAAGAACGAGTGCCCATGGCACGAGACTCGTATTACGAGTACTCGTACACCTCACGATGACGTTTTATTTCCGGCAGTCCCTTGTTTTTATTCTATATTTATAAAATAAATACAAGTACACGCCATCTTACGAGTCTTGAGACAGCCATCTGCCGAGGCCAAGAACCAAGTCGTTAGCACGCAAGTAACGAGAATGTCATCCTTGTACTCCGTAGCCCTGTTTCAATATTTGATAGGGGGAGTGGTGGTGCGTGGTGGTGCAAGCGAGGAGGGGCGGGACGGCTGGGCGTCAGCCGGCAGCGCGTGAGAGGTCCTGCGGTGCTGTGACGAGAAGAGAAAGAGCATGAGCATTGTCGGTACGAACATGCAGCCTATTTTTAGTCGTCACTGTTTCTTTGCTGACTGAGTTTCTGCAGTGGCCGAGTGCATATTCCGTGGGAGTTACTCTGCAAGGAAGGTACGAGTGTGCCCTCGCAAGTACCCCCCCGGTACGCCCATGCCAAGCTAAACGCAAATCTCCAGCACCACCACCAACAAAGTCGAACATGTATGGCCCGTTCTATTGCCCAATAACCTCGTCTAGCCGATGCCCTCGGCCGCCTCCATCTACGATGCACACGGCACCTCCGGGTTGCATTGTTAGGCTATTGAGAAAAAATAAAATAAAAAAAAACCTAGGCCACATCGAGGCAGGCGCGCCAACGTGCTGGGACACTGACCACCGTTTCCTCCTTATTTCTTCCACTTTGCACCCGTTGTCACTGCTGATTAAGCTTCCCATTCTGGGACAGGCACATGCATGTGCTCCTTTGGCGCTCCTGGGCCAGTTGGCCACGTCGCATCGACGCCTCTCGTAGAGGAAGGTGCTCCTGTTCCCTCCTGTTCCCCCCTTCCTCTCTACCACGTCGCACGAGCATGGAATCGGCGGAATCGGTGGAATCGTGCGGAATAGTATTTGCCGTTTACGTACGTCGCACGGAGGGGTATTAGCACTCTGTAAGGTGATGCCAGAGGAGCCTGCCGATGTAAATACATATCAATATGCACGATGCCCGCGACGGTCGCGCTCCCGCCGAACCGCTCTCGGACGACATGCCCGATCGAGGCCGCTGCTATCAGATGGATCAAGCATTATTCTTTTTTTTTTCTTTTCTCTTTTTTCTTCTTTTTTTCTGACGCGAAACAGCGCGGCACGATGCAGGGGCAGTGGCCGTGCCGTCGTCGTCGATTCTCGCGCGTTGATTCTGCCGCTGATCTTTTTATCTTTTATTCTATTTTGAATTTAATAAGATTCAAAACGACCTTCCCGACTCGACCCCCCCCCCCCCGGTGGTCTGTTCCGCGCACTGGCGTTTGATTGTCCAGGAGGACCAGCTCCAGCTCGCCCGTGCCGTCGACCAGGACGTCATCTGCTCGGCGGTGATGTGTCTGGGACAGGGCAGGCAGGCCTGGGCAGGCAGGGTCTGGGCTGGGCCTACGAGTACGAGTACAATACTCCATACTCCGTAGATGAAGCCTGGGGCCGGGGCCTGGATCAGGAGGATCATCCTTAATCGTCCTGCATCCTGGGCATGGAGACTCGTACGGGAGTATCCTCCTTGGTGCGTCGCAAAGTGTCTCACGTCCTTGTCAAATAATATAAAAATTAAAGAAAAAAGTGGCTGTCCGACGTTGCACATGTCCGTTGGCAGCAGCCGACCGCCGAGTATGAGTATTCTCCCGGGTCGTACTCGTACTTTGTCCTCTCTCGTAATCCCTCCGCTGCGGTGACACGTCGGCACGCATCCTATATTGGACGCCCTCTCCTCTCTCTCTCTCGCCTTCCGATGGGCAATGAACATCAAACGCCGATCAGCCAGGGTCCCGTGTATCTCGGAAGATTGCTTTTTTTTTTTTTTTGTCATATTCTCATACTGTACTCTCCCTCCTCCGGAACGGTCTCCGGCACCCCCCCCACGTTTACTCACCTCAAAGTGGTTCTGTCAGCCGAGCAAGTGGCAAAAAAAACCCGCCCGCCGCGACAACGACCTTCCTAAATAAATACAATCTGCCCTTCCCCCCCCCCCCCGGCGGAGCCTGCAACGTCCGTGTGCGACGGTGACCAGGCCACCCGTTCATATGAGTATTTGAGTTGAGAGTGCGACGTACGAGGAGTCGTCCGTGGCCAAGGAGATAAGGGGCAAGGGGTATGCGGGGGGAGGAGGGATGGTCTGGAGGTGATGAATCAAAGTAAATCGGATGGAATGAATAGATCAGACAATCAGGTGATGAAATCAAAGAGATTCAAAGAAATTCAAAGAGATTCAAAGAGATTCAAAGAGATTCAAAGTAAATCAAAGTAAAGTTGGAAAATCAAAAGTAATCAAATTAGTATCAACAAGATTCATAAAAATAAAAAATAAAAATCAGAAATAAAAATCAAAAATAAGAATCAAAAATAAGAAAAAGAAATCAAGTAAAAAATCAAACCAAAATCAAATCAAGGTAGAAAACCAAGAAATAAAACCCAAAGCTAACCAACCCACCGCCGAGCGCTCCGGAACATGCGGATCCACGGCCCAAAATCCCCCCAGTCCTCCACCGCGCCCGCCGGGATGTAGCTGCCCACGCCCGCCACAATCGTCCGCTCCGGGTGCGGCATCATCGCCAGCACCCGCCCGTCCTCGCTGCGCACGCCCGCAATGCCCGCCGGCGACCCGTTGGGGTTGGCCGGGTACGCCTCCGTCACCTGCAGCCGGTTGTCCACGTACCGGATCGGCGCCAGCCCGCGCGCCTCCAGCGCCGCCTGGTCCGCCGCCGTCGCAAACTGCGCCCGGCCCTCGCCGTGCGACACCGCCACCGGCAGCGACGACCCGGCCATGCCGTGCAAGAACACCGACGGCAGCACGCCGTCCGTGCGCGCCGGGTCCTCGGCCACCGTCACCATGGAGTAGCGCGCCTCAAACTGCTGGCTGGCGTTGTCGACAAACGTCGGCCAGTGCGCCGTGCCGGGGATCAGCGCCTGCAGCCGCGACAGCATCTGGCAGCCGTTGCAGACGCCCAGCGTAAACGTGTCGGGCCGCTGGAAAAAGGCCTCAAACTCACGGCGTGCGTTGCCCTTGTGCATCAAAATGGACGCCGCCCAGCCCATGCCGGCCGCCGGCACGTCGCCGTACGAGAACCCGCCGCACGCCGCCAGGCCCACAAAGTCGGCCAGCGTGCGCCCGTCCAGGATGTCCGTCATGTGCACGTCGACGGCGTCGAACCCAGCCGCCCGGAACGCAAACGCCATCTCGGCGTGGCCGTTGACGCCCTGCTCGCGCAAAATGGCCACGCGCGGCGCCTTCCCAATCAGCCGCGACAGCGGCGCCGTCAGCGGCTGCAGCGTGTCGGCCGGCTTGTACGTCAGGCGGTACGACAGGCCCGGGTCGTCATTGTCGGCGATCGCCGCGTACTCGGCGTCCGCGCACGCCGCGTTGTCGCGCAGCCGCTGCATCGCGTGCGACGTCTTGGACCACCACTGCTGCAGCTCGCTGCGCGGCACGTCCAGCACCGTCGTGGCGCCGTGCCGCACGGTGAGTGTTTGCCGCGCGCTGGCCTTGACCACGCCAAACTTGCGGATCAGCCCCGCCGGCGGGCCGCACGTCGAGAAGCCCTTCTTGAAGAGCATCTCGTCGCGCTTGCGGATCTGGAACACCGCGCCCAGCTCCTCGTTGAACAGCGCCGCGATCACGTCTTCCAGGGCGCCCGACTTGCTGATGCCGTCCAGCATCACGTCCACGCCGCACCGGCCCGCAAACATCATCTCCGCCAGCGTCGTCAGCAGCCCGCCGTCCGACCGGTCGTGGTACGCCAGCACGACGCCCGTGTCGTGCAGCTGCGACAGCGCGTCAAAGTAGTCGGCGATAATGTTCTCGCCCTTGTCGTCGCGCAGGTCCGGCGCCTCGTGGCCCACGCGGCCCAGCGACTGCGCCAGCGCCGACCCGCCCAGCGCCTGGTGCCCGCTGGCCAGGTCCACAAACATCAGGATCGTCTCGCCCACGTCCTCGACGCGCCGCAGCTGCGGCGTCCACGTCTTGGCCGTGTCGCCGACCACCGAGAAGGCTGAAATGACGACGGACACCGGCGCCGTCACCGTCTTGACGTCGTCGTTGTTGTTCTCCCGCCACGTCGTCTTCATCGACGTCGAGTCCTTGCCCACCGGAATCTCCAGCCCCAGCCGCGGGCACAGCTCCTCGCCGATCGCGTGCACCGCCTCGTACAGCGCCGCGCCCTCGCCCTCGTGGTTGACCGCCGCCATCCAGTTGGCCGACAGCTTGACGCGCGCCAGCCCGCCGCGCAGGTCCGCCGCCCCCAGGTTCATCAGGCTCTCCACCACCGCCATGCGCGCCGACGCCGCCGGCGAGATCAGCGCCAGCGTCGGCTTCTCGCCCATCGCCATCGCCTCGCCCGACCGCACTTTGCCGTCCAGCGAGAACCCGCCCGCCGTCACCGCCACGTCCGCCACGGGCGTCTGCCAGGGGCCCACCATCTGGTCGCGCGCCACCAGCCCGCCCACGCTGCGGTCGCCAATCGTGATCAAAAAGGACTTGGAGCCCACCGACGGCACCAGCAGCACGCGCCGCACCGTCTCGCGCAGCAGCTCGGCGTCGCTGTGCAGGTCCTGGCCGTACGCCGCGCGGATGCTGGCCACGGGGTCGAACACGTCGAGGCGCGGCTTGCGCGACGACACCACGCGCTCCAGCCGCCGGTTCTTGGGGAACAGCGTCGTCATGGGCAGGTCGATGGGGTTGGGCGGGCCGGCGTCGCGGTCCGACACGGTCAGCCGCGCCATACCGTTGGTGTCCTTGGCCACGACCGTGCCCACATTGGAAAAGCTGCAGCGCTCGCGGCCGCAGATGCTCATGAACCGGTTGTAGCTGTCGCCCGCGTTGACCAGCAGCACGTACCGCTCCTGCGCCTCGTTGCACCAGATCTGCAGCGGGCTCATGCTCTGGTCGGCGCTCTCGACCTGCCGCAGCTCAAACTGCCCGCCAAAGCCGGCGTCGTTGACCAGCTCGGGCAGCGCGTTCGACAGCCCGCCCGCGCCCACGTCGTGGATCATGGCAATCGGGTTCTCGTCGCCCAGCGCCACGCACGTGTTGATCACCATCTGCGCGCGCCGCTCAATCTCCGGGTTGCCGCGCTGCACGCTGTCGAAATCCAGCTCCGCCGACGAGTCGCCGCCCGCGTTGCTCGACGCCGCGCCGCCGCCCAGCCCGATCAGCATGGCGGGGCCACCCAGAACAATCACGTGCGCGCCGTCGTGCACGTCGCTCGGCCGCTTGAGCGCGTGCTGCGGCCGCACGGTGCCCAGGCCGCCGGCAATCAGAATCGGCTTGTGGAAGCCGCGGAACGCGCGCGCCTTGTCGTCCTCACCATCGCTCGTCAGCAGCGTGCGGAAGACGCCGGCCAGGCACGGGCGGCCAAACTCGTTGTTGTAGCGCGCCGAGCCAATGGGGGCGTCCAGCATAATGTCTAGGCTGCTGGTGTAGTGGCCCGGCTTGCCAATGTCGACGTCCCAGGGCGTGGGCAGGTCCGGGATCAGCAGGTCCGACACCCAGAAGCCGCAGAGGCCGGCCTTGGGCATGGACCCGCGGCCCACGGCGCCCTCGTCGCGGATCTCGCCGCCGGCGCCCGTGGCCGCGCCCTGGAACGGCGAGATGGCCGTGGGGTGGTTGTGCGTCTCGACCTTGGCCAGGAAGCACGACGACGGCCCCGCCGGTGCTGTCTCCTTGACGAGGCGCCACACGCGCGTCGAGTAGTCGGGCGCCCAGAACTGCGCCGGCTCGGCCTCGAACACGGCCGCGTTGTCGCTGTACGCCGACACCGTGTAGCGGCTGTTGCGCTCGTGCGTGTTGCGGATCATCTGGAAGAGCGACTTGGGCTGCACCTGGCCGTCCACGGTCCAGCGCGCGTTGAACTGCTTGTGGCGGCAGTGCTCCGAGTTGACCTGCGCAAAGCTGAACAGCTCGACGTCGTGCGGGTTGCGCCCCAGCGCCCGGAACTCGTCCACGAGGTACGCCATCTCGGCCTCGTCGAGCGCCAGGCCCTTGGCCTTGTTGTAGGCGCGCAGCACGTCGAGGGGGTCGGCGGCGGCGGCGTCGCTGCTGCTGCCAAACAAGTCCACCGTCTCGAGCGGGCGGCGTGCGCCGTGGGCAAACATGCGCGCGAGGTCGGGCTCGCTGCCAACCGACACGGCCTCGGTCATGCGGTCGTGGATCAGCTCGCAAAAGGGCAAGGCCGCGGCCGTGTCCGTCACCGCCTCCGGCAGCGGCTGTTCCAGGCCGATGGTGACGGTGCGGCTGCGCTCAATGCGCTCGACCTGGGCGCCCAGGCCGCACACGGCCGCGATGCTGGTGGCCTTGGAGCTCCAGGGCGAGATGTTGCGCGGCGCAATGGCCAAGACCACGGACTGGCCTGGAGCACCGGCAGCACCGGCAGCACCGGCAGTGGACGGGGTCTTGGGCAGCGGCAGCAGCTTCTCCAGACGGTCAATGACATCGTTGGGCGCCGTGCCGTCCTTGAGGCTGACATGGTACGACCAGTGGCCGCTGATGGACGCAATCGGGAGCGTGCCCGAGGCGTTGATGCGGTCCTTGAGCTTCTGCGCCTCCGACGGCGTGTAGCAGGACTCTCCCGTCAGGGAGAAGAACACGGAGGCCATTGGCAGAGGCTGTAGAAAGGTGTCTTTGGGGGGGGGGGGGGGGGGGATATTGTGTGGTGGGATTTCAGGTTGGCATCTTCGTCGTCCGAGGGGGAAAGAAAAAGAAGAAAACTTCGACTCTTTAGTCCCGGCTCTGGCGATGTCGCTACGGGCGTGTAAGTGACTCCCGGCCTAGCGGGGTGATTACGAAAATTTACGGCGGGGCTGGTGGGCGACGATTAGATAAGACGGGCTGAGTCATTGGTCTAGAACGAGACTAGCGTGTTTAGCGTATCCCGTGATCTCTGCTTTCATCAGCCAAACCGACGTTGTAAACAGCAAACAGCAAAACAGTAAAGCTCCAAACACTCACGACACACGCACCGAGTGCATTGCCTGGCTTGTTGTATGACCATTGCAGTGCATGATGGTCACGGGAACGACTAGCTGCTCGTCCAGAGCGACTGTTTGATTTGATTGTCTTTTTTTTTTCCTGCTCATGTCGTTTCCCAGCAAACCCGTCGCCCAGCTGCTGGGTGCAAATGGTATTTTTATTTATTTTTCTTCTTGTGTTCTTGTTTTCTAAGAATCATCGTGACTAACATACAGGCCCCATTCATGCTGTCGCGTACTCGGCCGGCTCCGGCTCGTACATCCTGACCGGCTCCTCGGACCGCGCCATCCGGCTGTACAACCCTCAGCCGGCGCGCTCCAAGGCGTCGTCGTCGTCCAAGAGCCACCAGGGCTTTGTGACGGCGTCGTCGCTTCCCGCGGTGCCCGTGCCCGTGCCCGTGCCCGAGGGCCGCCTGATCCAGACGTACGCCGAGCACGGCTACGAGGTGCTGTCGCTGGCGTGCGCGACCGACAATGCGCGCTTTGTGTCGTCGGGCGGCGACCGCACCGTGTTTCTGTGGGACGTGACGACGGCGCAGACGCTGCGGCGGTTCGGCGGGCACTCGAGCCGCGTCAACTGCGTGTGTTTTGCGGGCGAGGGCGACAGCCTGGTGGTCAGCGGCGGGTTTGACACGACGGTGCGTTTGTGGGACACGCGCAGCGGCGGCGGCGGCGGCGGCGGCGGCAGTGGCGGCAAACCACTACAAACGCTAACCGAAGCACGTGACGCCATCTCGGCGCTGGCGGTGCGCGGCCCCGAGATCCTCGCGGCCAGCGTCGACGGCCGCGTGCGGTGCTACGACACGCGCATGGGCCGGTTGACGACGGACGTGATCAGCGGCACGGCGGGCGTGACGAGCCTGAGCCTGACGCGCGACGGTCGGTCGCTGCTGGTGGGCGCGCTCGACAGCCGGCTGCGGCTGCTGGACCGCGAGAACGGCACGTGCCTGCGCACATATGCGTCGGAGGCTGTCACTGATGGGTCGCAGCTGGCGTGGCGCAACGAAGAGCTGCGCGTGCAGTCGCTGCTGGGCGGCCGCGAGCGCTTTGTGGTGGCGGGCGACGAGGTGGGCATCGCCGGGACGCCAGGCATGCCGGGCTCGACGACGACGCCGTCGGGCCGCGTGTGGGCGTGGGACCTGCTGACGGGCAAGCTCGCAGCCACGGTGACGGTGCCGTGGGGCCCGCCGGGCGTGACCAACATGAGCCGGGCGATTGGGCGCGACGGGCGCGAGAAGGAGCGGCGCAACGTGACGAGCTGCCTGGCGTGGCAGGACGGCGGCTGGGGCGAGCAGTTTTGTGTGGGCGGGACGTCGGGGGTAGTGACGGTGTTTGGTCTTTGAATTTTGAATTTTATGAAACTTTTTCTTTGATTATTTTGATTTTATTCAATGTCTTCCATGCCTACAGCGCAAAGTCCCGCCCTGATCCATATAATGCGCCGTGTATTCAAAGACAGTAGAATCAAACAACATATGTGAGACAAAAGACAAATGATATGAATAAAGACAATTGATATGAATAAACGAAACACCCCCGCCGTTATCCACCTCAGCCCATGCCGACGTACTTGAACCAGTTTGGCCGGCAGTCCTCCTTGTTGAGCCAGGCCTCGCCGTCGGTCAGCCGGCCGGTCACGCAGCCCTTGCACTTGGGCGAGTTGGGGCAGTTGAAGAAGGGGATGTGTTGGTAGCCAATATCACGGAACCTGCCAGGTTAGCGTTAGCTTGGTAAAGAAATCAAAAATCAAAAATGAAGAGAAAAAGGAAAAAAAAGAGAAAATCAATGAAAAAATCAAAAATCAATGAAAAAAAAAAAAACCCACCAGTGAACTTTGTTCTTGTCCTCAAACAACCCCAGCGCAATGCTGTGCACCGGCGCATCGCCCCAGCGCTCGTAAAAGAAGCCACCAGCCCGGTCCAGGTGGTTAAAGTAGTCCTCGTAGGCCTGGCTGCGCCAGAAGCTCAGGTCGGCAATCTCAAAGTTGGTCCAGAAGTGGCAGGTCGAGTAGCCGTTGGCCTTGTTGTAGTGCTCGGGGCGGCGCACGCGGTCGGTCAGCCAGTTCATGGCGTTGTTCTTGTGCACGTGCTCCGGGTGCTCGGCCACAAACTTCATGGTCTCGGGCCACAGCGTGGGGATCGACTGCGGCGCGTCGTACAGCGTAATGGTGAAGCCGTACGTCTTGTTGTGGTCCTGCATGTAGCGGAAGACGTCGTAGTCGACGTCGCAGAAGAAATGCACCTTGGGCTCGACGCGCCAGTAGTACTGCATGTGCTCGAGGGCCGGGTGGCGGTAGAACATGCCGCTGTTCCAGCGGCACATTTGGTGGTACGACATCTTGTCGGCATACTGGATGTCGTTCTCCTTGAGGATCTTGACCGACTCCTGGAACATGTCGGCGTTGATCCACGACGGCGCGTCCCAGTGCTCGGCAGGGATGACCTCGTAGTGGCACTCGGCCTTGGTGGCCGCGCGCGTGCGCTTCTTGAACTCGTCGGTAAAGGGCACGTCATTGAAAAACGTCCAAGGGTAGTTGAACTTGTGGTTCCACGTGCGCTCGAGGTCGTTCATGGCCTGCAGCATGCCGCCGAGCTCCTCGTTGCGCACGAGCGCCAGCAGCGTGGCGTTGATGCGTTCCGTGCCCTCGGGACCGGGAAGGTAGCCCGACGACGTGCGTCGCAGCAGGCCGTCGGGCTCGTGTGTCGGGTCGAGGTTGGGATCGCGCTCGATCGAGTCGAGCTTGGACACGGACGTCTTGCTCGGCGCCGACCCGGCATAGTGCAGGATGAGCAGGCACGAGGCAAAGACGACGGCTACAATGAGCGCGCGTACTGGCCGTGCAATGGTCATGGTGGCTGAGGTTTGAGGGGAGTGTCGGCGTTTTGATCGAGTCCCCTCGAGCTCGATGTCGTCGTTGATTATTCGATGTTGATGTTGATTTGATGGCGATGGCGATGTCGTCGATGTCGTTGTCGTTGTCTTGCTTAGTGAATACCGTCAGCCTCGCAGATATCTTCCGCCAGCTCGGAAACAACGGCACAGCTCAATGGATCGTGGCTGATGCGCTCGTCTTGGGCCGTCGTCATAAAGGCAGAACGTCTCGCAGTCGGCGATCGAGCTTTGCTAAGCTCTGTAATAGTTGCTACTACCCCCCCTATTCTGGAACAGCTGGCAGCACCCGTAAATACGTAATACTAAAGTGGGCTCTTCAGCGCACTGTCCCAACGACCACAACGCACTGTACCGGCACGGCCCCACACGCGACGCGTTAAGCCGCTGCAGCATCGTCAGTACGAATAGCATCTACGAGTACGAGTACTTGGTCGCGGCTCCATGACAGCTTCTTAATTCCACAAAAAAAAAGACAACTGCCCTGACAGGCGGCCTGACTGCCTGCTCTGCCATGGCCTTTCTTGCCGAGCTCAACGCGCAGACCGAGGAGCTCATCGCCGCCGTGACCTCCATCTCGGCCGACGACGATGCCTTTTTTGATCTAAAGGCCCTGCGCGACGCCACTGTGCGCTCGCTGCGCAGCCACAACAGCCCGCGCGCCAACCAGTTCGAGGTCGCCGCGCAGCTGGACGGGCTCGAGGAGCGGTTCGTCGTGGCCGACCGGGCCGCGCTGGCCGACGCCCTGCGCGACCGCCGCGCACGGCTGGCGGGGGCGGCACACACAACCAAGTGGACGCCCGATATCCTGCAGTTCCTGCTGGAGTTGTCGGACCGGCCGGCCGAGAGCGCGAGCCTCGACGCGCTCGAGGCCCTGCTTGCCGCGCGACGCGCGACGGGCGCAGGGCCGCGGCCGCTGCGGTGGGAGGACATTTCGTACGAGGACGGCTGGGACGCCGAGCCCGAGCTGTGGCACAGCGCCGCCGGCGACACGTCGGGGGATGATTATTATTATGACGATTATGAGGAGGAGGAGGAGGAGGAGGAGGAGGAGGAGGAGGAGGACGATGAAGAGGAACAGGACAGCAAATCTGACAACACAACCATGTCGAGCATTGCGTCGCCCGATGCGCAGACGCGGACGTACCAGAGCCTGGTGTCGGAGGAGCACAGCCGGAGCGAGCTGGCGGCGCTGCTGGCGTCTGTGCGCGCGAGCCAGGCCTGGCGCGGGCGGGGGCAGCAATCAGAGAAAGACCTGCAGAACGACCCGCCGGCATCGCGCGACGGCAAGATCCTCATCTCCGAGCTGCAGGCGGTGCGCGAGTCGCTGTTCATGCTGCAGGGCCTCGAGACGACGCTGTTCGGCACCGACTGCGTGCTCGTCGACGGCTACTGCCTGGCGGACGTGTCGGTGGCGGCGCACACGTCGCTGCTGTCGGCGGTGGCGGCCAGCGGCCAGCGCCTGAAGCCGCTGCGTCTGCGAGTTTCTCGTGGCGGCAGCGGCAGCAGAAACGACAACGTACCACTACTACAGGTCTTCCAGGAGGCGATCCGGCGGCGGCTGCACGCGTTCGACCGCACGCTGTCCGACATGCACGCGCGCTTTGTCGATCTCCGCGCCGACGACGACGTGCTGGTCAGCCTCGTGGCCGTCATGGACGAGCTGCAGCCGTCGCTGGTGTGCCTGTCGGCGCTGGCGGCCGTGGTGCAGACGCTCGAGGCCGAGCGCCACAACACGCACGCGTTCCGCTACCTCGAGATCCTGTTTGACGCGGCGTGCGTGGCGCAGCTGACGGGCGAGCACGCTCTCTACGCGTTCCTGGCCACCATCTTTTTCGAGTGCTTCCAGGTGTACCTGCGGCCGATCCGCCTCTGGATGGAGGACGGGCAGCTGCTGGCCGGCGACAAGATTTTCTTCGTGGCCGGCGGTGGCGGCGGCGGCGGCGGCGCGGCACGGCCGGCGGCGGTGACGGTGACGGTGCCGCGCAACCAGATCTGGCAGAGCCAGTACAAGCTGCTGCGGACCAGCGCGGGCTCGCTGCACGCGCCGCGGTTCCTGCAGCCGGCGGCGGGCAAGATTTTTACGACGGGGAAGAGCATTGTGGTTCTGCGGCAGCTGGGCAGGTATAGCAGCAGCAGCAGCAAAGCGACTACAGAACCCATCATGGACTTTGACCACGTCTGCCCGCGCGGCACCGAGATGGCGCCGTTTGCGCAGCTCTTCGAGGAGGCCTTTGCGGGCTGGATCCAGAGCAAGCACCACGCGGCGTCGGCGACGCTGCAGGCGACGCTGTTTGACGCGTGCGGGCTCTGGGCGTCGCTGGACGCGCTGCACTGCGTCTACCTCATGGCCGACGGCGCCGCCACCGACGCCTTTGTGGCGCGCGTCTTCCACGGCCTCGACACCCGCGACGCGCGCTGGCACGACCGCTACGCCATGACCGAGTTTGCGCGCGAGGCCTTTGCCGACCGCCTGGACGACGCGTCGCGGCTGTCTGTCGGTCTGGATAGTGGTGACAACGACCCTGCGGTGGCCCGCCGCTCGGTGCGCCGCGGCATTGCGCGCATCCGCCTGGCGTACCGCCTGTCGTGGCCCGTCCAGATCATCATCCCGGCCGACAGCCTGGCCGGCTACCAGGCCGTCTTTACGCTGCTGCTGCAGGTGCGGCGCGCCAGCAGTCTCCTGAGCGGGCACCGCCTGCTGGATGACGGCGTTGTTGATGACTCCGACGGACTTTTCACGGGGGCCCCCGCGCTGTACTTGACGCTGCGCGCGCGCCTGCTGTGGTTCTGCAACACGCTGCAGTCGTACCTCGTGACGCTCGTCATCGCGCCGCGCATGCACGCCCTGCGCGCCGACCTCGCGCGCGCCGTCGACGTCGACGCCATGATCCACGTGCACGCGCAGTGCATCACGGCGCTGGTGGCCGAGGCCTGTCTGGGCGACACGCTGCGGCCCATCCGCGACGCCATGCTCGACCTGCTGGACCTGGCCATCCGCCTCGAGGACGCGCACCGCGCCCATGCCGCGCGCGCGGCCAGCGCCCTGCACGAGACGTGGCGGCTGTCCGTGCTGTCGTCGCCGTCGTATGTGACGCCGTCGGCGAAGACGCGCGCCGTTGGCTTGTCGGCCGTGGGAGGAGGGTCGGTTCGTCGGCGGTTATTTGCGGCCAACACGCCTACTACGCGTCGACGGGATGATGACTACGGTAGCGAAGGAGACGGCGAGGAGGAGGAGGAGGAGGAGGAGGACAACGCTTCCACCTCAACAAAACAACCACCCAACTACGGCGACACCCTCCGGACCATCAGCACCGACATGGCCGACTCGCTCCGGTTCGTCACGGGCGGCCTGCACGCCGTCGCACGCGCCAGCAGCGACGCCACGGCGGCCGCCAAGTGGGACATGCTGGCCGAGATGTTGGACGACGGCAGCCGGCGGGCTGACCGGCTTCGGTTCTAGGCTGTCGTGGTCTGAAGTTTGGTTCGTACAAACAAAACAGACGAACAGATTAACATGGCCCATTGGGGTCTGGATCTGATCAGCGGCCCTTCCGCTTGCTTCAACAGCCCGGCACCGACGACCGACGGCAGGGAGACTGCGGTTTATGGTGTCGACAGCGTCCGGGATAGCAAGTTTTATCCGGTTTTTGTGGCCATAGCACTGGTACGAGTTGTGCTTGTTAGTGCAGGTAGTGCTGGCAGCTAGCCACAGTGCTAAATAGTGCTGCCATGCTGGAATGTTAGCGGCAGACGGCCCTACGCCTATTGTCCCGGTGGGTGTCTCCCAATCGCATCCGCGCAATGAGTGGGCCTCTCATGACGTCATAGCCGCGCCGATTTTCAACGTCGCTCCTTGTCGACGCAGGCCCCCAGAACGTCTGCCACGTCTTCTTCCCGCGACCGCCGCCCGGCGTGCCGATTGTGACAGTCGCGGACGTGGCAGTGGACCTTGTCGTATGCTGGACGGAATTGAAGACGCTGCGACGGTCTGGGGACGACACAATCCAGGGCAGACCGTCGTCGTCCTCGACAGATGGATGACGGATTAGAATTCACGAGTACCTTAACAAACTTAAACAAAGAGCCAAAGCCAATTCACCCCCTAAACTAAGCATTGATCATGCTAGCCAAACGCATAACCTCGTGCTCGCGTCAAGTCAACTCCACTGCCATCTGCACCCGTGTCCCTTGCCTCCATCTTGACATCATCCTGCGGCCTGGCACGCCGGCGCCGGCTCCGATTCCGCACGGACGCCCCATGCCCGGGCCAGACCATACGACGTAAAAGGTGTGAACGAGAACGAGTACTCGTACTGAAAAAAAAAAGAAGAAGAAAAAAACACGCGACGCACGTCCAGGGTCCTTTGGTCCGCATGACCCACCAAGTACGTACCCGTGCGTCATATCCTGGGCTACTTTACCCGCCACTTGGCTCCAAGCCTTCACTCGTTCTCTCGTACTCCTATGCAGTTCTGCGCCTGGAGCAGGTCATAGCACTTCTCACCCCCTCTGTCGATCTCTCGACCACTGTCGCAACCAAGACCTTTGCCCGCTTGGCCCTCCCCCACATCGTCATACATGATGTATTTTGTCTCATAAAATGTCTTGGCCTGTGATTCTTTTTGGTTTCCAACTTTGAAGAAGCTATTCTAGCAGTCCCTAGCCAGCAACCGTTTCCCGTATTTTGCTCTGTATTTTTTAAATGTTTATTTTATTAGAGTAACGCCTCCCATGGCTCGCCGGCGCCACCGGTCCGTCGGCTGATTTTTTTTATGCCATCAAACTCGCCTGCTCGCCTCGCTCGCTCGCGCTGCTCGCCTTTCTTTTAGAGCTATATATAAAGCAGCATGCTTTAGAGACGCCCATTGTTCACTGCCCTGGCATTGCCAACCTTTGTTTGCTAGATTTCCCTGTTTCTTCTGGTCAAGCTATAGCTCTGTCTGCAGGTCTGCAGGTCTAGCACCAACTCTCGACACGACACTCCATCCACCAGCGCACATACCCCTGGCTCGACGCACGCCAATCGCACGAGGACCCTGCCGATTTCCTGTTCTGGGTGTGACTTATACGAGGAGCTGCCAGTTGTTGATCGTTCTATGCCGATATAAGATACAACAGCCCCGACGATCGTCGTTATCTCAAAATTATCCTTTCTCATACATTCAGCAACAAATTAAAAAAAACATCCCAAACACAACATGTCCTCCAATTCCTTTGCTGTCCCGGACCCCAGCGCTGCCATAGCCGGCGACGAGAGCGCCTCCATCGTCTCAACCACCACGCTCGACGCCATCCCGCCCACATCGCCCCCCGTCCACCACCAGACCACCATGCCCATGGCCGCCGACGACAGGAGCACAGACCGCGCCGCCCAGCAGCTCAGCGCCAGCGCCGGGTCGCGGCCGGCACAGGCGGGACAAGGCGGCCAGCCTCTGCCGCCCAGCAGCTCGCTCGCGCCGACGTCCGCCTCGTCCTCGCCCACGGCCCCCTCGAACCTGTCCGCCTACGCGCGTCTCATGCTCGAGCACACCAAGCAGCAGCTCGACGCCACGTCCGCACTACCACCGCCGCCGCACATCCGCGTTGCCGGGCCGCTCGGTCACAGCAGCAGCAGCCAGTACCAGCAGCAGCGGCACCGGCACGCACACAGCGCCTCGCTCCCCAACGGCACATCACCCAGTCTGAACGGCGTACCGGCGACGCATTCGTAGGCGTTGTGTGCGCATTCTTCTCTCCAGGGTGGTTCTTCCAACAAGCCCGGAGCTTGACGATTTACGTTTCGTCCCATTAGCTTTGTCATATACCAATGTATTCATATGTCCGATCTCGCTGTCATTTGTGTGTGTGAATAGTTGGTGGGTATTATGAACCTGCAAATGTTCTAGATGAATAACGAAACGCCTAACCGCTATGTAACCCAAGACAAACGTGAAAAAAATCCTACTTCTTAATCTTGATGCCCAGCTTGGCCGAAAAGTCCGTCTTCTTCTTGGCCTTCCGCGGCTGGATCTTGAGCGACCGGCCCGCTGGCAGGATCGGCGCAGCGTCTTCCACCGGTGCGGCATCGGCCATGGCGGCGGCTTCTTCCGGCGCTGCGGACTCGATCGCCGTCTCCGTCGCGGTTGCGGAATCATCACCGGTCTCGACGGCCACCCCCGCCCGCGCCGCTGCAAAGGCGGCGCGCGCCGCCGCGGCATCCTCCTCCTCCTGCTGCCGCAGCAGTGCCTCGTCGCTCGTCGGCCGCGCCAGCGCCACCGCTTCCAGGTGCTCGCGGTGGTCGTTGCGCGCAATGCGCGCGTTGCGCGTGCGGATCTCGTCCAGCGCGTCCGCCACGTCCATCTCGCGCTTCGCCTCGAGCGTCTTGGCCTCGAGCTCCTCCATGCGGTTCTGCTCCGCCACCGCCTCGCCCGCCGCCTCCGCCTCCTCGCGCTCCAGCCGGTCCAGCCGCTGCTCGTCCGTCTCCTCCTCCACCGTCTGCCGCCACGGCTCCACGTTGCGCTTGGCCCCCGACACCATGGCATAGTCCTGGTTCTTGGGGTCCGTCCGGAAGATAATCTCGCCGCTGCAGCGCGTGCACCGGATGTAGAACCGGTAGATCTGGATGCTCAGGTACTTTTCGTCCTCGGGCTTCTCCTTGCGCGCATTGAACTTGCGGCCCTTGTAGATAAACTCGCCGCACCGCGTGCACCGCATGCTCATCGGCGCCATCAGCCGCACCGTCTGCACGTTGGGCCCCTCGTTCTTCTTGTTTTTTTTCGACCGCCGCTTCGTCAGCGCGCTCGGATCAAAGTCCGGCGGGTAGTACTTGGTCAGCACTTTGCGCTCCGACATGGTGGCGGGTCAGGCGGTAAAGAGATGCTCGGCGTTGTCGGTTTCTTAGATTCTGGGCGGAGGTAGTTTTGGTGGCCGTAGCGGGGGAGGTATCGGTGGCCGTGGCTTGTTTGTGTGTGAGATGGCGAGAGTGAAAATGAAGACTCGTGGTCGATGGCGCGCCTTCCAGATCGGTGCAAGGCTGAAGGCGCACTAGTGGCGACTTGCATTATGTGCATCGATTTGCACCGCGTTTTGTACATAATGCATATGCATTGATTAGTCATATATTATGTCATTGCCGACTAATCACGACTACTGTGCTGCTATTGTACCCGTCCTCACAATTTCCGCATTGGGAGTTACACATCGTGGTTTACACTTTACAATGAATAAAGGTTAAATATTCGGTTGCTTTATTTGACTTGTTTTATTTATCCCACCTACGAGTATATTGTTATAAAAATCCACAAAAATTCAAACGCATTGCCGCTGCCAGTGGTAGACGAGCACCGTATCATCTGGCAGTATCAAACCCTCTTTCCATCTTTATGATTTATCAATTTATTTACGAGTACTCGTACTCATATTACTTGCTACTCGTATGTGAAACAGAATGACGCATTACTCATCGCTTCTTGTTTATCTGGCATAACGGACCACCTGGCGGATGGAGAACATACGTAGCATGGCTTCCGGATATCCGCGATGCAACTGACATCATCAACGATGAGCGTGCATTCTATGTATGATACTCGTAGCATTGGAGTCCAATTCAACCCTCTATTCACACTTCATTGACCTCTACAAACTCCAAAAAATATAAATATAATTTGCACGACCATCATAGCATCTATCGTATCGTACTCGTACACATCTCACATCTGCGCGTACCAGCTTCACTCTTGCTGCCACAACGGCGCCCCATTTATCCAATCCATGATCCGACGTCATAGGCCAAAAGAGTCGAAGCTTCTGGCACCTACCATTGCACGGCCCACCTGGCCCCGCTGCTCGACAGGCTCGTCTTCCCGTCTTTAGGGCGACAGGCCCCCGCAATCCGATCGCTCCTGCCACTACGGGTACTCGTACAGCGCGTGTTGATGGCCTGCTCCTTCCATCTCCCGCCTCTCTCTCTCGTCGTGCCTGCCCTCTTCTTCACTGCTCTAGCCACGAGCATATTTGTACTCGTACTTGTAAATCTCGCAATTGCCTCTCTCTGTCCTTTTCCGGCCTTTCCCCTATTCTTCCCCTTTTTCCCTTTTCCACAGAAGAAGCATCACGGCATCCAAACAATTCTGAACAGCCTTGGTTACAGCCTCACCCCTCCCACGCACCCGAACGCTTCCAGCGGCTTCTAGTTTCTCTAGCGGACCTCGACGGAATCGCACCACTTTGTATACATAGGTGGCGGCACAACGTCCTGCTTCGCAGTTCCCTTTCTCTCATCTTCTTCCTCTTCCTCCTCTCTTTCTCTCTTCCTCTCCTCCTCTCTTCTTCTTCTCTTTCTCTCCTCTCTCTTTGTTCTTTCTTCTCATCTTCTCTTCTCTATTCTGTTTTGTCAATCTACTCGACATTCACAGCGCACATCTCTCTCACACACTTTGCCTTACAATCATTGGGCACACACATCTCCATACCGTTCTGTACACCTCACATCTCTGTACACCTCACCCTGCATAGCTCTTCAGCTTTTCTTCCCCCCTCATTCGACTCGATCGTTACGAACAACGCTTTCCAACGACCAACGCAGAAGACTGGCGTTGCTTCGCCTCGTTCTCCATTGGACAACGAACATAATCATATTTGCCACCACACCTGTTGTATATACTAGGTGACAGGCGTTACATATCACCGACAACTCTACCTCTCTCTCTCCACACACACACATAGAGAGTGCAGTGCATTTTGCTGTCACCGCCGATTTCCCTCTTTTGACAGCACTCTCCTCCTCCCTACTTAAAACAACGATCCCACGTTTCCCGTTTCTTGTAAACTTCTCCAGCTTGTTCACAATCCACACACCCATCCACAATGGTCAAAGAAACGAAACTGTACGACCTGCTGGGCATCAAGCCCGATGCCTCGCAAGATGATATTAAAAAGGGCTACCGGTAAGTGGCATTATACCCCATTTTGCATCTATTACACCTTGCCATTGAGATGCACGTACTAACGTTCCCAGGAAAATGGCCCTGAAGTGGCACCCGGACAAGAACAAAGACAACGCCGAGGCGTCCGAAAAGTTCAAGGACTGCTCGCAAGCCTACGAGATTCTGTCCGACCCCGAAAAGCGCAAAACATACGATACGTATGGCCTTGACTTCCTCCTCCACGGCGGCGTGCCATACCCAGAAGGCGGCGGGGCCGGTGGTGGCGGCAACCCATTTGCCGGCGCCGGCGGACCTGGCGGCTTCAGCGAATTCAACTTTGGCGGCAAGCCCGGTGGTGGTGGTACCACGTTCAGCTTCTCTACGGGCGGGCCCGGAGGTGGCTTTGCCTTCAATGCCCCCAACGAGACGTTTGCTCAGTTCATGCGCAGTGGTGGTGGCGGCGGCGGCCCCGACCTCGAAGACATCTTTGCCAACCTTGCTGGCGGCGGCGGCGGCATGCCGGGCGGTATGCCGGGTGGCATGGGCGGTGGTATGCCGCGGTCGTCGCGGGGCGGCCGGGGCTTTGGTCAAGAGCGTGCTGCTAGACACCACACGCCCGAGGTGACCACGGTCGAGCGGCCACTGCCGGTATCGCTGGAGGAGATGTTCAACGGCACGACGAAGAAAATGAAGATCAAGCGCAAGATGTTTGACGACTCGGGCAAGCGGACGACCACGGACCTGGTGCTCGAGGTTCCCATTAAGCCTGGTCTGAAGAAAGGCAGCAAGATCCGCTTCAAGGGCGTCGGCGACCAGGAGGAGGGTGGCCAGCAAGATCTCGTCTTTATCGTTGAAGAGGTAAGCATTCTTTCGTTCTTTCTTCATATTTGTTCTTTCTTTATTATTCTCCCTTGTTCAAGAAATACTAACAACCAACAGAAAAAGCACCCCATCTTCACGCGCGACGGCGACGACATTGTGGTCAACGTCGACCTGGAACTCAAGGAGGCCCTCACCGGCTGGAAGCGGACCGTGTCTACCATCGACGGCAAGCAGATCAACCTCGACAAGACGGGCCCGACGCAGCCCGGCTCCAGCGACTCGTACCCATCACTCGGCATGCCGATATCCAAGTCGCCCGGCCAGCGCGGCAAGTTTATCATCAAGTACAACGTCAAGTTCCCGACGACGTTGACGCCAACCCAGAAGCAGAAGCTGCGGGAGATTCTGTGAGCGTTGTCTTTGCAGTCTCTTTTGTCTTTCTGTCTTTTGTCTTCTGTCTTTCTGTCTTCTGTCTCTCTGCTTCTGTTTGCATATTTTGCCCCAAGGCCATCGATACAGCCGCACCGGCTATGACATTTCATGAAATAACGTCACGATGATGCGGGTGGCCTTTTTCGTTTTTCCCTTTTTTTTTCGTTTTTCTCTTTCCTTTTTCCATCGTCTTTTTCTCATTTCTTTTTCCTTTTTTGTAATTGGTACCTGCGCGACACAGTTCTCATCGCATCGGATCAGGAGTTTATGGTTGCTCATCACGGGCAGTTTGTTAGGTGCTTGAATATTGCTATCGATTATACGCAGCTGTCGCTTTTGTTGTGTCGTGCATGTGCCTTGATATATTGTTTCTACTTGTTCTGCATCTTAGACAGTAAGCATTTAAATAGACTTTTGCTATCGAAGTCTTAAATAATACAATTTCAACTAATAAAAAGGATATGAAAATAAAACTAGAAGAATTTCTAAATTTGAGACTGATTATAATAATCAAATATGGATCAATAAATAATAATTCGACAATTCACCATTTATCGTTAAAGATTTAGTGATGCATTTACAATTCGATATTTAAAGTAGAATATGCAAATACGCACGACCGGAACCAAAAAAACACAAACAAATACAATGCAACCTGATGCTCCAATAAATCAAACCCAAAAGCGCCTTTTTGATAGCCTTGTACGAGAACTCGTAACACCCGACCTGCTTACTCAGCACCGCCCATGGCGACGTCCTCAATCTGACCGGCCGCGACCACGCTCGGGCCCTGGAGGGCGTCCATCTCCTGCAGCGTGTAGTCGACGAGGTAGCTCTCGTCCAGCAGGTCGGCCATGCGGCGGTAGTGGCGGTCGGTGTACGCCAGGAGGGCGTCGATCACGTCCTTGATGCTGGCGCCGCGGACGGTGCTGCTGATGCCGGGCGCGGCGGGATCGTCGCCGGCGCGCTTGCGCTTGGCCAGGCCGGCGAGCCGCGCGGCCGGGTAGCTGCGCACGACGGTGGCCAGCACGCGCTGGGCAACGGTGGCGGTGCGGCCGTTGGTGTTCCAGTCGCGCACGCGCAGCAGCAGCGTGTACAGCTGGTCGTCGGACAGCGACGCCAGCGCGGCGTCGATGCCCTGGTCTTGGCCGTAGTCGCCAACTTGAGACAAGACGGCCAGCAGCCGCCCGGGCTGGTTGAGCTGCAGCGCCAGCGTCAGCGCCTCGCGGTACGCGCCGCGCCGCATGTGGTTGGCCAGCTGCTGCTCCTGCTCGACGCGCTCTTTGGCCGCCTCGGCCGCCGCCGTGGCCGTCGACGCCGTCGTGTCGCGCCAGAACGTGACCGTCGCGTCGCCGCCGCCCGACACGAGCATGCGCGGCAGCCTTTTGGTCATGGGATTCGTACCGGCCGAGCCGGCGGGCGGCGGCGTGCGCACGGCCAGCGCCCACACGCGGTCCTCGTGGTTGTCGAGCGTGCAGGCGGCCTCGCCCGACGCCGCGTCCCAGACCTTGACGAGGCCGTCGGCGCCGGCGCTGGCAAACAGCACCGGGGCCGAGCCGCGGCTGCTGCCGGCAGAGGCAGCGGCGAGCGTGTGCTGACGCCGGTGGGCGGCGCTCTCAGCGTCCTCCTCGTCATCGTCATCGAGATCCATGTATTCGTCGTCATCATCATTACCTTCAGCACCAACATCCGGCACGTCGCCAACACCCAGCCAGGCCACCTTGAGCACCGTGTTGGTGTGGCCCTCAAAGGTGCGCAGGCACGTGTAGTCGGCCAGGCTCCACAGCTTGACCGTCTTGTCGCCGCTGCCGGTCAGCACAAAGCCGCGGCTGCCGCCGGCCACGGCGCCCACGTCGCTCGTCAGCGACGGCGTGTGCAGCGGCGCAAACTTGACCGACCACACGCCGCGGCGGTGGCCGCGCAGGATGCCCTGCACCTCGCCCTCGCGCGCCGAGTAGATCTTGACGGTGCGGTCCTGCGACGACGACGCAAACAGCTGGCCCGTGGCGTCAATGTCGAGCGCGTTGATGTCCTTGTCGTGCGCCTTGCGCGTGTACAGCGCGCGCAGCTGCCCCGACGATTTCTTCGTTGGGTCGGGCGCCGTCCGTGGAATGTCCCAGCGCTTGACCGTCAGGTCCTGCGAGCCGGTCACGAGAAAGGGCGGCGGGTGGTTGAGCGGGTCCTGGTAGGCCGGCGCGGACTCGGCCGGGATCGTCTTGGGCAGCGCCACGGCGCCCACCGACTCGGCGTGGCCTGTGAACTCGGCGTAGCAGGCGTACTCTTTGTTGCCGCTGTTGTCGTAATCAACGCGCCACAGCCGCGCCGTGTTGTCCTTGGCGCCCGTGGCGATCCAGTGGCCGGACCAGTCAACGTCCAGCGTGACCACAATGTCGCTGTGGCCCTTGAGCAGCGCCACGTCCTGGCCAAAGTACGAGCTGTTGCTGCTGCCTCCCTTAGAAGTCGAGTCAGCCACAGACACGATGCGCACGTCCTCCGAGTTGGTGCCGAGGGCCATGAGCGACTGGTCCGGCAGCAGGTAGGCGAGGTCGATGACGTCGTCGTGCGTGCCGGAGATGCGCCGCGCGGCCTCGAGCGGCGGCAGGACGCCGCCGCCGCTACCAGTCTTCTTCGTGCCCTGCGCCGCGAGCGTCTGCAGCAGCGTGTGCGCCGACGGCACCGGGTAGACGGCCAGGGTCTGGTCCATCTGCACGCAGACGAGGATCGACTGCGCGGGCCGGTACAGCGCCGCCACAAACGAGTCCTCGTCGGAGCGCGCGGGCTGCTCGGCCGTGATCTCGCGCCCCGTGCGCGTGTCCCACAGCCGCACGCAGCCGTTGGCGCCCACCGTGTAGGTCACGGCGCCGTCGTCGTCCTTTTGTGCTGTACTTTCGCCGAGCAGCTCGCTATCTTGACCTCCCGCCAAAAAGCCGGCCGCCTCAATCAGCTCAAACGTCGGCACCACGCGGCGCACCGTCCACGTCGCGGCGTCCCACCACGTGACCGTCTTGTCGCGGCCTGCCGTCACGAGAACGTTTTGTGCTGCCGTGTAGTCCAGAGCCTGCACATCGGAGACGTGGCCGTCCAGGTTGGCGACGACGGCGCGCTTGTGCAGGTCCCACACGCGCACCTTGCCGTCCTGGCTGCCCGCGGCGAGGCGCAGGCGCACGGTCGACGCGGCGGCGGGGTCCACGACGACGGCGGGCTCGACGGCCGTTGTGTTCTTGTTGCTCTTCTTGTTGCTCTTCTTCTTGCCATCCTTGGTCTGGTGAATAGCAGCAGCCGCATCGCCGGCCACCTCGAAAAAGTGCAGCGCGGACACGAGCACGCTGGGGCCGCGGAAGGTGTGCGTCAGGTAGCCGCCGCGGATGTCCCAGACCTTGATGTTGCCGTCGGCCGAGCCGGTGGCCAGCAGCGTGCTGGTGCGGTCGACGGCGAGTACGACGGCCGGCGTGGCGTGCGGCTTAAGCGTGCGCATCAGCGTGGGTTCGACAGTCTCAAGGTCGTCGGAGAGGGCGAGGGAGTAGATGCGCATGGCCAGGGAGCGCGAGCACACGATGAGGTGGGAAGCCGAGGGGGTCACTGTTTGTTAGTTTTTTAAAATAATAATTTTATAAAAAAAGGAAGAAAACAAACATATTAATGTCGAGATCGACTCGCCGTCCTACATCACACGTTAGCAGCCGTCCACCCCGTTACTACAAACAGTCCAGCTCCCCTCCCCAGTGGGCAACATACACCCTCGATCTTGGCAAACAGCTTGCCCGTGGCCAGGTCCGTCAGCACCGCATCTTCGCCGAGCGTCGTCGCGAGGATGCGCGCGCCATTGTCGAGGGCCACCGAGCCGCCCGTGTAGATTGGCCGGATGACCTGGTCGACCTCAAAGGTCGTCTTGTATGTCGTTTTTGTCGTCATGTCCGCGGCAGGTGGGTATCCTTTTTTGCGAAAAGGTCGTCGATAGGTTTTGTCGTGGGCTTCTTCGCCAGAAGACGTTTTCTCTCACGCTCTCGCTTTCTGCCCCCGAAACTTTTTTTGCGATAAGAAATAAAGTTATCTTAGCGCGGGCGGTGTTGCTGCGCCACAGTGTGGCGTCTTGCTTGTACTTGTACTTTGTACTCGTAAACGTAAACAACGTCCCCACCTCGTACGCATGTGTGCAGTGTGCTCCTTCCAGCCCAGTCGCCCGGGGGACCCACAACAGCACGGCTGGCTGACTTCATGTGAGGCTCCGTGTTACGACTGCAGCAGCTTCCATCCCGTCCCGTTGTTGTCCCCCGTTTCCACTCCCGAACCGCATCGTCCATGTCACGCAGACAGGCATCGGTAACATTGCAGGAGTCTTGCAGACAATGACGAGGCTCGGCCCGCTGACTTCGCAGGCGCTGGTAAGTTTCCTTGGGCACAGCTCTGCTGAAGCTTTTCATCTTCATTTTCATCTCCATCGCCATTGCTATCATCATCATCATCATCGCCATCATCACCACCACCACCATCATCTCCATCCATCTGCTTTGTGGTAGTTCATTATTACGACATGTCCTAACCTCCACAGGGCCGCTCTCCCTACGATGTTGTCGTACCGGGAGAGGGAGACGATGACCCGCGTGCCCCAAGACAGCAGTTTGACGAACGCGGCCGGCCTGTCAACCCGGAAACTAAGCGCATCAACCGCGATATAGTCCGGTCGCACAATGAGGTGATGCAGGTCATTGGTGTCGCCGAGCCCGAGACTGGCAGCATGTCGATGGAGGCCGAGTCCAACCGGCGCATCCTGCAGCAGCACTACGAAAATAACATTGGGCGGAGCGTCTGGCCCGTCCTGCGCATGGCCGGCACTCTTGGCCTCTGGGGCACCGGACCGCTGCGCCAGCGGGTGCTGCTGTACCGCCGCTACGACGACTTCTTGCCCTGGAACAACTACCGCCAAAACTACGGCATGCACGCGCTCGCCAGTCTCTTTGTGGCGGGCGTGCCGACTGCCGTCGCAGAGCACTATCTCGTCCGCCAATGGACCGATCGAGGAGGCCAATGGATCAGTCGCGAACGCCTCCTTCGAAGCCGTCTGTAAGTCTCTTTCTGTCTCTCTCTCTCTCTCTCTCTCTCTCTCTCTTATTATTGGTCCCACTAACAAAATAGCATGTACACTGCTTACGCCTTCATCCGCACGCATCTGCGCGTTTACACCTGCCTCCATCGCATGGGTCTTGTTCCGCGGTCGCAGTGGCTTCCGCACATTCTCTTCTTCCTCCCCTTTTCCAGCCAGTCGCCCATCCGCCCCCCGCCGCCCCTGCCAGCCACGCTCACCTGGCCGTCTATGCTGGCATGGGCCGGCCAAACCCTCCTCGGCCTGGCGCCGATCCCGCTGATGTGTGTGTACACGGAGGTCTACGAGTGGGCGCATCACTTACTGAACCACCTCATCTTCAACAAGATGGACCTGCCGGCCAATCCACCAGTGAAGCGGCCGGCCTGGCTGTACTCGCCCTTCACCGCTGAAAGACAGATTGCCGGTGCGCCGCCCGCAGAAGATCCGTATGTGCCGGGCATGTTCACTTTCACTCTACGGGAGCGTGAAGCGGAAGAAGATCGCAACTACCGGCGGTTCCGGCAGCGGAGGCGAGAGCAGGCCCAGCGGCGCGCGCAGGAACGCGAGCGGCTGGGCGATCGCTACGACAGCCTTAATGAGTCGTCGTCGGAAGAAGAGGGAGTCGTGTGGGAGGTGGTCAACGGCGTGCTGGTCACCCGGGTCCCGGGGGAGCCACCGCGGTGTGAAGACGGGTCCATCTTTGTGGAAGAAGAAGACCCACGGCCGCGGAACCACCCAGAGCGCAGACGCGAACGCGCGCGCAGACGCGAACGCGACCGCGAACTTGTACGCTCCTTCGAAGAACCTGGTCCCGACTCCGATGAGCGCCGGCCCGACGACGACTCGGAGCAGTCGCACCATCCGCCGCAGTTCCGGTCCGGGACGCCGGCGCCCGGTTCCCCGGCGCCCGCGCATCGGCGCAACACTGTCTCCAGTGCCGGTGGCGATGTCGGCGACGTCGGCGACGACGGCGACGCCAGCGAAGAGGAGGAGTTTGAGCTCAGCGCGACACTCATTAGTTTTGACGTGGAGGCGGCCGAGGCGGGCGACCAGCCGCCCAATGCCTGGTCGGCGGAGCTGCGCCAGAGCTCCAGCGCGGCCGTCTACGACGCCGATGCGGGCGGATCCTACCCCAACACGCGTGCGCACGGCACCTACATTGGCGGCGTGTTCTATCCGGATGACGGCGTCTCCTTTGTGTCGGATACCATGCTGACGCGGCTGCCGGCCACTATGTACGCCTCGTGCACCGCGACGCTGCTGACGACGCTGAGCATGATCGATCTCGAGGCCATGGCGCTGCGCTCGCTCGCGTGGACGTACCGCCTGCACAGCGGCCAGCCGGTCGACGATCTCCGCCGGCTGGTGTGGGTGCCGGCGTTCACGGTGGGCCTGTCGTGCAATGCCCTGAACCACCTGTTCATGTCCTTTTTCTTCCAGTCGGTCATCGATGCGGCAGCGATTGCGACTGCACTCGGAGTGGGCTTCATCTACCACGGCAGCAACCCGGACCGGAGCTTCCTCTGGAATTTTTGCCGGGCGGTGGTGACGAAGCTGTGGCTGGGCCGGGGGAAGAAGAATTAGAAGGCACGGATGGTGCTGAAGTGGATTGTATATTTTAATGGCGCTCGGCAAGGTTGGTAGTTTTAGGAGTTTTTTTTTTTTTTTTTTTTCTTTTGAGTCTTCTTTGTTTTCTTTTTTTCTCTTTTGTATTCTTATCTAGCTCGGACAGAACATGGAAGTCATTATCAAGCCGAGATCACATCACGCCCGTTGCTTGCCCTTTTGAGCACGGGCCGCCTTGCGCTCGTCCACCTGCTCCTTGAGAATATCATGAAGATCCTCGTTCCGCCGTGCCAGCAACAACACATCGTCCGTTGTGATGGTCGAGCGGCCGGCATGGCGACTGAAGCTCTCCAGGTCCACCGCGACCGATTCTAGCATGTGAGTATGCACGCACGTACTCGTACCGGTTCTGATTCCTAAAGCTCACCTAACTGCGTCCACACCATGTCGGCGAGGGCACCGATGAATTGCGGCGTGGCATTTCGGGTCTGCTTGATGGACTCCTTGTCGACAATGTCATTGACGACAGACCACAGAGCGGATTTGAGCTGGTCGGTTAGTGGGGTACTACACAGGATCTTGAACGTTTAGACCAACACCCACCTCTTGTTCTTCTTGGCTCGCCATTGGATGTCGTCAAAGTCACTCGTCGATGCCACTTGGCCGATGCTGTCTGTCGTCATGTGAGACGCGCCTTGGACGCGATGGCGTTATTAGTCAGTCGTCTCCACCCATGGCGGGCCCAACCGGCCAGATGCGCTACTACCGCTAATAAGACCGCCTTCTCAACCGCCTCTTGCCACTGTAGAAGTTACTTTGTAGTGACTGTTGTAGCGATTGGCGGCTGGCCGGCCTTGCCGGGACCCACTCTTGAATAGCTGCTGTTGGTCAATCACAAGGCAATGGACAAATTTCTAGCAAGGCAAATTACCACATGGCGCATAATATTCCCATTTCTCTCTCTCGCAAGACCACCTCCCTCCCCATCACCACCTCTCCGCTCAACCTCCCATCACACCGACAGCCAGCAAATTGAGGACAGATTTTGCATTCATTACAGCTGCCACTCCCTCCCTCCTCCAGTTTGTCGACTGCGCACCGTTTGTTTTGCCTTGTCTGCAAAGCTTTTTGCGCCGCTTCAGCTCCTCCCCTCCCCCCCTTTCTCGATTTTCCCACACGACCTTCACCCACCCACCACAATGGGCCTCTCCGACGTGGTTGCGCTGATCCGCGCGCGCTTCGCCAACACCGTCCAGACCTCCGTCAGCAGCCTCTCGGCGCAGCAGTGGATCCGCCTCATTGTCATCGCCGGCGCCTACATGCTGCTGCGGCCGTACCTCATCAAGCTCGGCGGCCATGTCCAGATGAAGCAGCACGAGGCCGACGCCCTGGCCGACGATGAGGATGGTGGTGGCGCCGCCGAGAACAACAAGCCCGTCCTGTCCGCCAACGACCTGCGCGGCAACACCAACAAAAAGAAGAGCCTGCAGGCCGAGATTGGCATCCCCGACAGCGACGACGACGACAGCGACGACGAGGTCGTGGGCGCCGCGTCCGGTACCGACTGGGGCAAGGCGGCGCGCAAGCGGCAGCGGCGCGTGCTGCGCAAGCTGCTGGAGGCGCACGAGCAGAAGCTGGCGGACGAGCAGGCAGACGAGGAGGACAAGGAGATCCAAGAGTTTCTCGTGGACTAGTCTGGGCTGGGCTGGGCTGGCATGCATTTCTTTTCTCTTCTCTCTTGCGTTGCAGTTGGGACCTGTGGCCAGGCCGGTGCTCTTTTTGGGGGGGCACTCCCAAAATAGTTTGGATATGGAAGCTGTTTCGAGGGTATCTTGATTGTGCCTCGTGCTCTCGAAAGGCGGCGTGTCCGGCCTGGGTCCAACTGCATCGGCCTTTTATAATGATTAATTCCAAAGACGGTGTTCCAGGGAGATGGTTGCATAGAGCGGGTTTTCATATAATAGATAATAATAGGTAACTCTTTTTCTTGTTTGGACGGAGTTATCAATTGGTTGTTTGCCATCACCGTGATACTGAGGATACGTTCTTTGGAGGATTTTTAAAACGGTTGAAAGCTGTCTTGCAAGAGTCAAGAAGCATGAAGAAAGTAGTATAAATCGAGAAAGCCAGAAAAAAACAGCAAGAAGACATCGTGAAGATAATAAAGAAAAACGAAAAGAAGACAAAATCAAAAATTAATAGGCATGTTTTGAGAAGAGAAAATATATTATAAAAATCAACTAAAAGTAATCAAAATTCCGAATATATTATTCGGAAAAGTAAAAACACCACCGTCAAACAACAATATCATAAGCAAGTGATCACTCGGCAATTTAAGAAGCCATCTAACCAAGTGCGTCCATGTTGGTGGCCTCGTACGTCATGATAGGCAGGCCAAGTCCAAGTCATACGACTGCCGTCATCCTGATGCCCGACGAGGCAGATACATCCAGCCACACTAATCTCTATGCCGACGAGATCCTTGAATATCCGGAGACTGTCCTTGGTGGGCAGGTCTCACCTGGTGGGTGTGAGCCTCAAGAAGTCCACAGTATTAAGAATATCAACGCAGATAACCAGCAAGCACACACAGAAACAACATCTGCAAGGGACAAGTCGTCAAGACTGACACACGTGAGTGTATCCTAGACAGTCAACAGGCAGTTCAAATGGAGTTTGCCAAGCCGAATTTATCCTATGTTCAGCAGATACGGAGTACTTATTGGAGTCAAGGATGTTTTTCTCTACTAAAAAGAATCTTTAACAAAAGAAGAATACAGTTCTGGGTTACCCAATATCGAGTCAACAAATTAGAGGTCTTTGGACGCTTTGGATAACGGATGAGCTCCAAGTGCATCACTAGCATAGCCATAATAAATCATATTTTGGCCACAACATTCATCTCGCAAACATACACTACCCAGCTCAGATAAAGTTGACAGTTAATGATGCTGATATCAGATGATTGGAAGACGTGAACGCGGAGTGACCCACTTCCAATGCTTATTAGCAATGAAGCAGAATACTCCGAACGAAGTGCAGGCCGCTCTTTCCTGACATCGCTCTTTCCTGGCATCGCTCTTACTCCGGATGAAAGACCTACTCCGGATGAAAGACCGTGGTTTCCTGTCTTAGAGTCTATCATGACCACAAATATACGAGTAAAGAATTACAAATGGAAGGAGCAGCCAGCCGCAGTTTTGAGACCTGGTCAATCCTCAATTCCCCCTTTTTTTTCAGCTCGCTGTTGTCATCCCGCTTCCTCCCATCCTCAAACTCAAAACATCACAAGTACCGTCGCCGCTGACAACGACAACGATGGCGGGCTTTCGGCGTCGTCCTAGCTCGGGCTATCGACCAATGACTTGCGCTGGCACTTTTGATCTTGATTTTATTATTTCCACCTCTGTTGATTAATCTACACTTTGCCAAGAAGCGCGATCCTCAATGCACGATCTGAATTGCATTTCGAGACGGCTGAAGAAACTCGACCAGAAACACTCAACAGAAAAACACAAAAAGACCGAATATGCAAGGCACACCTCCAGGCTTGACGCAGCCTGTGGCCGACGTTGATGAGCATTTCGTACTCGGTACCTTGCGCACAACGCACACCCTGCTGGGCTTACTTGCAGAATGGCCAAAAACAGGTAATACCGCATCAACACAAGTCGTTGCACGTTGCAGGGGTCGCTGCGCTGGCCCAGCTGCGATCGTTGCGTATCTCGCCCGCACCAAAACCGGCTTGGTCTCACATGCCCCATCTCTGCGCTGTGGGCTCTCCTCTCTGCATGCAACCTGCTTGCGCTTGTGTGGATTGGGTCACCCCCCCCCCCCCCCCCTGCTGCAGTAGTCGCCGTGGGCAGTGCGATGCAGCGTATTACGAGTACCATTTCGCCTTGTTATCTTTGCTGTCTCGCGCACTACGACGTACTCTGTCCGTTGTCCCTCGCACTCACCTACGCTGTACAGGGTCGTGTCGCCATTCCTCGGTCCTGTCCCATGCCTCGCCTCTTATCCGAATCCACCTCGCACAAGCTCTTCTTACTCGCCGGGGGGACGCATCTGCCCAACCCGAGATTCACAAGTCAGGCTTCAATGTAGTATTTCCGATCCGGACACAAAGTTGTCGTGCTTGTTGGGTGGGCTCTGCCCAATGTGCGGCTGCCACCCCTGTCGCTTGGTCGGGCCAGAACAACCCCCTGCTGGTCTTGCTGGCCCTGCTGGTCCTGCTGGCCGGCCCTGCTGGTGCCCACTCAGGCTGTTTGCATCCCCTCCATGGTCCACTGTGTTTCTCAAGAGGGCTGTGTTTCCCGCTTGTTCTGCTGCATAACCGCACAGCGTACATTGCTCACAACTACGCTTCTCTGTCCTCATCCTCTCTTCTCCTTCTTCCCTCGACCGACTGCGCGTCGCCTAACGAAAGCCACAAGAGGTGCCACAAACTGCAACTGGGGGTTTATTCGCAGGCTCTCGTCAAAGCTACGACGTACAACTGCACAAAGCGTGGCCAAAGCAGCATCGGCTATCCCATCACTGAGAGCCCCTCTGTTGTTTTGTTTACATCGATACCCGCAAACAGCACCCGCAAACAGCACCCGCACACAGCACCTGCAACAGCACTCGCAACAGCACCCGCAACAACACCCGCACCCTGCTTCTTGCGCAAACAGACCATGCTTGCTGCGCCGGCCATCTGCACCAATCGCGGAGTCTCAGTCTGATAAGAATGGCCAGCAGATACCATAGCAATTTCTCATCAAGGTCGGGAAACTACGTCAGCGACTATTCGCACCTGTGAGTGCTCCTTCTCATGAACCTGATATGCTTCTCATACCCCTCCCGGTGAGGCCCGTCTTGCTTCTCAAAGGGCCGCCCAACTGACACACATTGCCCACGCCTCCAGAACGAGCGACGCGTACCGATCGCATACCCGCGCGCAGTCGGAGCAGCCTTCGCGGATCAACTGCACCCGTGCGCCCTTTTACGACGACCGTGGTAAGCCGCGGAGCCACACGCTCAGCGCCTTTGTCGAGGACGAGCACACATCCTTGGCGAAGGAACACAACCCCCATGCAAAGGATGTCTCGGCGGCCACGAAAGATGGCATCCTCTCTCCCGGCGCAATCGACCAGGTGCCCATCTTGATCGAAGTCGACGAGAACCCCGAGCGGCGCTTTGTCCTCGTCCCGGGTGCTGCGACGGCGACAAAGGCATCCGGCGGCCAGTCATCGCCAGGATCGCGGACACCTACTGCTCCGGCTGTTCACCCAGGCGACTCTTCGCACAGCCCCAATGCATCGACGGGGTCCGATGCGACTCCCCGCAGCCCCGCCTCTACACCACCGACTTCTGCCGACGGCGTTCGCAGCAACGGCCACGCCCAAGCCGATGGTGGCGACAGCTACTCGGGGTACGAGGCAAACACATGTCGCAAGTTTGTTGTCGTGCCGCATACAGGTGCCGATTCTGTTGCGTCGGGGCCATCCACCATTGCCACCGAGGTGGACAACACTGCCGAGCATCGTCGGCGCGCACCACAGCCGGCCGCACCCGAGCCCAGGACCAAGAATGACGCATACACGCTGAGCACGGCGGCAGAATTGGCGGCCGCCGCGGCAGCTGCGAAGACGGCGTCTTCAAAACCCGAACCAGACCTCAGACACCACAGAAGCCGGGTGGATCTTCCGCGCACACCACAGTCGACTTCACCCGAGCCCAGGACCAATAACGGTGCATACACATTGAGCACGGCGGCAGAATTGGCGGCCGCCGCGGCAGCTGCTAAGGCGGCGTCTTCAAAACCCGAACCTGACCTCAGACACCACAGAAGCCGGGCCGATCTTCCGCGCATCGACACGGATACCGACCAGCGAGGCACGGCACCCAACTCCGGCCGCCCGCAAACGGCAACGTATCCGGAGCGCCGGCCTCATGAGCGTGCCCGCTCGGACCGGACCGGTGACAAGACCGACCGCCGGGATAACGACTTCCTCTCGCCGGCATTTACCATGCACTCGACCAATGGCCGCGACCGTGCCTATTTCGACCAGAGCAACGCATCACCATCGCGTGAGGAGTCTGTCAAATCCCACATCAGCCGGGTATCCCCTTCGCCGCAACCCAGCTCTCGCCAACCCACGTCATCCAGTTCCCGCACGGACAAGCGCCCCCCGTCACCACCACGGACGCGGGACTGGGATTGGGAAAGAGAAAAAGACAAGGAACGAGACTGGGACCGGGACCGGGATCGCGAGAGAGACCGCGATAGAACCGCTGGCGACCGCTACCGAACGGCACGGCGGGATTCGGTTCACAGGAAACGGCGAGACTCATTTGCGCGGGAGGATGATGTGTATTTATCGGACGACCGTGCCAAGACGACCACGAGCGCGACAGCCAACACTCCTATACGGCGCCGGAATAGCGAACGGCGGCGGCCGGCAAACCGCGAAAGCGAGGCAGTATCGGGCAAGGCGTCCAGCAACGTATCGGCTGGGAGCGATTCCTACACCAATGGTCGGCCCAAACCGATCGGAGCAAAACCATTGGCTGTCCCAAGCGGCTCGCAGTCGCAGTACACTTTCACATCGGGCTCGTCTCCAAAACCACCCCTTTTTGATCCGCGCCCCCCATCGCCTACCAAGTCCTACAGAGAGGAGCGCCGCACCAAGGACGACAGAAGACCCAGGTCGCCATCACCCCCCTCATCGTCGCCGGAAAGCCGCTCCAGGATACCAGAAGGCGACCGACCAAGAGGGCCTCGACCTCGGGCGCATGGGCCGAACGTGGTACACAACCCCGCCAGCGCCTCCATCTCACTGCCCAACCTGCCCCCTCCTACGACACCGGCCCGAACAGCGACAGTCCCCGTGCCCAACCCCATCCCTATCCCCATTCCCATCCCCATGTCCGCCCCAGTATCAATGCCGATTCGCGCAACTGCGTCCGTGAGAGAGGAGGCCGAAGGGTCGTCGTACGAGAGGCGCTCGCCGATTGAGCCGTCGCGTGCCGCCCGCTCTTCCTTTGCGTCCTCCAGTCCAGCTCGTGCTTCGGGCTTTCTGGCCAACCCGCCGAGAGAGACACAGCCGCCCCTCCCGCATCGACAGCCTGCCTTTTACGTCAACATTCCCGGAGCCGGCCTGCCCGATGACGCCCATGATCGTCTTCCTGATCGTCTTCCCGAGCGTCTTCCCGAGCGTCCTGCCGAGCGTCCTGTCTCAGAGCGCCCTGTTCCAGAGCGCCCTGCCAACAATGGCTCCGATTCCGGCCGTGTCGACCTGCCGCTGGCGTCCATCTTCCTCAAATATGCCGAAGACGTGTACCAAGGCCGCGTGTTTGGGTATCCGGAATGCCCGAGACGAACCTTTAGCACGCGCCCGACCCGATACCGCGTGCTGGCCCCGTTTGCTGATTTTTACGTCTGCACCGCGTGCTACGAAGCTGCTTTTGCACCCACGCGGTACCGCAACGAGTTTGTGCCTGCACCGCCCATCGACCCCGAGGAAAAGACACGATGCACCTTTGGGTCCATGTACTGGTACCGCGTGGCGTTCTTCTTCATCGAGGCGTACCAGAAGTCGAACCTGAACCTGCTGCGGGCCATGTTTGAAAAGGACGAGACGCTGCGGCTGCCCTGCTCGGGACCCAACCGTGTGATGGGTCGCTGGTTCACGATCCAAGACCCCATCACAGCACACCCCATCACACAATTCTCGACGTGCGAGCAGTGTGCCACCGCCGTGCAGATCCTGTTCCCCAGTCTCAAGGGCCTGTTCCAGGACAACGACACGTCGCGCTTCGACACGACCAACATCTGTGCGCTGTACTTTGAGCCGGACCGGAAGCGGCTGTGGAAGTACATTGACGTGTTTGAGACGACGCACAACGAGGCTGTCTTGGCCAACCGGCCGGTGGATGTCAACAAGTTTGTCAACAAGCTGCTCGACATTGGCTACTTTGACGAGTGCCTGCGGGACACGCCGGTGCGGGGCCGCAAATGGTACTGGATGCGGTCGGTGCCGGACTTTGTCGTCTGTCAGGAGTGTTTCACGGAGGCCGTGCTGCCCGAGGTCAACAGCTACCGCACGGTGGCGGGCGACTTCTTCAAGGAGCCCAAGGAGCTGCCGCTGGCGTCGTGCCACCTGTACTCACCGCGCATGCGGGAGATTTTCTTGATTGCGTGCAAGAACAACGACAAGGAGTTTTTGGCGATGAAGCTGCGCCAGCGCGACGAGGTTGCCAAGGACATTTCGGACCGCATCGAGCGACTGCTGCCAACAACGACGACCTACGATCCGGAGCACAAGGCGCTGATTGCCGAATGGAGGAAGTGGGAGTAGGGTTGCTTTTTATTATTTTCTTTTCTTTGGCTGCTTTGACTGCCTCCTTTTCTTTTTCTGGTTTGAACGGTGGAAGACCAACGATATCGCAATGTTTTGACAAGATCCCACGACGGAGCTGCATCAGAGCAGCAGGCTGGAAGGGGTGGTCGCATGGGAGTCTGGGCCATATATAATCTTGGCTGTTCTTGTTTTGCTATTTGGCTCTATTTGAATTATGTTGATCTTGTCTCTGCTGCAGTGATTGCGCCTGGGGAGTTAAGTCGAACGGTGATGTTGTGTACGACGTAACGACTTACAATAAAATAAGGAGTAGAGCGTGACAGCCCACGTGACACTACTAACAGACCCACCCGGACCGGTCAATCCATCATCCGAAACCCTTTCATCACGTGAAAACACGCATGACCTCACACTAGCGTCCATCAGTCCAGCACCACTCTCTTTTAGGGCTCCACCGCACGAAGACCAGCTAGCAAAGCAAAAGAGAGCGGGGACCGTTCTAAAAATTGCAGTGGGCTCGAAAATTTGTAGCAAGACCTTGTCTTTTTTCGCTCCGCCCGCACCCCCCCCCCCAATTCGGAGAGAGGAAAAAAAAAAGCAGAGAGAGAGAGGAGAGACCTTTGTTGCTTCCCGACACAACCATCACGAGTCGACCATTTCCACGACAAATCCTCGTCTCAACAACACACACCCCCATATCGACACAATGGCCTCTCGACCGACCGTCACCATCCACGGCGCCGATGGCAAGCCCGGCGCCGCCACGCACCCCATCCCGGCGGTGTTCCTGAGCCCGATCCGCCCCGACATTGTCCAGCAGGTGCACACCGGCATGGCCAAGAACAAGCGCCAGCCGTACTCGGTCAGCGAGAAGGCCGGTCACCAGACCTCTGCCGAGTCCTGGGGCACTGGTTAGTCTGAGAGATGAAGCGAGATAAAAAGGAGGAAGAAAAAAAAAAAAACTAACAACACAGGTCGCGCTGTCGCCCGTATTCCCCGTGTCTCTGGTGGCGGTACTCACCGTGCCGGCCAGGCCGCGTTCGGTAACATGTGCCGTTCCGGCCGCATGTTTGCGCCCACCAAGGTCTGGCGCAAGTGGCACGTCAAGGTCAACCAGGGCCAGAAGCGCTTCGCCACGGCCTCGGCCGTTGCGGCGTCGGCCGTGGCTCCCTTGCTGCTGGCGCGCGGCCACAAGATCAACGGGATTCCCGAGGTGCCGCTGGTCGTCGACTCCAAGGCGTTTGCGGCCACGACCAAGACGGCCGCCGCCGTGGCGCTGCTCAAGACGATTGGCGCGGGTGCCGACGTCGACAAGGTCAGCCAGTCCAAGAAGCTGCGCGCCGGCAAGGGCAAGCTGCGGGGCCGCCGCTACCGCCAGCGCCGGGGCCCGCTGGTCATCTACGACCCGGAGGTCGACGGCAAGGACGTGACCAAGGGCTTCCGCAACATCCCCGGTGTGGAGACGTCGTCTGTTTTTGCGCTGAACCTGCTGCAGCTGGCGCCCGGCGGCCACCTGGGCCGGTTTGTGATCTGGACGTCGGCTGCCTTCGCCGCGCTGGACAAGGTCTACGGCACGACGACGGAGGCGTCGGCGCTCAAGAAGGATTTCCTGCTGCCGTCGAACCTGGTGGCGCAGGCGGACCTGACGCGGCTGATCAACTCGTCGGAGATCCAGAGCGTGCTGCGGGCGCCCAAGGGCGAGGCCAAGACCAAGCGCACGGCGGTGCTCAAGAAGAACCCGCTGCGCAACAAGCAGGTGCTGCTGCGCCTGAACCCGTACGCGGCGACCTTCATCAAGGAGAGCTCGGCGCAGAAGAAGCTGGCGGAGAAGCCCGTCGGCGTGCCGGCCAAGTTCAAGGCTCTGCTGAACGAGGTGTAAGCGGGCATTCTCGCTTAACCTTGAATGACTTTTGTCTACTTGCTCGGTCGAGGAGTGAGAGACGCCCCCTTATATGGCTGTGGACTAGGTAGAGAATGGGAACGAAAAAAAAGAACTCGGGATTCGAACTGGTCAAACGGTGTTTTTATTCTTTCTTTTTGTCTTGTGGTTATTTTTTTACTTACTTGCAACACAACTGACGTGTCGTCGGCATGCCTCTCTCTCTCTCTAGTCAGCCGCATGTAAATGGCACTCCCCCCAAAAATATCAAACTTGGGAAATTCACAGCTGGTCTCGTGAGGTAATCATGTAAACGTAAATGCGATATAAAAGATAACTAGAAAAAGGAAAACAACGCTACCACCCATCACTCACCACCTAACAGCCCAGCCATGTGCTCAGGTTGCCCAGCTCGCCCGCCTCCAGCGCCGCGGGCACGTCGGCCGCCGCCACCGGCGAACTGCGCAGCAGGTCCTCAAACTCGTGGACTTTTTTAATCTTCCAGAAGCGCTGGACGCCGGCCACGAACCGCTTCGAGCAGGCCTCGACGTTGTCGTCGGTCTCGGCGGCAAAGCACAGGCGGAAGTAGGCCCAGCCCTGGGCGTCGCGGACGGCGTCGGTGCTGCTGAACATGGACCCGGGGCTCGGCAGCACCAGGTACGGCTTGGAGCACAGCAGCGTCATGAGCGCCAGCGCAAACACGGGCCCGTCGAGCACGGCCCGCTGGCCGTCAACCTCATCAACAGCATCCAACGGACGCGGCGCCAGCCACAGCGGGTGGGCCTCAAAGTGCATGCGCAGCCAGATAAACATGCCGCCGCGCGGCCAGTCAAAGCTGAACAGGGGCGTCTTGGTGATGACGCCCCAGTCGGCGTCGGCCGAGCGCGTGGGCGTGCCCTGCTTGAGCTGGAAGGACCCTTCGTCGAGGATGGTGCACATGAGGTTCATGCGGCGCTCGTACTCGCCGCGCAGGCCCTCGAGCCAGCGCACCCAGCCGTCCATCTTCCAGCCGGTAAAGGACGGCTCCTCGGGCTTGTTGTTGGGGGTCTTTGGGGTCTTTTTGGCGACAGTCGTGCGGCCGAAAAAGGAGGTCGTTGTTGTCGTCGTCGTAGTCGCTGCTTTGGTGGGCGTCTTCTCGGCCGCATCCGACCCCGACGGCAGCGGCCCCATGACCAGCTCAGAGATGAGCGACTGCACAAACCCAGACGGCTGCTGCGTGCCGGTCTCGGCAATGCGCGTGTAGCGCTCAATCAGGGCCGGCTGGGCCGTGATCCAGCCGAGACGGCACCCGGGCGCCACGGTCTTGGAAAAGGTGTCGAGGCGCACGACGCGGCCGTCGACGTCGATGCTCAAGAACGAGGGGACCAGCGAGTCGAGGAACTCGTAGCCCGACGAGCGCAGGCCCAGGCCGGTGGGCGGCACGAGAACGGCCTTGGGCGCGGCCATGCTGCGCGACGCGGCCTCGTTGAAGGCGGCCGAGGGGAACTGCATGTACCAGTAGGGGTCGTCCTCGACGATGATGAGGTCGAAGCGGCTGCTGACCTCGTAGAGCTGCTTGCGGCGCTCGAGGCTGAGCACGATGCCAGTCGGGTTGTGGCCCATTGTCACGGTGTACATAATATGGGGACGGCGCCCCTTGCTGGGGTCCCAGTTGGCCAGCACGTCGAGGAGACTGCCCGGGCCGTAGGGCACCATGCCCTCGGCATCGGCGGCCACGGGCACCACCTGCATGCCCTTGGGCGCAATCTGGCTCAGCACGTTGCCGTAGACAAACGTCTCGCACAGCAGACCCGGCCGCTCGGTGATGTCGTTGCGCGCGGCGCTCCAGTTGTCGACAAAGAGCTCGAGCGTCTTGTTGAGGCCGTCGGTGGAGCCGACGGTCAGGATGACCTCGGGCCCGTCCTTGTAGGGCACGTTGGGGTGCAGGTGCTCGCGCGTGAACTGGCGGATCCAGGCCTTGAGCGGCGGATAGCCGTCGGCGTTGCCGTACTGCAGGGCGGTGGCGAGGTCGATCTTGTTGATGGGCGTGGTGCCGGGCGGCGCGGCCTTGGGGATGACAATGTGTGCCGGGGCCGCGCGGTCTGAGGAGGGGGAGGAGGAGGAGGACGACGAAGTAAGGTTGACGGCCGCCACGCGGTCCGTCACCAGGACCGTGTCCTCGTCGTCGGCGTCCACGGTGCCCTGCTTGTTGGGCGACGGCGTCCAGCGCTCGGCCTTGGCAATCTTGGCCTCGAGCGTGTCATATGGGAAGAACTGCACGTTTGGCAGGCCTACACGATTAGCAAAGACGTTCCATATCTGCATAGACAAATTAACTCACCTCCGGCCAGGTTGCCAATGTTGGGGATCTGAAAAAACTTGTAGTACTCCTTCATCTTGCTGGGCACGCGCATCTTGGTGGCCTCGGCGTAGAGGTGGGTCAGGTCACGCGGGGCCGGCTTGACGCCGGCGACGTCTACGGCAGAGGCTGAGCATGAGTCCTCGGACGCCGGCGGCGCAGATGCCGGCGGCGACAGCAAGGTCGAGTCCGAGTCGGGCGACGCCATGGGGCACGTGAGCTGGGACGCGAGGAGGGCGTCGATGGAAAAGTCCAAGGCGGCCATTTGGGGGGGGGGGGGGGAGGTGGCTGTATGTGTGAGGATGAGGGAGGGGAGGACGGAGAGATAGAGAGAGAAGTTAGGCGGAGAGAGAAGAGAGAGAGCGGCGAGAAGGCGGCGAGAGGCGGAGAGATAACGGGAGATAAGAGGGGCCGACCCGAGTCGCTAGAGAAAGGTAATCGGCGGCAGTCGGCGGACGGGTCCCGGGCTAGCGATAAAGTATCGACAGCAGGGAAGGAGCAGAGGGCGGTCAGGCAGTACGGGGGTTGAAGCTGCCGAAAATCGACAGCGACAACAGGAAGGGGCTGATAACTATGGAGTACGGCGTACGGAGTAGAAAGGAAGGAGCGACCCTGAACGGCGTATCAAGAGGGAACAATGGCACGCGAGCCTGAGCAGAACACATTATAAATCAAAACCGGGGACGAGCTAGCACGGTAGAGTTCACCGTAAGAGGAAGGAGATGCCTGCAAAGTTGCAAAGGGCTCCAGCCCTACGGTTACGGGTTCTGTACGAGTACTCGTACGGAGTACTATTCATACTATGTCACAAGGGGAAAGATAACTACGAGCAGAAAAGAAACAAGAAACAACCAACTGCCTCGTAGAATGGTTGTGTGTCGTGTCACACTGCGTGGCATCTGCTTGTTGTTCGGACAGCAGACAAGACGACAGGCGTGTCTGATAAAAAGTGGATCCACTTAGACGCTTATCTTTACTTTAAATCGGGGGGCGGAGATAGCATGTGGCGATAAGGACCCGAAATCACCCAATCCAGATACGACAGCGGGCGCCAGTTCGACGCAAGAGCGGTGCCCAATGGCAGTTGGGAAGGCGCTATTGTCGTGAGGAAGCTGCAATATCTTCGTTTCGTGGCAATGCAAGTGCAAGCATGTTCATCACAAGTACTCGTTACTCGTACAAATCAAATAACGAAGCAGTGCCTGCTGACTAATCACCACGTCATGGGCCAGCTTCACCGCTCTTCGGCGCGCTGCTGTCCACTGCATGCGCTGGCGTTACTCGTACATGCTGCATCAGCCCCTGCCTCTGGTTCGTACACAAACCCCAGCTCCTCCAGCGTCGTCGCCGTGTACCCCATGTCCTCGAACCGGCCCTTGCCCTGCGGCGTAATCGTGCGCATCCACACGAGCCGGTCGCTCCACCGCGGCGGTTCCTTGCCGGCCGGCGCGGCCTCCATGATGCGCTTGTACGTGGCGTTGATGTAGCGGCTGTCCTGCCCCGGTGCCCATACATGAAATGCTGAAGCTTCGCGCTCCTGCTCGGCCTGCCGCTCCCACGCCTCCATGTGCTGGCGCGACGGCAGCGGCAGCGTGTTGGCCCAGGTGCGCGCGAGGACGGCGGCCTGGGCCTGGGCCACGGCGTAGGGGATGACCTTGATGGGCAGGCCGACAAAGGCCAGCGTGGGGTGGTCGATGTGGAACAGGTCGTCGTACAGGCGGTGGATGCGGCGGCCGGTTGTCAGCAGGGGGGGGCCGCCGAGGTTTTTTGGATTTTGAGGCCCCCGCTCTAAAAAGGGCAGCGAGTACAGAAACCCCGTGCAGAAGACGACGGCGTCGACGTCGCGCACGACGCGGCCGTCGGCCAGGCGCACGCCGCGCTCGGCGACGAGGAACTCGCGGATCTCGGGCGCCTCGTGCACGTCGCCGAGGCGGCCGAGGCGCGCGAGGGCGTCGGGGTCGGTGGGCGCGCGCACGGACAGCACGAGCGGTGGCGCGCAGACGGCGGCGATCTGGCCGGCAATGTCGAGCCCCGACGCGGAGTTGCCGACGACGACGACGCGCTGGCCGCGGAACGGCGCGGCGCTGCGGTAGCGCTTGGAGTGCGAGACGACGCCCGGGTGGGCGGCGTGGAAGGCGGCGAGGCCGGGAATGGCCGGCACAAACGGCGTGTCGTAGTGGCCGTGGGCGACGACGACGGCGTCGAATGTGTTGACGTCCACCGCGCCCGTGCTCGTGTCGGTCGCGTGCACCTCCCAGCTGTCCACTTCGCTATTTGGCCGCAGCCGGACGTCGTCGACGTTGGTGCCGAACCGGATCAGGTGGCGCATGTCCTGCGCGTAGCGCTCCAGGTACGCCTGGATGACCTGGCGCTGCGGGAAGATGAGCAGCGGCTCGTCCGGGTGGGCGGCCCGGTGCACGTCGGCAATGGGCAGGTCCGTGAAGCCCATGAGCGGGTGCGGGATGTTGACGTAGAGCAGGTCGTACATGGCGGTGGGGAACTCGGGCTTGCCACCGTGACTGTCGCCCGTCGGCAGCCACTCGGGCGCGCCGGGCGGCAGGTACGGACTGACCTGGGGCACGGGGTTCTGGGCCGTGGGCTGGAAGGTGTGGTTCCAGACGCCGCCGACGTCGGGCCGGCGCTCGTAGACGACGACGCGGTCGTAGACGCCCTGGGCGATCATGTACTTTGCCGTTGTGAGGCCGCAGGCGCCGCCGCCGATGATGGCCACGCTTTTGACGGCGAATGTGCGGGAGGCCATTTGTAGTGCTGGTGTAGTGTGAGTGCTCTGGTGAGAGTTGGTCAGGCTGGTCAAAAACGACCCTTCTTTTGAGGAGAAAAAAAAAACAGGTAAACAAGAAAGAAACAACAACAAAAAATCACGACACTATCATATGATGTCGGCCTGCTCAAAACTGGGCCCAGCACACATCGCGGCAGAGGATAGCACCCGTTGCGGCCCTCTTGGCGCGAAATCGGCTTCTTCCGGTACTGGCGTACCGAGTCCATCGCCACATTGGACCATATGCCGTGAAAATGACGAGTGAGAGGCAGACGGCCCGATTCGGCTTAGGGCCGCTCGTGTAAGATACGCTTTTTCTGCCGTTTTAACGGCATGGTCCCCCCAAAGCTCCCACCGCCTTCTGTATGCGGCGGCGCCCAGCTTGGGGACACGCGAAAGTGGGGCCCCTACCACCCTGGGGTGCGGCCCAGCCGCGATCGAAGCTCCTGGCATTCGCACAAGGCGCGTTGTGACAAACGGGCGCAGCACAAACGGGACGCATATTCACGACGCGGCTCTCGACGACACAACACGATAGAGACTCATCGACACACACATTTTACCTACCATTAGCAAAAAAAAAAAAAGGGTCGTCTACAACAAATCCAGCACACTGCAACCCATCGTCCACGCGCAAATCAGACCACCTCCTCCGGATCATCTGGACCATGAGCGCTGCCACGAGCTTTGCCTAGGGCCTTTGTTTCACCGTTCACCGTTATCAACCCTCATTCAATGGCTTCCGGTCCGGAAGACACGCCCGCCGGCGACGGCGACCGGCCATCCGCGTCCGCGCTCCTGGCCGCCGCCAACACCACACCCATTGCCCAACTCGGACCACACTTGGCCGCCAACGATGCCATCCCCCCGCAGTCGACACGCGCCGTCCGCGGCGAGGTGACCATTGTGTGGCCGTTCAACTCGGTCACGCGGTCGCTGGCGTTCCTGCTGGCCGAGCCTGACGTGCGCCTGCGCCGCCGCCAGGGCCAGATCCGCGTGCAGCTGGACGGCGCCAGCGCGGCGGCCGTGGCCCAGAGCGGGCTCGGCAGTGGTGATGCTGTGCTGCTGGGGCTCGACGGCGCCGCATGGGGCAAGGACGCGTCGTCCCTACATCTTCCCGGCTCGCGCGTGGGCTGGCAGCTCGAGTACCGCGACCGGCTGGTCCTGCAGGCGTACGTGGGCGACGAGCAGCAGCTGCGGGAGATTTACGTTGACGGGGCGGAGGACGAGGTTCCCCAGACAGTTACAGAGACACCAGCAAAGAAACACACCCAAACCAGCGACAGCATGCCGGCCGCAACGCCGCAGCGCGCGGACCGGCTGCTGCATGCGCGGCCTCACCTGCCCTTTCTCAACGACGACGAGTTTGCATCGCCCGCCTTTCTCAAACGCGCGCGCGTGTCGCTGGGCTCGCTGTACGAGCCGGGCTATGATATTTATGATGAAGACGGTGGCGGCGGCTACGGCGCGCGCGGCCGGGCGCGGAAGCGGACGCGCTTTGGCCGGCCCAGCAATGCGTGGCGCTACAGCAGCCGGTCTGTCAGTCCAGAGGTGGAGGTGGAGAAAGAGGCTGAGCCCGAGCCCACGAAAGAGCCAGAGCCAGACCATACAGATATGCAAGACGTCGAAACCGCCCAGCGCGAGGCTGAGCCCGTGCCGCCGTCATCGCCCCCGGTGCAGTTCCTGGCCACGCCGACACCGGCACCACGGCCTCAGCCGGCCGAAGAAGAGGAAGAGCCAAGCCAGGCCACGCCGACCAAAGCACAGACGCAGCCAGTCGAACAGCAAGCGCCATCTCTGGCAGAGCAGCCAGCTCACGTCGAAGAGCTATCAGCACAAGCCGAGCTACCAGCACAAAACGAGCTGCCAGCACAAGCCGAGTCACCAGCACAAGCCAACGAGACGTCACAGCCACCACCACCACCACCACCACCATTCGACAGCCACCCACCCACCACAATCCCCAACCCATTCGCCCAGACCCTGCCGCGGACAGCACCGCCGGCCTCTGCTCTCTTCGGCACAGCCAGTCCCGGCGCCGCCGCGGCCGAAGCAGACGCCATGGCGGGCTTTGTACCCGACGACGCCCTGTACGCCAGCCATGTGCACTTTGGATTTGGCAGCCACAACAACAGCAGCACCAGCAACAACAATAGCAACAGCAACAACAACAACAACAACAACAACAACAACAACAACAACAACAACAACAGCACGAACGCCTTCCAGCAGTTGTCGTTTGTTGACCATACGGCGCCGTACCAGTATCCCGACCCGCCGTCGCAGCAGCACGCTTCTCACGCCGCCGCCATCGGCCATAACATGTCGTTTGGCCAGCAGCAGCAGCAGCAGCAGCACCATGTATCGTCTGCCGCCGCCGACACGGCCGCGCACGGCGACCACGACCACATGCTGATCTGGCCCATTGGCGCGCCGGCCCTGGACGCACAGCATGCGCAGGGTGTTGTTCTACCGACGGGCCATCATGGCCACCACCAACACGACGACCACCACCACCACCTGGTGGATGCCGCGGCACTGCGCGAGGGCGTGTTTGAAGAGCCGTCGTTTGCCGATGCGGCGCCGTCGGCGCTGCCGCGCGAGCAGGACATGTATGGGTACAACGACGGGCGGTACCAGAACGAGGCGGAAGAGCAGATGGTGGACATGGTAGAGGACGAAGGGCAGGCGGAGGAGGCAGAGGAGGCAGAGGCCGAGTCGGACGATGAACCGGAGGTCGAGGCCGAGGCCGACAAAGACGCCGAAGGCGAGGACGAGCAGGCCCGCCGCAAGGTTGTTACCGTGGATGTGGAGAGTGGCGACGAGGATGAAGAGGAGGAGGAGGAGGACGACGACGACGACTCCGACTCCGACTCTGGCGAAAAGCCCGACGAGCCCGGCGAAGACTACGATATACGCAACTATGTCGACGTCGACGACGACATTGAAGGCAGCAACATTCCCCCCGCGCGAGCCGAAGCTGCTGTGTTGGCTGACGAGGAGGAAGAAGAGGAAGAGGAGCAAGAAGACGAAGAAGAAGAGTATGACTCGGAGGACGACGCCGAGGCCGACAACGACGACCAATACGCCGCCGCGCCGCAGTACGGCCAGCCAGCCATGCAAGGCTATGACGAAGACGGCGATGTCGAAGACGACGACGGCGAGGGCGAAGAGTACGACGACGAAGAGGACGGCGAGGGCATGGACGACATGGAGGAGGAGGAGGAGGAGTACGACGACGAGGACGAAGAGGAAGGGGAGCACGGCATGCAGCAGGGGTTTCAGCGGCCACAGATGTACCAGCGGGTGCCGCCGCAGTCGACCGAGCCCGTGGTCATTGATCTGCTGTCCAGTTCGGAGGACGACGAGCCAGCGCCTCGGCCAGCGGCAGTGAGCCACCCTGAGGGTGCGAACATGGGTGCAAACACGGCTGCAGATGAGGTGGAAGAGGAGGATGAAGAAGAAGAAGATGAGGAGGAGGAGGAAGAGGAGGAGGTGGAGGAAGAGGAGGAAGATGAAGAAGAAGAAGAGGAGGAGGTGGTGGAAGAAGAAGAAGAGAAGAATGAAGGAGAGGAGGAAGAGGAAAGGGAAGAAGAGAAGGAGGACCACGACAAAGCACAGCCTCAGAGAGACGCAGAGGAGGACGACAGAGACGACAGGGAGCAGCACGACGTGCAGGGCGAGAAAGACACCCATGAGGAGAGGGAGACTATCCCCATGACATCCGAAGCACAAGCCGAGGCAGAGACAACGGCAGAGACAGCACAGGACAGCGAACAGCAAGAAATCCCGCACGAGGGAGACGATGAGGCTGGGAGAAATGTCGAGGCTGAGCTGGAGGCCGAGCTGGAGGCAGAACTAGAGGAGGAGGAGGAGGAGGAGGAGGCTGTGGCTGAGGCGGGGGAGCCTGAGAAAACCGAGGAGGTAGAGGTAGAGGAGGTGGTGATGGAGGCTGAGGATGAGGCTGACGCGGGGGAGCCTGAGAAAGACGAGGAGGTCGAGGAGGACAAGGACGAGGCAGGGGAGGCCGAAGAGCAGGTCGAGGAAGAGGCCGCGGACGACAAGAAGGACGACCCCCATGAGGACGCTGTCCCGGCAGAAGACGCGCCGGACGAAGCTCAGGAGGTCGACACGGCCCCTGGACCCGAGCATGAGGCCGTGGAGCAGGACGAGCCTGTGGTGGGACAAGAGCCTCAGGCAGATGAGCCTCAGGCAGACGAACCTCAGGCAGACAAGCCTCCAGTGGAAGACGAGTCTCAGGCGGCCACGGAGCCAACGGTGCTGTCTGCCGACCCTGTCCAAGAAGACGGTCATGCTCCGTTGCCGTCGGATCTGCCGGCCGAGGAGCAGACCGAGCAGGCTGAGCAGGCCGAGCAGGCCGAGCAGGCCGAGCAGGCCGAGCAGGCCGAGCATAGCGAGCTGACAGACAGCGCCGACGTTGCCATGGACGAGCCGCTGCATGCAGCCACGCCGACAAGTCCGGAGCCGGAGCTGGAGAGAGCTTGTTCGCCGCCCATGTCGCAGCCTATCCCGGTGGAAGAAGATGGCCATGTCGAGGATGTCGAGGATGTCGAGGATGTCGAGGATGTCGAGGATGTCGACCGTGCCGAACTTGTTGTCGAGCTTGCCGAGGTGGTTGAGCCCGCCGAACCCGTCGAACCAGGGGCCAAAACAGAATCCCCCGCCCACCCAACAACCATGCTGCCCACGCCGGCCCAGACCCAGGACACGTCGTTTGCGCGCAGCGTGGAGATCATCGAGATTGAGGAGGTCGACCTCGAGGCCGAGCTGGACCTGGACAGCCAGATCCAGAGCCAGCTGATGTCGGAGATGGCCATGGCCATGAGCGTGGAGTTTGAGCAGCACACGGACGTCGACATGGAGAGTGAGGGTGATGACGACGACGACGACCGAATGATGGATGCGATGGACGACGTGGCACAGGCAGAGGCCTCCGACGACGATGCCATGGACGTGGACGCAGCGGCGACGGATGTCGAGATGGAGAGTGCCGTGTCGGAGCAGGGCAACAAGACACGGCAGCCGACGCCGGTTGAGGCGGTTGAGGCGGCCGAGGCGATGCCAGTTGAGGTGATGCCGGTCGAGCCGATGCCGGTCCAGTCGACGCCCGTCCAGTCGACGCCCGTCGAGCCGGCACCCGGCCAGCAGACGACACCGGAGCCAAACATCGAAAAAGCCCACCAACCAGACGAAAGCCAAACATCGCCCGCCGGGTCGGCCGACACGCGCCACAAGATGTCGCTGCGGTCGACGCTCAACCGGCCGTTTGACACGAGCGCCAGCCCGCCCGCGCCGGATGCCGTGGACGACAGAGCAGCACCGCCGTCCGCCTCGCCAGAGCCAGAGCCAGAGCCAGAGCCCGCCGACACCAGCATCCTGCTTGCGCGCGCACCCACGACGCGCCGCCCAAAGAGGACCCGCGCCGTGCCGGCCCGGACGCCGGCCCGGACGCCGGCCAAGAAAGACGCGGCGGCTGACGGAAACGACGGCGACGACGACGACGACGACGACGACGCAGCACACGCAACACACGCAACACCCACAACGCAGACACGCCCGGCAAGCGTGTCGGCCGCCGCCATGGCCGCCGCGCTCAGCACCCCGTCGTCGTCGGCAGCCGGCCCGGGCAAGACCGGCGATGTCAGCGTGCTCCTGGCCCGGGCCGGCTCCGCCCGAAAGCCGGCGGCGATGACGACGACAATGACGACAGGCACTCCCCTCCCCCGCCCGCAGCTGTCCATGGCCGAGGTCAAGCTCGCGCTGGACCGCAGCCGCGACCTGCTGCCCGACTGCGTGACGCTGCGCCACCTGCGGCCCAACCTGCACAAGCTGCTCAACGTGGCCGTCGTGGCCACCATGTCGTCGCCGTCGGCGGCAGCGTCGTCGTCGTCGTCGTCGTCGTCGCCGGCGGCGTCAACAGCTGATGCACCACCACCCCGCCGCACGCGCACGCGCCAGTATGCCCTGACGTTTACGGCCACAGACCCGTCGCTGGTCGAGCACGTGTCGGCGTCGCGGCCGCACCTGCACTACTATGCCCGGGCGGGCCATAGTGTATTTGGAGATACTCCCCCCGCCACCATTGACGTCGACGCCATTGTCGAGGTGCAGCTGTTGCGCGCGCACAAGGAGTCGCTGCCGGTGTTCCGCGCGGGCGACGGGCTGCTGCTGCGCGGCTTCAAGGTGGTCGCCGTCCACGATAAGGGCTTTGGGCTGCGGTCGACCGACGCGAGCGCGTATGCCGTGTTTCCGCGGCGGGCGGATATCGAGGGGGGGGTGGATGAGGGGGCAGAGGGATCGCCATCGCCGGCGCCGCGCATCACGGGCCCGCCCGTCGAGGACATGGACCGCGAGGCGCAGTACATCAGCCTGCTGAAGCAGTGGTACCAGCTGCTGGACGACGGCGCGCGGGCGCAGGTGGCGGCGGCGTCGGCGCGGTTTGCGGCGGTCGATGCGGCGGGGGGGGGCGAAAAGTGGTGATAATTGATCAAACTGATGCATTGGGAGAGCAAGCATAGAAAAAGAGCGATAATGAAAAAGAGTAATAATAAAGACAATAACAACAGTAACTGCACAACGCCACTGGTCCGCCTTGTATTGCTGAGGGTATGTAAACGAAAAAAGAAAGAAAAAGAAAATAACAAAAATGAAGAAAAGAAAAGAAAAAAAGAAGAAAAAAACGCAGGCAGCCCAAAACAGTAATAAACGTGACAAATAACCCAAAATACCTACAGATCCATCCAGTTCAGCAGGTCCATGTCGCCGTACATGCTCTGGTCGTTCAGGTCCAGCGACCCTTTGTCGCCGCCGCTGCCGCCGCTGCCGCCGCTGCCGCCGCCGCCCATGCCCATGTCGCCCAGGTCGCCCAGCCCGTTGAGGCTGCCGAGGTCGCCCAGGTCCACCATGTCGCCGAGGTCGCCGCCCGACCCGCCCGCTCCGCCGTTGCCGTTGTTGTTGTCTGTCTTGCTGCCGCTCCCGCCCTGCAGACTCGTGAGGTCCACGGCCATGCTGTCGTCCCCCGACGGTGCTGCTGCTGCTGCTGCTGCCGCTGCTGCTCCCGCCATGGCCATGTCCATCGTGGCCGCATCGTCGAGTCCGGCTGCTGCCGCGGCGGCCACGGCGGCGTCCAGCCCGGCCGACAGGTCCGACTGACCCGCGAGCTGTTGCTGTTTCTGTTGCTGTTGCTGCTGCTGCTGCTGCTGCTGCTGTGCCGCCGGCGGTGGAGGCGGAGGAGGCGGCGGCGGCGGTGCGGCCATCTGCGCCTCGACCTTGCGGTACAGGCGCACAATGGCCTCGGCCAGCGCCACGACGGCCGGGTCGTGCGACTGCTGGATCTTCTTCCACTCCTGCGCCTTGAACGCCAGCGCCTGCCGCAGCGACAGCCGCCGCTGCACCGGCGCCGTGTTGGGGACAAACGTGCCGGCAGGGGGGGCGGCCTCTCTGTTGCTGTCATCGCTATTGCCGCCCCCCACCAACACATACAGCGACTCCGGCGACGGCTCGTTGGTCACGTCGGCCGCGCACACCAGCGCACACGCCACGTCGTACACCACGCTGCCGTGCCCCGCCGCCGTCTGCCGCCGCACCTCGTCCAGCAGCAGGTCCAGCATCCGCGGCGCCCCCAGCAGCGCCAGCCCGGTGAGAAACAGCCGGTGCGTGTACGACGTTGGCATCACATTGGGGGCGTTGGGGTCTGCGTGCACACTCCACTGCACAAAGTCCTGCACCGTCTGCCGCACCGCCATGTAGATTCCGCCGGCCGTGGGGGTGTGTCGGAGGGGGCTGTCGCTGTCGTTGTCATGGCTCCTGCTGGTCCGCGCCCAGCTCACCAGCTCGTTGTGCTCCGCTGCCGCCGTCCGCCGCGACCGCCCAACACTCGGCCGCAGCACGCTCAACAGCACGCCAACGTCCTCGTTTTGCGGATCCTGCTGCTGCTGCTGCTGGTACACCAGCAGCGCCTGCTCCAGCGGCTGCGCCACAATCGTCACCACTGCCGCCAGCATCTGGCTGGCCTCGCTCGAGATCGACGCCGGCTGCAGGATCAGCTGCAGCAGCCGCACAATCGCCTTCTGCTCCGCCGTCTTCTCCACGCGCAGCGCGCTCGCCAGGTACAGCAGCGCCGTCACCAGCGACGGCTGCAGGAACGTGTCCACCAGGTACTCCATGCCCATCTTGAGCGCCTCCTCCTGCAGCGCCCCGTTGCTCGTCGCCTGCACAATCTGCTGGAAGAGCGTCGGCGGCAGCATGTAAAACTGCTGCGGCGGGCACGACGCCATCAGGTCGTCGCTCAGCCCGCCCGCCTCCGTGTCAAAGAGCCCGCGGATCCAGTTGCCCAGGTTCTCGCGCTCCGCGTCCGCCAGCGCCGCCAGCGGCCGGCTCTGCGCGCCCACGCTCAGCACTTGCGCCACAAACGACCCCCGCGACCACTGCACGCCCAAGTCCGCCACCGACAGCCCGTACCGCTGCACAACCGCCAGCACCAGCAGCAGCACCGCCCCAAACTCCTCGTACACCGGCTGGTACTCGCTGCGCTGGTTGCCCCCGTCGTGCGCCTCGTCGTCGTCGTACCGCCACCACCCGTCCAGCAGCTGGCACAGCGGGTACAGCAGCGCCGCCGGCCGCACAAACAGCAGCACCACGTCAAACGCCCCCGGCGCCTTCTTCACCAGGCTGTTGCACACCCGCTTCAGCGTCGCCGTCTCCCGCCGCACGCACAGCTGGCCCACCACCTCCACCAGCGCCTCGCTCACCGCCCCGACGTTGCCGTCCATGTTGTCCAGCTGCCCAAGCAGCCCCTCAATCTCCTCCCCGTACCCCGCCGCACCCCCCAGGCACTGCTGCACCAGCTGCTGCTTCGTGTACCGGCCCCCCGCCGGCAGGCTCTGGTACGTCATCTCCCCCAGCAGCGTCTCGATGCTCGCCTCCGGGATCAGCCCAAACAGGCAGCACGCAAAGCAAAAGTCCTGCCGCACGCTGTCCGTAAACGTGTTCGCGTTGTTGTTGTTGTTGCCATGCTGCTGCTGCTCGTCGTCGTCAAACATCGACGACATTGTCGGGAACGCGTTGGTGTCCACCCGCCGCAGCGCCTCCGCGATGCAGTACTGCGCGTCAAACCCGTGGTACATCATGACCGACGACGACGACGCCGCCAGCCCCGCCAGCGACGCCAGCAGCCGCGGCACCTTGTTGATCAAGAACGACCGCAGCAGGTGCGCCGACGTCGGGCCCTCGCGCCGGAACACCGCGTTCGCCAGCACGTCGAACGACGCCAGGATCAGGTCGATCGCCGTCGACTGCAGGTCGCCCTGGTACCGGTTGTGCAGGTACGCAAAGATGGCCGCATCGTCCACAAGCGGACGACCAACGAGCTGAACGTTAGCACTCTGTATTAGCACACTCAGATAGACTGAAAAAAGAAAAACCTACTGCAGCATTCAAGTAAATGTACAGCCCCGCACGCGTGTTGCTGATCGGCAGCTCCGGAATCACAAGGTTCTGCAACCCAACCGTCGAGTCCAGCAGGTCGTGGATGTTGTCGTCGTCGTTGCTGCTGCTGCTGCTCTCCTTCTTTCCCTTGTCCTCCCCCTCCTCAAACGGCGCCAGAAACTCCCTCCGGAACTGGTCCAGCCGCGCCGCCGCCGCCGACGACGTGTGCGAGATCAGCAGCACAAACTCTGGCAGCGTGTGGAACAGCGCCCGCCGCACAACCCGGGCCGCCGCCGACTCCTGCTGCTTGAGCGCCTCGTGCACGTGCTCGTTGTCCAGCACCGCCAGCAGCAGCATCACAAACGCCGTCCGGCACGCCTCCATGCCCGCCTGCTTGTACGCCTGCTCGGACATGTCCATGTCACCACCGGCCGCCGACGACGCCGCCGCAACAAACAGCTGCATCCACGCCGCCATCGTCGTCGCCGCCGCCAGCCCGCTCTTCGCGCCCCGGATCGCCTTCTCCTGCCGCACCGCCCGCGTCACCCGGTAGAACAGCGTCTCCTCCATCTGGAACGAGCTGCCCCAGATCACCGTGCCCGCCCCGGCGGCGCGCGTGCACGTCTTGCTGCGTGGTTGTGGGGGTGGGGCATTATTGCTCTTGCTCTGCTCGTCCATCGCCGCCACCGCCACCGCCGCCGCCGTCGTTTTCCGCGCGGCCTGCGACGACGAGTACCGGTACAAGCCCTGCAGCACCGACACCACGTCCACGTAGCCCAGCTGCAGCAGCGCTTTCAGATAAAGCGGGATGCGCGGGTCGATGGGGGCGTCACACACGCGGCCCCCCTGGTCCGCGGTGATCGCCAGGTGCGGCTGCGTGCGCGCCGACGGCCGCAGCACAATGTCGACCAGCACAACGGGCGCGATCGGGTGCTTGCGGCGCTGGATGGGCGCAAACTGCTGGAACCGCTCGACGTCGAGCCGCGTCCGCAGACAGCGCCGGATGAACTTGACCCACTGCTGGGCGTGGTAGGCGGCGGGCACAAACACAAAACCGCCGGTGGCAGCGGCGGCGGCGGGTCTGCTGCGGGCGTGGGCCGATCGCGGCGAGCCCGCCGTCGCCGTCGCCGGCGCCTGTGCCAGCATTGTCGACATCAAGAAAGGGCGTCGATGGTCGTTTGAGTAGGTCGTCAAGTGTCGTCGAGTACGTCGACAAAGATCGTCAATGCAAAACCAACACAGCCAATCGAGGCTCGTCGCGGGCGACAGTGGCTGTGATGGGGTTTCTGTTGATAGGCCAAAAGCGAGGTTTTGATGAAAGGCCAAAAGAAAAGTAAGAAAAGTATCCAAAAGAAACGATCACCGGGAAATCATGATAGGGGAAAGTCACGCGCTGGTGATGTGCGGAGTCGGTGCCAGAAGGGTAGGTGGGTTGATGGTGGTTTCCCTGTCTGGGTTGTTGTCGGGGAGCGCTCCTTCCTCTCAGCTCTATGATGCGCCAGGGATGAAGGAGTGCGCCGCAGGAGGCTCTACTCCGTACGGAGTAATAAGCTGAAAGACGCGTGTGGCTGAACTAGTTGTGGCGTCGAGCACGTGTTCTATTTTTAGACTCGGCTTTAGAACGCTTATCCGTTTTTGTCCTCTGCGTTTGTACTAGATACATAGCTTAGACTTTGGCCTCTCTCTCGGGCTAGAGCCCCTATTTAGACAATACAACGCAGATGCCTCTCTGATCAGAATACGTTCAACAGATAAAGCCCGGATAATCCGGCTTTAAAATCAAACCTTTGAAAAAGACACAATCATATACCGCCCAAGACTGTACCTAACATGTTTGGGCAGATTGGGCAGACTGAAGAGAGGAGCCTTGAGCTCCTGCGCGAGGCAAATGATGAGCGCCTCTATCAGCTCCAAAAGAATCTGCCCCTGGGCCGCCAGCAGATCGAAGAATGGATGGACGAGTACATTCTGGTGGTCCTCAAGGCCAGGAAGTTCAAGTCGTGCCGCGTGCAGGGCGACAAGTGGCTCACCACGATGGAGTCGCTGGCTGTATATAACCGCTTAATGAAGTCGTTCTGCGAGATCAACACCAGGCTGACATGCGGAGATCCTGCTAAGATTGACCCAGCCACCGTCTACGAAATTGGTCACTTCGTGGTTATGGATGCGCGCAGATTCGAGGCGATGGCGCTAAAGGAGACGTACGCGCCGCTGGATAATATATCATCAGGGGGTAGCTCAGATCAGCAGGACCAGCAGGCGCAGGCAGGAGAAGGTCAGCGGACTCGTGCTAAGCGCAAGAGAAAGCGCAAGAGAGCCAGCACGACGACGACAACAACCCCGGGCGACCCTCCAGCAGCAAAAAGAACGTTCAGACGGTGCATCGCGTGCGCAAAGACTGGGCACGCCTGGGAGGACTGCTGGGCCCTCTTTGAGCACACCAGACCACGGCACATGCGTCCGGGTTACCCTACTGCTTATATGAAGCACGTGGTGGATATGACCCTTAAGAATAACCCTGATTTGCGCAAGAAGGTCGAGCAGAAGAAGGCAGAGTTGGCAGCAAGCAACTCTTAATGCTCCCCAATTGAGCATTAATTATTTGTATTTTATTGTGTGTGTTTTTATTTTAGAAGGAGAAGCCATTTTCGCGTATATCCCCCAGAGACGCTCGCCTGTCCCGTCCGTTGTCCGCGTTCTGGCTCTGGCATCACTACAAGGCGGTCGCTGACTGGACAAAGAACTAGCAAAAGTAAGAAACAAAGTGTGGCGGAATAGACACAAGGGAGAGGATGTGGAAGAACTCTGGAATGTGTTTGTCGGAGCTGTCGACTATATCGTCTGCCATCCTCAATCACACGACTATACAGAGTACGGCGTGATAAGCCAAGGCTGATTGTTCGCACAAAGTGCACAAGCTGACACTAATGCTTTTGGGTGTATGCCCTGGCAAACGAGGGTGCTGTGCAAGTCCTACAAGACCAAGTATAATGAATGGCTGGCAGATAAAGCAATCAAATACAAAAGTCAGAAAACATTATCTTGTTGGAACTATCAAAGTAGAAAGAAAAAAAATAACGCCGGTATCACCTGGCAGAGCCCGAGTTCCAGCTCCTGGCCGTCGTCGCCGGCACCATGCGGAGCACCGCCCTGCGGCATGGTTGATCCGGCCTGCCGTCCCATGTGCTAAAACTAAAACGCCAGTCATGTCCCAAAAACTCCCCGGACCAGATACATCCCTGCGACATGTCATCGTAAGACAGTCACACAAGCACCAACCACTCTCGCCCCGGTCCGTGCATGTCCATCCCGTCCGCGTTCCACACGCCGGGCTTCCTGCAGTTATTATAACAACGGTGTCTGCCAACTCGAAACGCCAGAAATTAATCCCGTTCTCTCTTGATCACGGGCTGGCCAGCGGCGCCGCGGCCGACGTGGCCCGGGGCGCGGGGGCCCAGCATCCAGTCTTGCATGGCCAGCCATTCGCTCCACGTGGTCTCCGCATTGACAATCTCCTCTTCCGACACGTTCTGCAGCGGCCGCAGGAACGGCACCGTCTGGTTCTCGTCCATGTCGTAGTCGGACTTGACAATCAGCCAGTTCTCGCTCTTGGCGGCAAACAGGTAGTTGCGGCGCTCGGCGTCGTGGACCCGGCCGATGCCGGCCACCCAGTCGTCGCCAAAGAAGCCGTGCAAGACGGCGGGGAAGTCAAAGGCGGTGGCAATGAGCCGGCGGATATAGGGCACCAGCGTCACCGAGACACCCGGCTGGGCCGTGCCGGTGGCGGTGGTACCGGGCAGCGACGACGGGCCGCCCAGTCCCAGACCGGGCGCGCTACCCGGCAGTGCATTATGTGACTTGGACGACAGGATCGGGTTGGTGGACCGCTGGAAGGGCAGCTGGATGTTGATGAAAGCGGCGACGGCCTGGACGGGGGCCGAGTATTGGGCGTGGTCGAGGAAATACCGCACGCACGACTGGTACTGCACGTGCCACTCGAAGATGTCGAACTGGGCGTCGACAAAGGGCTGTAGATGTAGGGAAAAGAGTACTTGTTAGCGCTGGCACCAAGGCAGAAGAACATGGCAGTCGACATGGTGATGATGTGGAAGGGGATGATAGGGTGTGCTACCTGTTCTTGTTGAAAGGCAAAGTGTCCTCCTTGTTGGTTGAAAGCCATGATTGCAGTGGAAAGAAGTCCGGTCAACGGGGATGGTGGTGTCGTCGAGTGTCTTGTGTCTTGTTTGTTGAGGTGATGTCGAGGTGAGACAGTAATGTGTTCGGAGTGAGGCAGAGGTGTGTCTTGCGGTGATGTAGAGAAGAAAAAGGGTCGGCGAGATGGATGGTAGAGAGAAGGATGATGGAAGGAACCAGAGAACGATTTAAGAACGGGGAAGCAGATCTCTTAAATAAAAACAATGGATAGGGGGGGGGGGGGGGTGGCAAATGCGTTAGGAAGGAACAGCTGTCAGGCAGGAGTAGGTAAACAGTGCATACGGGGTAGAGGCCAAGGTGAGAGAAATAGGGGAGGGGGGTCAAGAGCAGTCAGTGCTCAAGGATGGGAGTGGGTGGCGGAGAAGTGGCTATTATACACGGATACACGGTATATTGTCGTGGATGAAGCTCAGGTCTGTTCGGATCCGAGTGGCCGGCAGCTGGTGTTGATAGACGGCACAGCCCTATACCTATACAGACAGAGTACACAAGAATGGGCACAAGACACAACAGCCACCAAATAGAAATGCGTCCCGAGGTGTGTGTGTGCAAGCTGTGTTCGGGAGGGTCTGCCGCGTGCGATCGAGTTCTGCAGGTTGCCGACGGGTGCTGGTCTGGTCACATCACATCACCACACACACAGGTTAGTTAGTTCGATGGAAGACAACTGCAGAAAAACGAGGTTGCATCTGAGCCGAAAGGGAAAGCAGCAGGGCCTGCCGACAGCCCACGAGATGGAGGGACGGCACTTACGAGCTACTACCTGTCTGGCAGTTGGCGCCTTATAGGGAACGGGGTGTTGACATGAAGCTGAAGCTGAGAACATGCATGAGGCAGGGTAGTAGTAGGGGGTGTGCGTATAATACAAAGTACGAGTACACGAGAGTATCGTTTTTGAGTGGGAGTTGGTGTGTGTGTGTGTGTCGCGGAGGGAGGTGGAGATGGGACAGTGAGTGGCCTGGACGAGACAAATGAGAGCAGAGAGCTGGAGGGCAGCTATGATGATATAATGACAGATGGAGTGGATGGGCTACTACTCGTAGTACTGCTAGTACTAGTAAAAAGCCAAGAAAATAAAAATAAAAAATAAAAAACTTAAATCATAATACTACATAGTAAACGGCGTGCTAGCTGCAACGGAAGCCTCTGCCAGTGTGAGGAGCGAGCGAGAGAGACGAGGAGTACGGAGCACTACGAGCTAGCCTGGAGCGGGTCTCGCCAGGGTCCGACTTACAACGAGCAGACAAAGAAAAAAAAAAGGAAAAAAAAAGAAAAAAAGAAACGAAAAGACGGAATACCTTGACGGCCGCGGTGCTTACGCTTACGAGGGTGAGAGAAGGGCAGGTAGGGCTTGGACGGGGTTGGGACTAGCACCTTAGTACGGAGTATGTGGTAAAGAGTGGGCATTGATAGGAAAACCCGACGGGCAAAGAGGGAAGAGGGTCTTGTTTCTGAGAGGAAAAAGCGGGATGCAGCGCTCCGGAGCGTGCAAGAGCAGCTGAACAGGAGGGGGACAAGGAGCCCGAGATCAGCCAGCCTGTGCGAGGCCATGCAGCAGCATTATGCAGATCGAAGAAGGAGATGAAGAAGGGGAGGGGAAGGGAAACAAAAAAGAAAAAGAAGAATGACGAAAAAAAGAAAAAAAAAAAAAAAAGGAAAAAAAGAAAAGGGAAAAACGAACAGGGGAAAAGAAAAAAGAAAAGAAAAGAAACCCCACTGCAAGTGCTGTCAGGCCAAGCCTACCCGTTGATGGCATCGAGTAATCAAGGTGGACTGTGGGGAGTGGAACGGAAGTACTCGTAGGTGAAGGCGTACTCGTAGAGGCGTACTCGTAGTACGCCGTACGCCGTAGGGGGGGGCGTGTTAGATGAGGAGGAGGAGGAGGACGGGGATAGGGTCGGCAGGGGGGTGGAAGCGGCGAGATTCATCGCTACTCGTACTCCGGCATTGGCCATCATTGAATGGTGTCTAGTGCGTATTCGGCATGTCGAGAGGATCACCAGCAGGGAGCGGACCATGGCAGCTGGACAGCACGCAGGCGAGACAGGGGAAAGGATGCCGGACGAACCCCAGGTCGATCGACCGAGACATGGCAGCGTCGCGACGGCTGTCTGTTGTGTGATCGTCTGGTCTTCTCTTCTTTCGTTTCTTTCTGTTCTTCTCCTCCCCTCCTCCTTCTCCTCCTTCTTCTCCGTTCTTCCATCGTCTTGCGTCGACTGGTCGCGGCTTTGTCCGGCTGCCTCACAGTCACGCCGTTGTGGCCCCGTTGCGGTTCCTGGTCTAGTACTTTGTAGTGCTTTGCAACGTTCTCTCTCTCTCTCTCTCCTTGGCGGGCAAAGTCAAAAATAAAAAAAGAGAGGAAAAGAGAGGGGCTTCTCGGTGACAGCGAGACGTTGAAACTACTAGCTACAGCGTACTCCGTATGAGTAACATCACCAGCCGGCGAGGCCCCACGGCCACTGGGCGGCTAGGTTACATCCTTCCGTCTCTCGCCAACCGGCAGGCAGTCTGAGGCAATAGTTGAGCGGAACCCGACAAAAAGGAGGGATAAAGGAAGAAGAAGATAAAGGAAGAAGAAAAAGAAAGAAGCAACGAGGAAAAGGAGGGAAAAGGAAAAAGGAAGAAGGAAAAAGAAAGGTAAAAAAATAAAATGAGAAAGAAAAAGAAAAAGAAAAAGAAAAAGAAGTGAGACGGAAAAGCAAAACACCAAAAGAGGATAGTCCAATGTACAAGTACTCGTTCTCGTCCTCGTACTCATACATAGCAGTGAGACCAGCACCCGCGAGACACCAAGGTGAGGCTCGACAGACGGCAAGACGTCGATGCCCAGCAAGACAGTATTACATAACCAAGAGGGCCCGCGATGGAAGGAGCACTTACGTCGTAATACGACGTAGTACGAGTAGGGCCGCGCTTGCCATCTGGAATGATATCGTAATTGTAGGGACCCAGGAAACAGGCGTGGGTCCAGATTATCGAGATCGCTCGGGTTTTATCCACGAGTAACGAGTACACCGCATTCTTGTAGGAAGGAGCGATGGACCGGCGATGTTGTGCCATGCCTGTCAGTGTGATGACAAAGCGGTTCATGAATTAGCGGCCTACGAATAATAATAACGACTGGATGGAAAATACGTCGATGGAAGAAACCATGCAATTGCTCTCGCGTTGTCACTATTCCATTCTCTATTTCCCGAGAGCGAGCCGCATGGCGTAACATGCGTCGAGTTCATACACACGGTGCCCACAGTACAAGCGCGGCTTCAGGCTCCCTCGCGCCCCGTTTACTTTTTCTTGTTCTTTTTCTTCTTTTCTCTCTTTTTCTTTTTCTTCTTCAGTTACGTTACTTTTACTCTACGGAGTATTGATTTGCTCGCTGATTTTTTCTCCTTTTTTTTTCAATTTCTCTCCGATATTACATTCTCTGATTTATTTACTCTCGTATTCTCTCTTCCCTTCTCTCTCGTAATCTTCAACTATTCTTTCAGCTGCATAGAACCCGCACCTGCATATGTCCACCACAATGGCCATGTGCCACCAGGGGATACGAGCGCCACAACACTCAAAAGAACAAGGAGAAAAGAAAAAAAAAAAAAAAGAGGGCGCGATGCATGGCAAAACAAGGCTGCACGTACTCGTACTAGGTAGCTGAGAGAGAAACGAGACATTCCGGAGTAGCAGGGACAAACGCCACGGGGGCTGCCAGAAGCGCTGAAGAACAGTCTCGGAGATAAGACGTTCAGCAGCCCTTGACCGGCCCCCCTGTCGGGATATTGGGGATTTTGGGGATTTTGGGGTGCACTTCTCAGCTATGGTCAGATGAGCCCTGCAGGGAGGGATGGCTGCAAGTAGCCGGTCAACGATTTAGGGTACAAAGTACGGAGTACAGACGGTGTGAGCAGGCGAGGTTCTCGAACAAGTCTTTTCATAGGATGGAAGGGCGACAGGGTGGTGTGGACGATTGCAGGGCCGATCCTGTTCGGCCGAGGCTGCAATGCACGCCACGGGGCGATAGTCGACAAGAGATTACGAGTACAAGACAGCTGAATCGATCTGGTTGATTTGTGAGTGTAGAGTTGCAACGGGGGACGGCACGTCGGCAGTATGTCGGCAAGGCTTGATTTTATTCAATATGTTTTTTTTTTTTTTTTTTTTTTCTTTCTTGAATAAAAACTCGTTTTTTTTTCTAAAAAAAAACCAAAGTACGTACTTATCCAATTGCTCTTCTGCATACATCAGTTCATAAAACATCATACGAGTGACTTGACCGCTCCTCAACACTTTTTGGACACTACGGACTAACAAACAGCTCGACAGGGTCTCTATCAACAAAAAAGCCCTGTTGTGCGGTGAACGAGTACTCCGTATGTACGATACGTCTGCAAGGCGCTGGGTTTTGGGCCGGCCAAGAGGCTAGTTGCTTGATTTACAGGGAACGTGCATGCGGTGGAAGGGGGGCATGGCTGCTGAATCTGAGCCTGCCTGCCTGCTTGCCGCCTGCCGCCTGCCTGCCTGCCTGCCTGCCGCCTGCCCACCTGCCTTGTCTGCGTCAAAACTGCAGGCGCACACGCCTCACCCGCTGCACCACGCAGAGGCAACCTGCTGCCTGTCTCTCGCTGGCGTACAGTACTTTGCTTGACTGCCTAGTGAAAAAAAGAGACAAGACATTACTCTGCGCAATACGCAGTCGCACATTGCAACACCTCACCCAACCTAGCCTTATCTCCACTGCATGCAAAAGGCGCGATATAAATTGTGCTTGTGACACTAATAAATGATGCAGAGTACCAGGGCAGCGGGTGGGATGCGTGCGCAGCAGGGTTTACTCGTACTCTCATATACGACGTACTCGTACTCTTAATCCACTTGCTAGCACCATCGTGGGACAGCATCGCGGCCCAACCAGTAGGACAGCCTGCTGTGGCGCCCGATCTCGAGAAAAAGGGTCTGTCCCGCGCATCGAGCACGCCCAAGCCAGAGCACCGGGAGTGCACAGCGTGATGCAGTGGAGTGGCGGGCAAGGTCATGGGACTGATTATCTTTTTTCTTCTTCTAATTTTTGCTTTGGTTTGTACGACTGCGCTTCTCTTTTTCTTTTTTTTCTTTTTACTTATTTTACTGATTACCCTCTTGGCGGCCACTCAACGGTCGTCGTCTTCCCGACAAACGGAAAGTACGATGTACTCTCTCATCACTCCGACTCAAACAAACCCGTGCTCCGCGCCGAGTCGAGCAAGCTGAAATAAGCTCGGAAAAAAGTGGGTGGACAGGGGGGGAGAAGAAGAAGAAGAAGAAGAAGGAGGGGGGGTGGTTGAAACGATGCCCATCCTTTTTTTCTTTTCGCTTGTCCTGCCCTGCCCGCCTGCCCGCCCTGCCAGCTTCCGGAAACACAAGCTGATGCGCGCGTGGCCGCTGCTGGCCAATAGCAGGGCTGCGCCTCCCTTTCGCATCCAGCTACCCATGGCCTCGGAAGCCACGCGGGAAACGCAAAAAGAAGGCGGTGGAGTTTTCGGCGAGCAGCAACAGCAAAGGCCAAAACGGCTACAGTACGGAGGAAGTACGAGTACAGACTACTTTTTTTTGCACATCCGCCCGTCACATCTCATATCCCCCCCATCTCTCCCCAATCGCATCTCCAGATGCATCTACCAAGATGAAAAAAAAGGGGGCGCTCGCGCACACACAGGTTCCGCGAGATTGCCTTCACCGAGGCCCGGCCAATAAGATGTGATACTGCCTACTACTTTTATTTGCAGCCGGGCACGCCAGGCTTTTGCACATACGGAGTATGGTCGCCGACCTTGCCTCCTTCCCCCCTGGCCAATGAAGATGGGAAACAGCACAGCGGCGTAGAATTGCATCCAGGGTAGTGGCAAAGGCGAGGGTGGGATTCTCATTTACTCGTAACCATAAAAATCGTCGTTCTGTCTTCTATCTGTTCTTCCATCTGTTCTTCCATCGTCCCTATCTCCGTTGCAACCCTGTCCCCAGCTGCGCATGTATTGCCACCACCACCACGGCAGGTTATCTCCCCTCCCCCCCAAAAAGCGACCCCTGCAGAGCTGAAGGGCTAGGGCCAACTCCCAAAAAGACCCTTGCCAGAATGTCGTTTTGCGATAGGGAAGCGAGATCTCGATGACGCCACCGGGACCCGATCGACTGGCCTGCTAAAAATGCGGAAGCAGTTTTTTGACAGATGAAAGGTGTGTTGTGGCCTCTCTTATCAACCTGGCGTCGGGAGCGAATATATTGGGCAGTTGACTTGGTGGGCATGAAAGACGGCGGCACAGAAAAAAAAACCCTGATGGCCCGCTGGAGGCCGGCCGTCTTGGCAGCAGCCCGTGAACAAGCTTGGCCCGGCGTCGTCGTCGTCGTCGTCGTCGTCGTCGTATGCCGGGATAAACAAATCGCGGCTCGAGCTGCATCTGTAGCTTACAAAACGTGTAACGGGCTTTTCTTTTTTAAACTCGCAACACGCTCAGTACGGCTTGGCCACCTTGCGCGGCTCGCTCAGCCCCGTCTCCGGGTCAATGTACTCCTTCCAGCTCACCGGGTACATGGGACTGCCCGTCTCGCTCGTCGCCATCACCACCCCCAGCGTGTTGCTCGCCGTCGACAGGTAGTAGTTGGCCTGGTCGCCCAGCGAGATCACCTGCGCCCGCACAATGTCACCGGGCCGGAACGACTCGTAGATCTTGACGCGGTCCTTTTCCGTCGCCCGCACGTCCTGCGCCCGGATCAGCCCCTGCCATTCCGACGTCAGCACCGTCTCGCCCACCACCAGGATCGCCACCACGGCCTGCTTCTGCGTCAGCCGCGTCACCCGGCACAGCACCGTGTTGCCCACGTCGGGAAGCACCTCGCCGCCCTCGGCCAGCGCCGCCCGCGACACCGACACCGTCGCGCGGCGGTCCGCCACGGGGGCCAGCGAGGCAGCCGTCGGCACCACAATGCGCGTGAGCCGCTTGGCAGGGCCCGCGGGCGCTCCTGCTGATGCTGATGATGAGCCTGATCCGGTTGCACCCGAGGTCACCGGGGCCGGCTGGCGGATCTGGACGTGGCCGAGCAGCGACGCATACACCTGGCCGTCGCTGAGGTGGGTGCCCGGACCGGGGATGTACTTGCTGGCCGGGCCGAGGTGCTGGCCGGGGACGGTGACTTGACCGACTGTTGCCATTGTGTGTATGTTGACTGTGGGAAGGAGATGGTGTAGATGTAATACAGCGTAAAAAATAAAGGTCTCTTTGGCTTGTCGAGTTCTGAGGCTGTCGTGAGCTTTAGAGCTGCGCCAGCAACTTTTTTTTTGCTATCGCCTATCGATATGGTACGGGGTCAACTACGGGCCCCACAGTACCACGTGACTACATTCCACGGGTATCAAGCTCAGTTCACGAGGATGTTTGGTTTTACTTTCCATTATTTCCTCCATCACCATAAAATCATGACTGGCTAGCTCGTATTCTGATCATGAACTTTCCTTACGAGGTTGAGTACAATGTGGTTTATCTTCCAACCAGCGTGCCTAATGCCAAATACCTGTGAGTTGCTCGGATCGAGCGCCGTGCTGAGTCAGCACCAGCAAGTAAACACGCGTAAAATGCCAGCAAAACTCGTGTTTCCGAAATTCTGCATTTTCCAAGTTTATTATTTCTCTACCCATTCCATTTTCTACATACTCGTACTCCATAGTGGGTGTGCAGTTTTCAGCCCGGCCGAGATCATAGTTCAACGATATTAATTTCCGGCCCATGGTCGAAGCATTACGGAGTACTCGTACCCGATCTACTCCGTAGGAACAAAGCCTTTACGGAAGAAGGAAAGTCTTGACACGTCACTAATAATAGACAGCCGATATTATTCGCGATATTCCTTGCTGGTAGATAAAGAACGTGTTCATATGGCATCCTGCAAACTTCTGCATAAGGAAGGCGCAGCAGACAGAAGGAAGGGGCTATGCTTTACAGTGTCCAGCACAGTGCCATATACGCCCCAAGACGACCGGCATCACCCCGACGGTTGACATACGAGTACTCGTACATGCCAGTCACTGCAGACAAATGAAACTCATAAAAAAATAGTTCAGGGAGCAACAGCCGAATAGCTCGCGGCGGTCCTTTTTTTTGACATGTTCTTCCAGCGCTGTCACTCGAGGAATTGGAATGCAATTTTTTATTTTTTTTTTCTACGAGTATGACAGCTGCAATGTGCCTTTATTTCACCCCCATCAACCGCGCTAATGGCGTGAACTGCCGCATATAGCGTCCTTTTTCGGGCAGTCGTTACAGAAACTAGGGCAGGAACGACCCGTGCTACCCTGAATAACCTAGCATATGGAGTGGGCTCCATCCCGTGTCGGAATTGCGTACATGCCATGGCCACTGCCGCCCAGTTTGTGTCTCGGCGCATTCTTGGAAGGAGCGAGGGGTGACCCTTTGGCATTCCCACTTTTCCACACCTCCTCGTTGTCTGTTCTCTTCCTCGTTCCTCGTTCCTCGTACCACCAAGGCTGATAAGACGCCGACAACCAGCAATAGCGACAGTTAAAATACAGCGACACTCAATCCGGACAACCCGACATATTAAAAGAAAGCGCAACAAAAACAAAAGGGGGCTGGAAAATAAGAGCAGCACGACGGCCACGGTCGCACGACAATGACGGCAGCAACGATTGCCTCACCACAACCATCACCATCATCGTCACCACCATCATCACCACCGCGACCAGCCGACGGGCAGACAGAAGATAGCAGGGCCAACAACAACAACAACAACAGCCCAGACGCGTCAGACGACGACAACATGGCCGTCGCAGCCGAGATGGCCACACCAGGGACGGCCACAGCAGACACAACAGACACAACAGACACCGCGACGACGACGACCGCGGCGCCCGGGGCGGTGGCGTCCTGCCGGTGCCCGCGATGCGGCGCCGCCGTCGACCACCCAGTCCCGGCACCCGCTGCCCCGGGCGACGACACCGAGGCCCTCCTGCGCCAGGCCCGCGAGCAGATTGTCGCCCTCGAGCTGCAGGTGTCGCACCTGGACCAGAAGGCCGCCGCCGCCATTGACCGCTGGGCCGGCTACGAGGACGAGCTGACGCAGCTGCGGCGACAGCTGGCAGCGGCCAGGGGGGGTTCGCCAACGATCGGCGGACCTCCTGCCCCCGCGCGCAGCGCCTCAGTCTCGGCGGCGGCGGCGGCGGCAGCACCGGTGACGCCCGTGTCGCCCACGATGCGCATGTCGTTTCTGCCGACGGGCGCGGCCAGCCGCATCTCCGCGCTGCTGTCGGCGCGCACGGCCAAGTCGACGCCGAATCTCAAAGAGGCCGCGGCGGCGCAGTTGTACGCGTCGTCGTCGTCGTCGCCGCCCATGCCGTCTATGCCGGCTATGCCGCCCATGACGCCGGCCATGCTGACGCCGCCGCCGTCGGCCACCAACGTCGGGTACGAATACAACATGCAGTCGCCCGCGTCCGCCACCATGTCGCCGCCACCACCGCCGCCGCCAAGGACACCGCTCGGGTTGTCCTTCTTTGGAGGGAGCATGCAACAAACGCCGGCCGTCATTCGGGAAGAAAAGGAAGAGGAGGAACTGCAGCAGAAGCAACTACCACCACCACCAATGAGCCCGTCCACCAAGGAGCTGATGGAGGCGCTGACGCGCGAGCAGAAGCTGCGGCGTGCGGCCGAGGGCCGGCTGGACAACACCAGCCGCGAGGTGGAGGAGCTGAGCGTGTCGCTGTTTGAGCAGGCCAACGAGATGGTGGCGGAGGAGCGGCGTGCGCGGGCGCGGCTGGAGGCGCGCGTGGCGGTGCTGGAGCAGCGCGACAGCGAGAAGAAGGCGCGGCTGGAGCGGCTGGAGCAGGCCATGCAGCGCATCGAGCGGCTGCGGGCGATGCTGGGCATGGACGCGGTGCCGGTGCCGGTGCCGGCCGCCAAGACGGTGCCGGCGGCGGGGCGGGCGTCTCTGCCGATGGCGATGATCAAGCGGCTGGCGGTGTAGGCTTTTGTTTGGGTTGCCATTTGGTGGTCATGTCGTTTTACGTTCTTTTTGTCCTTTTTCCTTTTTCTCTTTTGTTCTCGTCATACCCATTTATTTCTTGTATATAGTCGTCTGTTCTTGTCATGGCGGTCATGATCTCATGACAAACAATCTATGATTTACGTCCTTTAGCATACCTGTCACATGAGGTGGTGGCTGTCTATATGATATGTGTCTATATATGTACAGTATCTACAGTTTTGAGGCATTCTCTTCGTCGTCTTTTGGTTCGTCTTTGGACTCGCTCGACTCGGCCTCTTTTGACTCGCTCGACTCGACCGCCGCCGCCGTCTCGTCCACCGCTCCCTTGGCAACCTCGTTGTCCTCCCACAGCCGCAGCAGGCGCTCCAGCTTCGGCGCCCACACCGCCTCGCCCTTGGAGATGTCGTCGTACTCGAGCACGTTGGCGCTGCCGACGCGGAAGTCGGACTGCCGCGTGCGCGCCAGCTCGGCCATCATGGCGACGGAGCCGACCTTTTGGCCCAGGTCGTGGCAGAAGCTGCGCACGTAGAAGCCGGAGCTGACGGTGAGGCGCACGCGGCACGCCGGCGGGCCCTTGCCCTGCCACGGCGGCGGCGTGTCGGGCGACGGCGGCGGCGGGATGAGGTTGGCGCCGTGCTTGCCGGGGAGCTGCATTGGCTGGTTGCGGCCGGTTTTGGTGGTGGCATTGGTGGTGTCGTTTTCTGCTGTTGTGGTGGCACTGACTGTTCCACCGTTCTTTTGGTAGGGCGACGACGGCAGGTCGCCCAGCGCGCCGGACATGAGCGGCGCGTCCGCTACGGGAATATTGTCGCCACTGCCGCTGCCACCGCCACCACCAGGCCCGCGGCGGCGCTTGGCGGCGGGCTTGTCAAAGACGAGGGCGTCCTGCTTCTCCTCGGCCTTGCGCTTGAAATCCTCGTAGGCGGCGTGGGCCTCGCGGTCGCTCTGCTCCTGCTCGGGCGTGCGCGTCTGTGTTTCTTTTCCGTCTGCCCCGCCCCCCTCCTCCTGCTCCTTTTCCATGCGCCAGACCTTTTCGGCCAGGCTCTGCTCGGCCATGCCGGCCTCCTGGTCGGGCCAGCGGTGGTTGTGGGTGCCGGGCGCGTACCACTCGACGAGCTCAATGTCGGACACGTCGACCTCGCGCGTCTCAATGGCGCGCGGGATGGACAGGCCCTCGCGGGCGTACTCGTAGAGCGGCTTGCCGTTCATCTTGAGGGCCGAGTAGAGCGGCGGCATCTGGCGGAAAGTGCCGCGGAACCCCTCGATAGCCTGCTCGACCTGCTCGCGCGTAATGTGGTCGTAGCTGCGGCGCGTCAGGATGCGGCCGACGCGGTCGTAGGTGTCGGTGCTGGCGCCAAAGAGCACGACGGTCTCGTAGGTTTTTGTGCAGGCCAAGAACTTGTTGAGCTCCTTGGTGCCGCGGCCGATGCCGAGGATCAGGATGCCCGTGGCCAGGGGGTCGAGGGTGCCGCCGTGGCCCATCTTGACGCGCATGTCGCGCTTGGCCTTGCTGCGGCGGCGGTGCTGGGAGTTGGACTCGCGCGCGCGCATGTCGAGCTCCTTTTGGATGAGGGGGCGGAAGAAGTCGGACGGGTTGAAGTAGGTCTGGCAATCGCGGATGACCTGGGCGGAGCTCATGCCCATGGGTTTGTTGATGGCTGTTTATTAGCATGCATGGGTAGAAAGGAAAGCAAGGAGAATACACACCGAATACGCCCTCGAGAACGTTTTCTCGAGCCATTTTGACAAGACGGCCAAAACGCATTCGAGACTATCCAAGCAAGGATGCGACAAGTGAGGGGTAGAGAGGTCGAGGAGCGCTGGGAAAAGTGAGGCCAAAAGAACAGCACAAAACAGGAAATACGGCGATGCAGAAAAGGGACGACCAGGCAGAGGGAGGAAGCGGCAGGAGCGAGCGGGAGGCGGCAGGAGCGACTGGTGGACGAAACCAAGGCGGTTCCCAACTGTGGTGTATTACAAAGTTAGTCGCAGTGGCAGAATTTTTTTGATGCTCTGCTTATCGGCGTAGATCAGTGCCGTCTCATGAAGGCGGTCAGGACAGCCCCGTTCTTTTTACTCGTACGGAGTACTTCAAGACACAGTGCGGGGATTCTTATCCAACGTGCGTCGCGCACCGTATTCAACACCCGCTCGGCACGTGAAGCTATTCCCATCTTCGCGCCGCCAACCACCCGTCGCATCTCAACTCATCGCAGCTATGTTGCACGTCTGCGCTGTGTGATTTACTGTTAACGAACTAACCTGTACGAACTAACCTGTTCATCACACGACTACCACCACCACCACCATCATGCCGGCATCCTCTCGGCCGCCGCCGCCGCCGCCGCACTACGTCCCCGAGGAGAGCGTGCTGCTCCCGACCACCGAAGCGTCCAACAGTGACTGGCCGACGTTTGTGCTCAGCGATGCCATTGTGTACCGGCCCGACGGCACGACCATGGCCAACGTGTTGTTGATCAACCAGGAGGGGCCGTTTACTATCCGCGGACGGCTCGAGGTGGACGACGACGACGACGTGCCATACCGTGGGTTGATTATGTTCAAAAGCGAAGTTTTGTTTGAGATTAACTAACAACAAAGTCGTCGACCCCCGGGTCCGCTCGGCGTACATTGAAATCCGCGACAGCAAGGTCTACTCGATCGGCTACGACCCCGAGGCCGTGATCTGGCTCTCGGGCAAGGCCGGCTGGTTCGAACTGAACCCGCACCCGTCGTATGCGGCCATCTACAAGGACATGTGCCAGGTGTCGCACCTCGACTACGTGCTGGCCAAGATCTACGAGGACGAGTTTGCGCACCGGGCCGACCACCACAACAACAAGAAGCGCGCGCCGCCGCCGCCCAAGGACATCAAGGAGGTGCTGTTCCAGTACGCGGTGGCGCTGGGCGACGGCATCACGTACGAGGAGACGATTGACAAGTGCGTGCGCCTGGGGCCGGTGCTGGTGTCGCACATGGAGAGCTCGACGGGGCTGCCGTGGAAGCAGACGAGTATCTATGGGTGGCTGGTGCGGGAGCTGAAGGTGGGTTTTTCTGCTTTCTGCTTTGTGCTTTATTTTTGCTGCATATTTGATCCACGTGCTAATTCCCCCCAGAACAGAGAACGCTCGGGCCGCAGCTCCAGCCGAGACGCACAGCTGCCCGACCCGGCGCATGCCGCGCTGCCGCCGTCGCTGCAGTCGCCCGCCCAGCCCCAGCAGCTTCCGTATAGAGCATCGCCGGCGGCGACGACGACGGCGACGACAACAGCAGCAGCAGCAGCAGCAGCAGCAGCAGCACCGGCTACCACGGTCTACGCGCCAGCGCAGGCGTCCCAAGGCGTATACCCTGCACCACCAGCAGCAATTTCTGCGCGCACAATGGCGCAGACCCTGCCACCCGACGAGACCGACGCCGTCTATGAGATCTTCCTCAAAACCGTCGAGGACATTGGCCGCAACATCAACACCACCAACAAGAACCACCTGACCGCCGGCAAAGTGCACGCCTCGCTGCACGCGCTCTACCGGCTGCGCGAGTACAACACGGGCAAGATGCTGTCGGCCGTGTTTGCCGACCGGCTGGTGCGCGCGCTCAGCCCGGCCTGGCACGGCAGCCCGTACGTGCGGTACCTGGAGAGCGGCGAGTGCCAGACCCATCTGCCGGCGTCGGACGAGTGCCTGCGCGCCATTCCGGACCAGCTGGTGCGGCGCAACACCATGGTGTCGCGGTCGTCGCAGGCGGCGCAGTCGTCGCCGCTAACTACTCACTCGAACGCAGGTCTGCCGGCGTCGTCATCGCAGCAGTCCACGCCGCGCACCACGACGGCCGGCAAACGGGCTGTGCTGCGGCCGCCGGTGTCGTCAGCCCGAAAGCGGCCGTTTGATGGCATCGGCGAGGGCGGTGGCTACGACTCGGACCCCTCGCAGCAGCAACCGCCGCGGCCGCGCCCCGTGGGCCGCCCGCGCAAGACGGCCAAGACACACGACCCCGATCCCGTTGCCGTCGCCGCTGCACCTGCATGGCCGGCGCCGGTCGACAGAAGCGACGCCGATGTGGCGTTTCACGGGGAGGATGAAGAAGAAGAAGATTCCGAGGAAGATTCTGAGGACGACGACGACACCGTGGTGGCCGTCCATGCGGTGCCGCTGCAGGTGTCGACGCGGCCGACGGGCCCCAACGGGACGTGGGAGTGTCCGCAGCCGGGGTGCCGGTTCCTGGTGCGCAACGCGGCGGGGGCGGACCGGGGCCGGGAGCGCGAGCGCGAGCGCGAGCGCATCCAGGCGCACCTGCGCAGCCACGAGCAGGCGGCGCTGAGCCGCGTCGACCTGGCCATTGCCGAAGGCTCGCGCAAGCACGTGTCTGTGGAGTGAGTACGATACTATTCTCAGATACATTATCTACCCTGCTAACGTGACAGCAACCTGCTGGCCAAGATCCGCGCGCTGTCGGACAGCAAAGGCGGCCAGGGCCGGCCGGACGGCGCGGGGCTTCCGGCGGCGACGGCGGGCGTCGGCACGTCGAGCTCGACGCTGCGGCGGTTTCTTTTTTGATTTTTTTTTTCAATTTCTTTCTGAATTTGCTGTTTCTGCCCGGCGTTAATGGGGACAAGCTGTCCAGTGCACGACTATAAACTGTTGGATGTCTGCTTTTGCCGCATTTGCTGGCGTTTGGGTTGATTTCGTAATAATAGCTAAAATACTCGCCAAAAACTCGCCGTCCTGGTCTCCCTTAACCATGTAATAACATATATTTTCCGTGTCGTCATTCATCCCCTAAACACCCCCCAACCCCCCCTACTTCCGCTTCGCCAAATACTTCTTCGCCGTCGCCCACTCCGCCCGCTCCGCCGCCTTGACCTGCGCATCATCCAGCGACGCCACGCCCACGCACAGCGCCTCAAACAGCCCAAAGGCCACGTCAAAGTCCTCGTACAGGTGCGTCGCGTGCGGCACAAACTTGGGCGGGAACGCCAGCCGCCGCTCCTTCTTGGCCTCGGCCGTGTCGTCCTGGAAGCTCTCGTCCAAAAACGTCTTGACCGCAATCGCCAGCGCCGCGTCCGGGTACTCGGTAAACGGCAGCCGGTGGCCAATGTCCCAGTAGTCCGTGCGCTCGCGGTTCGCCTGGTTGCCCAGGAACGTGTGCGCCAGCAGCGCGTCCATCGTCGCCCGGTTGGCGTCGCCCACCGTCGTCGTCAGCGTGTGGAACGCCAGCAGGTTCTTGCTCAGCGGGCCCGTGTAGCCCGACGTGTCCTGCCGCAGCTGCAGCAGCGTCGCCACCCGGCTGATCAGCAGCACCGCGTTCTTGACCTCGTCCGGCCCGTTGGTCGGAAAGCCCTGAAGCTCGCCGTGCTGGTTCTTCGAGTTGAGCAGGTCCAGTCGCAGCAGCTCAAACGCCAGGTACGCCGCCGCCGGCAGCACCGCCGCCGTCTCCGCCGCGCACCGCTTGGCCACCGGCTCCAGCGCCGTCACCGTCTTGAGCAGCGCCGTGCCCCAGCGTGTCGGCGCCAGCGTCTTGCCATCAATGTACCCGTGCAGCGTCAGCAGCCGCCACCACGTCAGCGCCACAATCGCGTCCGCCGACTCCAGCCCCGTCGTCTTGTCCGTCTTCAGCACGTCGCCAATGAACCCCTTGTCGCTCAGCGCGCCCAGCTCAAACGCCAGCTTGCCCGACGATGCCGCCGCCGTCTTGTTGGGGAACCGCCGATCAAACAGCTCGCCCGTCAGCTTCCACGCCCGGATCGTCTCCGGCGCCCCCGCGCTGTCCACGTGCAGCTTGAGCGGCTTGGCAAACGTGCTGTCGAACCACACGCGCAGCGTAATGTCCTGGAACTTGTGTGCCCGGTTGAGCCGCGGCACCACCAGGCTCATAGCCTCTTCATAGTACGGCACCAGCTGCGTCGTCACCAGGTGCCGGTACTCGTCCGACACAAACCCGTCCACCGTCGGCAGAATGTTGATCTGCCGGTGCGAGAACCAGCTCAGGACCCGCGGGCCCACCAGGCCCTTGTCCAGGTAGTAGAACAGCTCCGCCGGCAGCTGGAAGCCCAGGTACTTGTGGTTGTCGTACGTCAGCTTGTCCGCGTCGTTGACCTTGACCTCGCCCGCCTCGGAAATGTACACAAAGTGGTCCACCGCCATGCGCGCCTTGTAAAACTTGTCCAGCCAGGTCGGGTCCCGCACCTTGACCACGTCTGCAAAGTTGTTGCACACAATCTCCATATTCTTGTTGCCGATGCGCAGCAGGTTGGCCGCGTCCGTCACCGTCGGCCGCCGCGGGTACATGGTGCCGTCGCGCAGCGGCGGGCAGATGGGCAAAAACGACGTCCCCGTCATCAGGAACGCGTCGATAAACATGCTCTCGCTCACCCCCAGGTTCGTCACCAGCTGTCTCTTGGACACCGCATGCACGTGCTTGGCCGCCCAGTCCATCACCGTAATCACGCAGTCGTGGATGGGGTAGAGAAGGAGCTCCAGCGAGCCCATGATGCCGGCACACTGGTCGGACCCGACCATGTCGAAAGAGGCGATCTGTGCAGATGCATTGTACGGGGCGACGATAAAGTGCAGCTTCCGCTTTCTGAGGAGGCGCTGCAGCAGCGGGTAGAGCGTCTGTGGTGGGAACGTCGCCTTGCCCACTGTCGTTGTTAGTAGTTATTTATCGTTGGAGATATGATACGCAAAAAAAAAAGAAAACTCACATCCTGTGACACCAAAGGCGGCCACCGCTTCGTTGGCACGCCCGTTAAAGTACAAGTCCCACGCCTCGCTCGTCTGGTGGATGTCGTGCAGCCCCGCGGCCGTCGTCACGTCGTCTTGCCCGACAAGCGGCAGCCCGTCAAACACAAACAGCGGCGTCACCTTGTGCGCCTTCCACTGGTTCAGCTCGTTCTCAATGTGCATGTGGATGCCCGTCAGCCCGGCCAGCGCGCACAGCAGCGGCTCGTGCGAGGGGCTCTGGTCGAGCATCTGCTGCAGAAAGTACGTGGCATCGACGGCGATCGAGCAGTCCTCGATGGCGCTCAGGTCGTAGGTCCTAGATGGTCAGCACTCTCTCTCTCTCTCTCTCTCTCTCTCTCTCTCTCTCTCACTGCAGAGTGCCTGGACTTACATCACTTGCTGCCCGACAAACGGGTCTTCGACAGAGATGGAGCCTATAAAGGAACCGCATTAGCTATCTTGCTCGACAACTGCTATATGGCAGGTTGGCCTGGGGACGTACTCGGCATTCTGGCGGCTTGCGCGGTTGTTCAAGCAACTGAATCTGTAAACAGAAAGAGCGTGCGATGGTGGACAGGTAGCTCAAGAGCCGGCGAGACGCGGCGTAGGTGGTCGAGCAAGAGAGTGCCAGTCGTCAAGTAGATACTTGTAGTATCAGAGTCAAAGTGGGTGTCGTACTGGAAGCTTCAAAAGTTGCGAATGGGAAAGATGCGAGTGCTGAAGAGAAGGGGAAAAGAGTTTCAAAAAGAGGCACGCGTGTGAGCTGCTGGAAACGCGTGCCGGTGAAATGATACCAGTGCACTCGGTCCCAAAAAGTTTCGACGTGTCGGCCCTGCTGTACAACGCGCGTAGTCAAGTCGGGACGGCGATGGCGTGGCTGCTGGTCGTGGTCGTGGCGAGCAGGAAGAGGCAAAGACCAGCAAACACAACATGAGGTCCCAAAGGCTCCAAAGAAAATGGAGCTCTTGGGAGCAGGCGACAGGGTGGGGCATAACATGCAAGACCCACACTGTTCCAGCACAGTCTATTCAGTCCAGTCGGTCGCAGCTTCCTGACGTAGGTACGGAGTAGTGGCCGGTCGCACTTGCCATTTTGTGCACTTCATCCAAAAAGAGCATGCATCTTGCGCAACTCCGGCATTTGCAGTGTATCACGGGATTTAATAGCCTCACTTTCAATTATGCACAAACCATGTTCACATGTTCACAATCAAGTCACAGCACAACACATCAGATCAGAAATGAAAAACATTTTCGGTCTATCGACTTATATCCCTACTGCCCCAGTGCCGGCAGGCAAAGGTAGAGCACGCCCGCTCTGCCCAGAGAGATCCGAAAACCGTTTGTTGAAATCTATACACGCAGTAATGCCATCAAGAGCACGCAGAACGGCGATAGCATGAGCCCATACCTTCCCCATGAATTCGTATAAGAAAGCCGAGAAAAAAGATGCCCTTCGAGTCGGAAAGCGGATATAAAGAAGCACATTCGTGACGGTCGTGAAAAAGCGTTAAACCCAAGGACCCAGGGGCGCCCGCTTCCCGTCGCAGTCTTGGGACACAGGCTCCCCCGATCCATAACCATCGGTGCATTGTGCATTCCATGGGCGTCTTTGTGTGTGCACCCCGTCTTTTCGTCTTTTCTTCTTTCTGTCCAGTGACTTGCCATAGCAAGTAGACAGATGAGCCCCCCTTGTCTTTCAGATTCTATTGGGTATCATAAAAAGCCAGGGGACGAATGCAGAAACAAGAAAAAAAATCAGAATGCTTTCCATCGTTTTGTGCGCGTTTGGTGATTTTGGGCGCCGAGGCACAAAAGCAACAAAATAATCCGAGGCCCGCCGTTTTCCGAATGTGAAGGGGCATGAAAATCCATGATGAGGCCATGCTCGCCGCCGAGATAAGTTTCCGAAGAGGAGTCGAAGGCGCATGCGCAGAGGGATGCGTCGACCGAATAGAAACGTGAAGCCGAAAGAAAAAAGGAAAAAGAAAATAGGAAAATAAGAAAGGGAAGAGAAATAAAAGAGGAAATAAAAAAAATTAGAACCGAAACAAACAATCGATCAAACGTCCGTTGGCAGACGCTGCTGACAAAGCAAGGTGCTGCTTCACGGCCGGCCAACAGCTGGCCATCTCAAAGAGACTGAATGCAGCGCCCTGGCACAGACGTAGTGGCCTACCACCAGGACTGGCCCGGGCCGCTGGGGTTGCCGTAGCTGCCGCCGCCGCCGCCGTAGCCGCCACCACCGTAGCCGCCACCGCCGCCGCCGTAGCCGGGGTTGGCCGGGGGAGCGTAGCCACCGCCGCCACCGCCGCTGAAGCCACCACCGCCGCTGAAGCCGCCGCCGCCGCCGCCGCCGCCACGGGGGCCGTCGAAGCCACCACCGCCAAACTTGCGGAAATCGCGGTTGGCGCCGGCGTTGCGGCCGCCACCACGGCCACCGCGGCCGCCACGGCCACCGTAGGAGCTCTCGCGCGCAATGGTCTCCAGGAACGAGGGGATCTCCTGGTTGGCCTCCTTCAAAAGGTCAATCAGCTCGCGCACAACACCGCGGTTGCCGCGGTTGAAGAACGCCGTGGACAGACCCGTGTTGCCGGCACGACCGGTACGACCAATACGGTGGACGTAGTCGTCAATGTCGGTGGGCAGGTCGTAGTTGACGACGTGCGTGACGTTGGGGATATCCAGACCACGCGCCGCAACGGCCGTGGCAACCAGAATGGGGCAGCGCGCGTTGCGGAACATCTCCAGGGCGCGCTCACGCTCCCGCTGGGTGCGGTCACCGTGAATGGACGTGGCCGGGAAGTTCTGGTTGATCAGGAAATCCGACAGCGTGTCGGCCATGCGCTTGGTCTCGACAAAGATCAGCGTCAGACCGCCGCCGTGCGTGTGCAGAATGTCCAGCAGGACGGAACGCTTGTCACTATCCTCAACGTACTCGACCTTCTGGGTAATGTTCTCCGACGTGGAACCGACACGACCAACCGACAAAAAGACGTAGTCCTTGAGGAAGTCACGGGCCAGCATCTGGATGTCGCGGGGGAAGGTGGCCGAGAACATCAGCGTCTGGCGGTTGTCGACACCGGGCATGTCCTCGCCCTCGACAATGCGGCGGATCTGGGGCTCGAAACCCATGTCCAGCATGCGATCGGCCTCATCCAGGACGAGGTACTTGATGTTTTGCAGAGAGATGCGACCGCGCTCGATAAGATCGACGAGACGCCCGGGCGTCGCGACGAGAAGATCGCATCCACGCTCAATCTGGCGCAGCTGGGAGCCGATGTCGGCACCACCGTAGACCACGCAGGGGCGGACCCACGAACGGTAGGCAAACTTGCGCGCCTCGTCATAGATCTGAGAGACCAGCTCACGAGTAGGCGCCAGGATCAGAGAGGTGGGGTACGCCTTGCGCTGACGGCTGTAGCCGCCACCCTGGGCGCCAGGGATGGCCGAGGGGCCGGTCTGGAAGGCCTGGGACAGGATGGGGAACAGGAAACCACCCGTCTTGCCGGAACCGGTCTGGGCACAAGCCATCAGATCACGGCCGCCCATGACAATGGGGATCGAGTACTTCTGGACGGGCGTGGGCACCTTGTAGTGAGCCAGCTCAATGTTGCGAATCAGGTGGTCATCCAGCGGAGGGTTGGTGAAGGTGAGCACGGGCTCGGGGACATCGTGACCGGTAGCCTCGACCGGGATGTCGTCGTACTTTTCAAAGTTGATGCCGGTGTGCTGCTTGGACGGGTCATCGGGGGTACCGAACAGCTCGCGCTCAACGCGGGGGTTGGCCGGGCCAGCAATGTGCTTGCCGTCGCGCCACTGGCCATCGCCAGAGCCGCGAGCGTACGAGCCACCGCCGCCGCCGTGGCCGCCGTGACCGCCAGCATGACCGCCGTGGCCACCAGGGCCGCCAGCAGAGTGGCCACCCTGGCCACCGTACGCACTGGGGTTGAAGCTCTGGGGGCGGTCCCACTGACGGGCGTTGCCACTCCAGTTGTTGCCCTGACGGGCACCACCGTAGGTCTGGTTGTTGCTGTAAGGAATAGATGTTAGCATTCGTTTTCATCCGTATGGTAGAAGGCAGACGCGTCTTTAGTGAGGTGATAACTTACTTTGCAGCCCAAGCACTGTTGTTAATGCCAGCAGCAGCGGCACCACCAGCGGGCGCGCTCTGAGCAGCAGCGCCAGCGGGAGTAGGGCCAGCCGTGGCGGCAGCAGGGCCAGCACCAGGTCCCTGCTTGCCTCTCATATGGGGGGGGATGTAGGAGCGACCCTCGCCGTTGAGGTTGAGGCCTTGCATGTTGAGTTGATCCGCCATGATTGCGATGGTTGATGGAATGAAAAAGGAGGTAAAAGAAGTCGAGAGAGAAAGTGGAAAGGATCGAAGATGGTAAAATCGTCGAGCGTTCGAGTTGGAATCAGATGAAAACAAACGACAAGCCGACGAAAATGGGCAAAATCTTCAAAAGCGTAGTTCCTCGGCGTGCAAGGAGAGAAAAAAAAAGTGAAGAAAAGAAGAGAAAAAAAGAGAAACAAGTCTTTCGTTCTCGATATCCTCTAGAAAGAACGAACCCTTCTAAAGAACAGAAACAAGAAAAAAAAGAAAAAAAAACACAGATGGAAAAGGGTGAATAGAGCGCGGGTTTCAATCCTCGTGGGATAGATGAGTGTGATGAGGTGGAAGGGAGGAGGAGGAGGAGGAGGAAAAAGTTTGGAAGAAAGGGAAGAGAAATGGGTGGTGTGAAAAAAGAAAGGCGTTTGCTTGTGGGAGTCCAAGGTTTGGGGGGGGGGGGGCGGCCACAGGCGATTACCTGAAGAGGCTAGCGCAGTTTGAAAATTTCAGGCCGTCCTATGGCGTTCTATGGCTTTCGCCTTTGGCGCTGCGGGCGGTGTGGCAGGCAGGAGACGGTGACAAAGGCTTATCTGTTGGGAAGGAGGCGAACAATGGCACGGCAAGCACGACTGTGTTCTTTGTGGTTCTTTCTGTTTGTTGGTTCTTTCCCTCTACTTTTATCCCACATCTCCAAGGAAAATATCCTCCTGGCTACTCTAAATCGGGTTGATTCTGGGAAGGAGCAAAGGGGGCGCTCTCCTGCCCAGAATCAACCCTTCACTATCGTAACCCACACACGACAAACGCGCTTTCCAAGAAGCGACGACCAGCCCCTCCTTTGCTCCCCCCAGACCCATATATTTTTGCTTCACTAAGAGCCCCTGACTGGCTGTGTGGAAGGCGATATTTACTCCGTACAGCTGGCAGCCTAGCAACCCGCACAGTGTTCTTGTGCAGGCGGTGCACTGTTCAGTTTGCCACGGGTTTTGTAAGATGTAAAGGCGACTGAACCGACTAGACGGTACGGGAACTACTCGTACTCATGATATTCACTGCAATATCAAACATGGGATGCCTTGTGTCTTGTATGTCTGATCGCCGGCTGTGACGTGACAGATGCCGGTGTGGATCGTTACGGTGGCAATACGGGGGTCAATTGTGTTTTCCTGCGCACATCCTCTCTGCATTACTCATTTGTGCTTTGTGCTTACTAAGCATTTGTAAGCCGACATCACGACATTACCGTCCATCATGAGCCGCAATGCTGTTTTATCGTTTCGTTGTGTTCGCCATAAGGGCGTGTGCATTCATAAAGGTATTGTGTACATCAGCCCTCTTTCCATCACCCCCCGCGCACGCTCAAGGACACTTGACAATCTTGTCGTCGTCAAACTCAATGTCGACAATGCCGTCCTTGGTGACGGCCTTGACAATCATGCCCTTGAAGTCAATGGGTAACCGGCGCTTGAGCTCGTCGGTGCACATGGTCAGCAGCTTGATGCCCTGGCCGAGCGTGATGTCGGGGTGGTGGTGCTTGTCGAGGATGGAGAGGCAGTAGTATCTGCTGGTTAGTACGTGTCCGGACAGTAGGGCGGGAAAGAACGCACTGAGCATAACCGTGCGCGGCATAAGGCACGGGCGCCAGGGCGGCAAGGTAGTCCAGCCAGTACAGGCTGGGCTTGTGTGTGATGGCGTCGACGCCGCCCAGCAGCAGGTTGACGGTGTAGGGCTTTCGTGAGCGCAGGCTGGAGGCCAGCTCGCCGCGGACAAAGTGGGCGACGGCGGAGGGCGACAGCTCAGCCTCGTTGCGCATGGTGTAGAGCTGGACGTTGGCCTGGATGAACTCGGCAAAGTTGACGGTGTCGCCGGCCTCGCCGGAAAAGGCCATGAGGGTGTGCTTGTTGAGCTGGCGGGTCTTGTCGTCGTTGGCCTTGAGCACGGTCGGGCCGCGCATCGAGCCCTTGGACGCGGCGATCAAGGTAAAGTCCTTGCCCGTGATGCCGAGCAGAACCTCCCTGGGGGCAGTTAGCTAGCTGTTCGTAGTTTGCATCGCGAGCTTCGTATAGATGCTCGCCGCTGGTCGCTCGGCTCCCCGCTGTCCTCCATCGAAACATCCCCCGCCCCGGTACGTACATGTTGGCTGGTGGAAGTGAATCAGAATATGTGCAGCAAAGTAAAGCTCAAATGAAAAAAAAACGGTCTCGAGCTGTCGTGTCGTTGTCGTCGTTTGGCGTCGTGGTCGAGCTGCGTCGTATGCTGTCGAGCTGGGGCTTTGGTGGCTTTTGCTCTGATGCACCTGGAACGCGCCATACAGCTACAGCCTGCAGCCTGCTCGTACGTACTCCGTACTTGCTTTCGCACCTGTCCCGCCCCAGACCTCGTGCTGCGTAGACCGCCTGCCGTATGGGACAGCAAGTGGGGCCATCACCTCTCTTCTGCCGCCTGGCCCGGACAAACGTAGGGCCATGGCCGAGCCTGCTTGCAGTTTGAGCTCCAGTTTAATTTTCTTATCGTGACCGATAAGCGTCGGTTTAAGCGGGTCTTTTGAAAAAAGTTTCGAATGGGCAGGACCTTGCAGAGTGCTCTCTCTGTAAAGAAGGCAAGTTGTCGATTCTGCCCATTTTTTTAGAGCATCGTCAACTCTCTCCTATGCAAGGAGCATTAATTTACGAATTTCTTTCGGCCTGCTATTGACCTCTCCATATCTGAGCCATCTCCTCCACATCAGCGCTCAACAAGCAGCATGTCGTCCTTTTTCACGGTGCCCGGCGCGCAGAAGAAGCGGAAACGGCCCGACGGCCCTGAAGCGCCCAAGAAACGGTCGGCGGCGACAAAGAAGAGCAGCTATGGCGCGTCACGGTCAGCGGCGGCGGGTTCACGATCAACCGAGTCGACAAAAGCAGCAGCAGCAGCAGCAGCACGACCGCAGAAGCCCGCGAGCGCGCGGAGCCGGAAAGAAGCACAAGCAGAGGAGGAGGATGAGTCTGTGTCTGGCAGCGATTCGGATGACGATGATGGCGGCCGCGGCAAAGACGACGACGACGACGACATCGACCTAGCCCACGCCGACGACGACTCGGACCTGGACGACGCGGAGACGGCGGCGGAGCGGCGGCTGCGGCTGGCGGAGCGGTACCTGGACAACGTGCGGCAGGAAGTGGGCGGCGGCGCAGCAGGCGCGGACGGCGACATCTACGCGTTTGACGCGGAAGACGTGGACCGCGACCTGATTGCGGAGCGGCTGCAGGAGGACGTGGCGGAGTCCAAGGGCCGGGTGTACCGGCAGCTGGCGGGCGAGCTGGGGTTCGCGGGGGCGGCGCACTGCGTGGTGCGGTGGAACGCCAAGAACGTCAACGGGGTGGCGGTGTGCGCGCCGTATGCGTACACGGTGTCGAGCGACGTGTGCCTGACCAAGTGGCGGATCCAGGACCTGGCGGACGAGCAGCAGCGCGTGCGGGCGGAGAAGCGGCGGCAGTGGGAGGAGGCGCGGCGGCAGCGCCAGAAGAAGAACCAGAAGCGCGGCGGCAAGCACAAGAAGGTGGTGAAGGAGGAGAAATACGAGGAGGAGGCAGAAATTCCCCCCCGCAAGCGGCCGGAACGCGTGGTGACGCGGCGCGGCGACCCCAAGCGGCGCACGGACAAGGCGTACCGCGGGCACGTGGGGGCGATCCTGTGCGTGGCGGCGTCGCAGGACGGCAAGTTTGTGGTGACGGGCGGCGCGGACCGGCGCATGGTGGTGTGGGACGCGAGCACGCTGCAGGTGCTGCGGGTGTTTACGCACCACCGCGACGCGGTGACGGGGCTGGTGTTCCGGCGCGGCACGAACCAGCTGTACTCGTGCTCCAAGGACCGCACGCTCAAGATCTGGAGCCTGGACGAGCTGGCGTACGTGCAGACGCTGTTTGGGCACCAGGACGACGTGGCCGACATTGACGCGCTGGCGCAGGAGAAGTGCGTCAGCGTGGGCACGCGCGACCGCACGGCGCGCATGTGGAAGGTGGTGGAGGAGACGCAGCTGGTGTTTCGCGGCGGCGGCGGCAGCGGGGGCAAATCCAAGACATCGGCGGGTGGTGCAGTGGTGGACCCCCAGTCGCTTGCGCACGAGGGCAGCATGGACCGCGTGGCCATGATCGACGACGAGCTGTTTGTCACGGGCAGCGACAACGGCGCGCTGGCGCTCTGGAGCACGCAGAAGAAGAAGCCGCTGGCGGTGATCCCGCGCGCGCACGGCATCGACGCCGTGCTGGCCGGCCGCGACCAGTACGATGCGGCGCTGGCCGACCCCGGCAGCACGGCCAGCGCGACCAACCCGCCGCCGGCGCCGCAGCCGCGCTGGATCACGGCGCTGCGCACGATCCCCTACTCGGACGTGGTGCTGAGCGGCAGCTGGGATGGGTGCGTGCGCGTGTGGCGCCTGAGCAAGGACAAGCGCAAGCTGGAGCCGATGGGGGTCTTGGGGGGTGGTGGCCAAGAATCCTCCTTTTCTATACACGGCGTGGTCAACGACATTGCGGCGTTTGAGCGCGGCGAGCGCGGCCGCGACGGCTTGAGCATTGTCGTTGCGGTCGGCCAGCAGCACCGGCTGGGCCGCTGGGGCAAGACGGACGGCGCGCGGAACGGCGCCGTGGTGTTTGAGGTCAGCAAGACGGGGGCGGCGGCGGCGGCGGCATCGGACGCGGCGATGGACGATGCATAGTGGCGATAAAATATTGCATAGGAGTTGTGTTTTTTGACATTTCCTTTTTTTTTTTCACATTTTCACATTTCTTTTTTTCATCTTCATCTTCATCTTCCTTTTTGTTTGTGTTTCGTCTAGATTATTGGAGTTACGTGTTAATGGGAATGGCCTTTATTGTACGTTTGCGGCGAGAGTAATAAAATATAGCCATCATCTTCAGGCCTGATATCGTCGCTGCATCATCCGTGCGCTTATGCTAGACTCGCCCGAGTCATCCAAATAGAGAAACGCCATGCCACTGGGAATAAGAAATAAAAGAACAAACAAAACATCCAACTAGACAACGCCATCCTCCGCGTCCCCAGCAAACCCCAGACACCTCTCCTCGCCGATGCCGTACATGGCGCGCAGCTGGTCCTGCTGCCGGTGGTTCGGGCGTGTTTCTGTTGCTGTTGCTGCCGAGCACGGACGTGGCTCAACGATCAGAACATCGCCCTCACCCTCGCCCTCGCCATCGCCCTCATCCTCGCTCTCGCCGTCCGGGTCCCTGCACGGCGACAGCACCTTCTAGATGGGCCGCGCAAACACCGGGGCCGACTCCGTCTTGAACGGCGAGCTGCAGCCGGCGTCCGCCGGACTGATGGGCGACGCCTCGGATTCGGACGTCTTGGCGGCTTCGGTCTCGAGCCAACTTCCCGGCACGGAGGACGGCTTGGCGGCGGCGCCGTTGGCCGGCCCGTCCGACGCGACAACGGCCGGCGGCGGCGACGACGACCGCACAACCGACGACGACGTGTCGCAGATTTCCGTCGTCTCCGGGTTGGCGGGGTTTGCCGGGTTCGTTTCCTTGGCCACGGCCTTGATCGGAGGGAGTGTCACGCCGTCGTCAACCACAACCGCCTCTTGATCCGGCATCGCCACGCCGTCGGTCGACCCTTTGACCACCCCCACCCCCCGCCGCTTCTTCTTCTGCCGCTTCGCCGCCTCCTCCGCCTCCTGGTACTCCCGCTGCATGTGCAGAATCAAATCCCGCAGCTGCGTGCGCATGGCCGGCGCCGACGTGTCCCACGTGCGCGGGCGCCGCAGCACCAGGTCCTCGACAAAGCCGTCCGGATCCTTGATAAACTCCTGGATGTACAGCAGCAGGAACAGCCCGCAGTCGCAAAAGTTCTCCTGCTCCGGGATGGCTTTGGCCGTCGTGCCCAGGCGGCCCGGGTCGCGCGGCCGCACGCCCTTGCGCTCGGCAATCTCCGCCAGCAGCCACTGCTTCAGGTGGTGCACCGACGCCGTGTGGACGCTACCCAGCGAGTCGAGCGTGAAGATGCGCGGGTCCGTGGGGTCCTGCTTCTTGCTGCCGGGGATGAAGACGTTTCTGCTGTTTTTCGCGGTGGTGGGTAGGACTTTCTTATTAGCGGCGGCGGCAGCCGGGGACGGCGCGGCGGAAGACGAAACGACGGCATCGGGCTTGATCTCCGTCACCTCGTCGTCATCGTCGCTGCCCTCCTCATCAGAAGAGAGCTCGTCGCCACTGCCGTCGTTGACCTCGCACGGCTGGTCCTTGGTGGCCGGAGTGGCCGGCTTGGCCACGGCGACGGCGTCGTCCACCTCGATCGAGCTGATGACGGCCGGCGTCCGGGGCGTCCGGGGCGTGGCCGACACAAAAGCCACGTCGGCGTCGGCGGCGTCCGCGTCCACGTCGATAGTCTCCTTCTTTTTCTCCTCCTCCTTGTCCTCCTTCTCCTTCTCCTTCTCCTTCTCCTCCTTCTCCTTCTCCTTCTCCTCCTTCTCCTTCTCCTTCTCCTCCTTCTCCTTCGTTCCCTCCGGGCCCTCCGGGCCCTTCTCCTCCAGGCCCTCCGGGCCTTCCGGGTCTGGCAGCGCCGCCGCTAGAATCTTGGGCACATTGCAGATAATCGCCACCCACCAGTGCGCATTCTCATTCACCGGCACCACAATGTAGTCGTACGAGAACAGGTCCACCTTGGCCGTCCACCGCTTGACGCCGTCAAACGCAATCGCGCTGCCCCGGCTCGGCCGCAGCTTCTCGTAGAAAAACGTGTTGTGGAAGTACACGCGGTCCGCAAGCGACGACGCGCTCTTCTTCAGCGTGCCCTGCAGGAACTGCAGATAGAAATTGATAATGTTGTCGTTCAAAAACTCGCCCTCGTCCAGCCGCGCCACGTCGTCCTTGTCCACCGTCGTGCGCGCGTACGTCAGCGGGATGCGCCAGTTGGCCGCCCACCCCGGGTTCGTCTCCGTCCACCGCTCCGCCTCGGGCTCGTCCAGCATGTAGCGCAGCGACGCCCGCGACGACCGGTTGCGCAGCCGCCCCAGCCGCGTGTCGGCCGCTGCCTCTCCCGCTGCCCCTGCCGTGGCCGCTGCCGCTGTCCCTGCCTCGGGCGTCTTTGGTGTCGCCGAACCCGTGCGCTCCCGTGGCCGCACATTCTCCGAAGCGGCCGACCTCAGGTTCAGGCTGGCCCGCGCGCGCCGGATGTTGGCATGTCCCAGACCGTCTCTCACAACACGCGGTGTCGACGCGGCAGACGCCGGCTCGGGCCTGCCCGCCGGCGACGACTGCTCGGTCCAGCCGGCGTTGGCGTTGACGCTGGCGTTGGCGGCGGCGGCCTCAATCACGACCGCAAACGAGTCGTCCTGCGTCGCATCCACTTTGGCCCGGGTCTCCAGGACCTCCTTGCGGTCCCTTGCGCTGGCCAACCCTCGCTCAAACACCTTTTGCAGGACAAACGATGACTTGTCCTCCAGGCGGATATTCCGCAGCAGGGGCGACTGCAGAATCCATGCCACCACGCGCCGCGAGTCGGCCGTGCTGGCAAACCGGATGCCCATGGCCGCGTGGTACCCTTGCGTCTGCGGGAACTCCATGCACAGGAACGGCGCGTCCGTGTTGTACTGGATCGCGCGTGCTTTGTCCAGGGCAATGCGCAGCCAGGGCAGGCGCGTGCGCTGCGCTGCGTCGGCCAGCGTGAGCGTGTCGGGGTCGCGCAGGTCGATGGTCATGGTCTGCTCCGCCTCGACCAGGTGCGACGGGTGGCGGAACGCAGCCGCGACGTGCACGGGCGACTCGGTGATGTTCCTGACAGACATGGGGGCCGGTCCCGACGACGACGACGACGATGACGCCGACGACGACGACGACGACGCCGACGACGACGACAACGATGCAGCCGGGCCTCGGGCTCGCTTCGACCATCGTCCCGCGTAGTGGTCCTCCGACAGCTCGTCGGCGCTATCGCTGAGTTGGATGGGGCCATGGATGGATCGTTTCACAGATCCGCCTTGTCCTTGTCCTGGCCCTTGTGGCTGCCGGGTGCCTTGGTTGTCTGCCTGCATGCGCGCGCGGAACGGCTGCCTCTTGGGCACGCCGGCCTGGAGCACAATGGACAGCTCTGTGTTGTACTGATTCGATGGGCGGGTAGTATTGTTTGATTTGGGGCGCGGCACCTCCTGCACGGAGCTTTGGTCGTCGCCGTCGCCGTCGCCATCAGCATCGCCATCGCCATTGTTCTCGTCACTGTCGTCAATGACCTCGGCGTCGGCTCGGCCGTTGGGCTCGTCAATGTCGATCAGGCTGGGACTCGTCAACCGCTCGGGGCGTGCACTGGCGTGTATTATACGCCGCCGCCGCCGGCCGCGGCGATGTGCTTCTGGCGACTGTGTCCCGTTTGGACTCTGCTGGCTCTGCTGGCTGTCGCCGGTCATGAGGCTGGTGGCGGAGCCGTGGCAGACGGCGCGGTCGGGCGACCCCGCCCCAGTCGTGTCACTGCTCGCATCGGAGAGTCGTTTTCTGCTTCCGTTGACCGGGGGTAGTCTTGTGCTGGCTGGGAGAGCAGGAATCGGGATCGGGATCGGGCTGGAGGACGACGGCACTTCGTCGGTCCGCCTCCGCTTCGCTGGTGGTTGTAGCAATGGTGCCGCGCCGGTGATGATGGGCCGCTTCTCGGCCGGCCGGTCTCGCCTGCCTCCAAGGGCGTTGATCGGTTGGAACTGGCCCAGGCTCCTCTGGGGGAGAAAAAAAGAGAGCATGTCAGCATATTATCAAAACGTCAGGACTGGGGCGGAGAGAAGGACACACTCTCATTGTGCCCACTCCGGAACCAGACCGGCAGCTGGTCTGGTCCAAGCAAAGCGCGGGGGGGTATGGCTTGTCTATGAGAGCATGATCCTGTGCCGGGTCGCAGTCGGAGTGTCAGGTGGTGGGCGATGGCAGAACAAGTTGAAAATCGTCGAGAAGAATAACAAAGAGGACGAGGATGACGAAGAGGACAAACAGTTGCGGCTGGTGCTGTCTGCTCGGCGAAAAGAGTGTGTTGCTCAGTCGATTGTATAAAAAAAGAGCAAAAGTATGATATGGACAAGGTCAAATGAACGGGTCGTAGGTGCAGAGGGCGAGGTCGATGACGTGGCGTTGGCTGGTGGGATCGTGAGGCTCAGGGAAAACGACGTCCAAACTTTTTGGTAGGCGTGAAATGTGAATTCTGCCCTAGGCTGATAGCAGGCTAGGGACGTTTGCATGCCTTGTGGGGAAGGCGCGGTAGGCCGCAGTAGCCCGTAATACCCTTGGATACAGTGGGGCGAGACGCGCTGTGTCACTGTATTTTGATGGTTCGCTGTGTTGATTATGTAATCTGTGTCTATCAACGCAATGTCAGGGCTTCGATATATGCTTAAAGGCAGTCAACTTTTTTTAAATTCATAGAGTCAGTCATCTTTAACTTGGTCATTTTTTTCTGGGTTGTTGTGTGCCTAGCGACCACGTGCCATGGACAGCTCCGATTCGACAAACACCTCAGCAAGTAGGCGTTGGTTGGTCTAAAACGTTGAAAAGGCTGACGTGCATAGAACGAGACGTTAGGCAGACGCAGAGTCATGGACAAACGTGCATTTTTAGCTGTCTAGTAGTATGACTGGTTGTTAGCCTTGCACAGCTGTTGCCAACGTGTTGACCTAGGTGCTGGCAAAGGCCTAGATGTCGGCTGTGCTGAGCTTGGGAGATGAGACTTGATTCTGAGCATAAATATGGATTGCTGTGTCTTTTCGCTTCTCTTCTCTTCTCTTTGGTCTTTTTCTTTCTTTCTGTTCTGCTCTTTTTTTATTTTTTTTCTGTTCTGTTCTGTTCTGTCTAATTTATTATGTTTCTCTTTTTTATATAATCCTTGTATTATCACACATTGTACCAACCTGATGCCAGACTGATCAGCAAGTGAGTGTTAACATGCTATTTCACAAATACAAGTATCCGTCGACTTACCTGCCCTGACCATCTAGATCACCATCATCTCACTTCCCGCTCACTTGCATCTCAACTCTGATTTACGAAATCCCGTCGTTGCTTAGTAAGCACAACTTACACGCTGTCTCGGCCGTTGGACGAGTAGGACAACTCCAGGCACCACTGCTCGTACCCGTCCAAGGCTTTCCTCCATGCAGGATCTGCCACTCGCATTCACTCATTGTTGCTCATTGCCAAGACCCAGGATCGGCGTCATTCACTTTCACCCATTCACTGCTTGCACCCCGTCACCACTGCTTATATAATCACGCCCTTTTGCACCTTCTTCCTCGACGTCTGCCCACCACGTTTGACAACTCTTCGCCTGCAAAAAACAACATTGACTTTCTTTCTACCATCTTTTCTTTTCTTCTACTGTATTGATTACCAGATCAAAAGCATCGCTTCATCGCCAGACCTCTGCTTCCAAGCTGCTCCCATCAAGACCAAGACTGTCCTCGCCCAGCCTACAAGTGTTTTCCAGATACGCAAAAACCAAAAGCAACAGAACCGAGAAAGAAGAGAAGAAGCGAAAGAAAGAAAACAAAAAACAAAAGCAAAGAAAAAAAAAAGACAAAAGCAAAGCCGAAGGATTAAACATCCCAACCTCAACGACAGTCAAGCACCACGCCTGCTTACATAACCAAAAACCTTATCATCGGCTAGCGGCTCCCCAAATCGGACGCGCACGCGTGAACCCTTGCAACGACACAACCTCACGCCGCCGGCGCCCTCCCCCCTCCCCGCATACCCTTCCGCAACCAGCTCCCGCTCTCGTTTGTCGGAGCATCTGGTGCAGCTGTGCTGAGGATTTGGTTGTGCGTCCTTATTTTCGGCGTGTCTGTCGTTGTCGCCACGCCCCGGCATCACCGCGACGACCGGCCTCTTCTCCAGCTTCGGCTTCAGTCAGCTGTTGCAACTTATACGATAGCCCCGGCTCCAGCCCCGGCTACGGTGATTGCAGACTCACTATTACTCATACGACACCCCCGGACGACAGATCAATGCAGCAGACCGCACCCAGCCCCAGCCCTTCTCCCTCTGACGCCTCCTCTTACATGAGCCACATATCCTCGGCTCACGAGAGCTCCTCCATACATCCGTACACTCTGACATCGAAACCGGCCGCCGAAACCTCTGAGAGCGCCAACACCGCTGACACCGTCGAAGACGTTCAAGACACCCCACCCAGCCAGGAAGCCGCATCCGACGACGACGACGACGACGAGCCGTGGTACGCCGTGCGCGACATCATCGACGAGAAGAAGCAGGGCCGCCGTCTGTTGTACTTTGTCGACTGGGAGGACAACCCGGTGACTGGCGAGGTATACGAACCGACCTGGGTAGGTTCTCCTTCTTTAACTATAAAATATTTGCTGTTGCCACTGCTAACCTTGTAGGTCCCGGCCAAAGACGTTAACGAAGGCGCCATTCGCGACTGGGAAAAGACCAAGCGCGCGCGGCAGGCCAAGGCGACCAAGACCGGCAAGGCCACCAAGGGAGTAAAGAAGCAGCCGGCGAAGAAGCAGCCAAAGAAGCAGCCGCCAAAGAGACAGCCGGCAAGGAGACAGCCGGCCAAGAAAAAGGTCAACTCGCAGAGCTCATACACCGACAGCGGCAGCAGCAGCAGCAGAAGCAGCAGCAGCAGCAACAACAACAACACCAACAGCGACAGTAACATTGTCAGTAACAGCGACAGCAACAGCAGCGCCATCAGCGGCAGCACCAACAGCACCAGCACCAGCACCAGCACCAACACCAGTGCCACGTCGCAGGAGTCCCGGCCGCTCACGCCACCCGACGCTGCTCACGAACTTGTAGAGGCCCCGAGCTCGAATATCCGGAAGCGCAGACTGGCACGGGCCGTCCTCGACGATAGTGATATCAGCGACGACGAGGTGGTGCCCGCCAGCAAGCGCCGTCGCACCAGCGTTGGCCACGATAAGAGCCAGAGCCAGAGCCTGAGCCTGAGCCAGAGTCAAACTCAGAGCCAAAGCCTCAGCCTCCTCTCCTCACCACCGCCGAGCCGCACGACCAGCGTCGATATCAACGACCGTCTGGACAGAGAGCCGCCCAGCAGTGAGCTCGACGAGCCGGACAACCACATCCACATCGCCCAACACGTCGTCGAGACCGTCGAGACCGTCGAGCTACGCCCCGGCTCGCAGTTTGACCCCGACGAGTACGTCCGCCTGTCCCAGTTTCCCACCCAGACCCAGTCGCAGGCCCGCGATAGTTCGCCCCTTGCTCCCCTCGCTCCCCTCGCTTCCCTCCGGAAGACACCGGACGCGGCAGGGCTCGACGCCGCACCGCATCTGCCATCGCCGAGCATTGCCTCACCCCACCAGGCGTCTGCACACACCATTCCCGACTCCCAAGAAGAGTCCCTCCTCATCTCGACCCCGGGCGGTCTTGTGTCCCAGCCTCAAGACCAGGCAGAAGCAGAAGGAGAAGCGGACGCGGACACCGACGACCAACAGCCCGCTCAAGCACAGGAGGAACCTGAGCCGCCGGCGACCCAAGATAACAACGGCCTCCTTCTCCGCGAGTCGGCCGACTGGGCTTCTTCCGCCGTTCGAGACAAACCAGAAAACACGAGGGACAGCGGCAGCGGCAGTGGCAGCGACAGGATATCTATCACCTTCTTGACGCAGCCCACGCCCGACTTTAGTCTCCTCTCCTCGCAGAGCCTGCAGTGCACGCCCCTGCCGGCACAGACGCCCGTCTCGATCGGCCCGAGCAACACGAGCCACACGAGCAACTCGGTCGTTCCCGACTCGACGCGGCCACCGCGAACAAGCACCATGGACGAAGACAGCGCGCCCCAGCGCAAGGTTGGCCGCCTCGAGCAGGCTCTGCTCGATATGGTCGGCGAGTCGCCCGAGTACCGGCAGCCCTCGCTGCCGCCGGCGTCGTCGTCCACCACTGATGCACCACCTCCTCCCGCCTTGGCCTCGACCATGGCGCCCAGCGACCCCGACGCTGGCGCCTTTATGAACCCGGCGCACATGACCATTGCACCACCACCGCCGCCGCCCGTGACGCAGGGCTTGCAGGACCCCATGTTCTCGGCCCCGCTGGTCATTGGAGGCAGCGCCAACGAGCTGCTGATGAGCCCGACCACTGCGCATGCCAGCAGCAGCAGCCATAATAAGAGTAACGACAACGCCGATCTGTCGAGGCCGCAGGGCACCGTGGCACCGGGCGACCTGTCGTTTTCCGACAGCATGACCGGTGGCGCGCTCGAGGTGTCGCCGGAGCCGGAGGATAACGCACACTCGTCCGGCTCCCACGAGGCGGCCGACGACGAGCACGGCTCTGGTCAGTCGGACGATAACTACGATGACAATGACCATGATCATGGCAATGATGATGACCATGATCACGATCATGATGATGACCATGACCACCACGACAGCCCACAGCCCATGGAGGAAGACGACGTCGACGTCGATAACGACGACAACGACGACAACGAGTCCGACGACTCGGACGAAATGGACTCGTCCAACCCCAACACGACGACGCACGAATACGTGGTCACGCTGCCGCTGGCGGCCAACACGCGGCAGACGTACCTCGACATGATTGCCGACAAGAAGAACGAGGAGACGATCCGGCAGTTTACCAATGTGTTTTCGCAGGACCGCGTGACGGTGCCCGGCAAGGAGCTGGTGGCGCGCGTCAACGACCTGCTGCGGCGGTTCCTCGACCTGTCGGACCTGCCGAGCTTCTACGACAGCCTGCCGCCGCTGTCGGAGGAGGAGATGATGAAGCAGGCCATCAACACCAACGCCAAGTTTTCCTTTGTCTACGAGCTGCTCGAGCGCATCAGCACGCTCAAGAAGACGGTGCTGATCCTGGCGGGGCGCACCGTGATTCTGGACTACCTCGAGGCGCTGGTCAACAGCGCCGGCATTCCGTATGAGCGGATCAGCAGCGGAAGCGCCTCTACTCCCCCCCCTCCCAAACACACACACTTTGGCACGCTGTCGGTGCTGCTGGGCAACGCGTCCGAGCTGACGGTCGAGCGCCTGCCGGCGGCGGCGGATGCCATTGACCTTGTCATTGGCTTTGACCACATTGCGCGCACGTCGGGTCTGCTGGGCCACTATATTAAGCTGTCGACGGCCAACAACGTCAGAAGCAAAAAAAAGAAGACGTCCACACGCAGCCCGCGCCTGCCCAAGCCCATCACCATGCTGCTGGTCAGCGCCTTCACGATCGAGCACGCGGACCTGCGGCTGGAGCTGGCGACGACGGCCGACGACTGCGAGCGCAAGAACGCGCTGCTGCTGTGCGCGCTCGAGTGCGTGCCGTACCTGCGCGACTACGTGGAAAGCAACCTGCCGGCGGCGCCGCACGACGCGGCCAAGGCGTTTGGGCAGATGATTGCGAACCCGGCGGCGGCGCCGCTGGACTGGCAGCCGCTGCCGCTGCCGGACGACGTGCTGGACATTTACGTGCAGGCGTCGGGCGCGTCGCAGCCGACGTTTACGCAGGCCGAGAGCATTAGCATGGGCGAGTATCCTCTGCGGCCCTTGAAGCGGCATATGGATGTGGACGACGACGACGGCGAGGAAGCCGGGTCGAAGCGCGTGCGGCGGACGGCGCCCATTGTCGACGACCAGCCGCCCGTCAGCGACACCGTCAAGCGCGCGCTCGGCGGCCCGCTGTGGCCGGCGGGCGTTGGCGTCGGCGATGGCAACGGTGATGGCAACGACAACGGCGGCGACACCGCGGTGGTGCACATTGCGCGCGACCAGCTCGAGGCGCTGGCGGCCAAGGTGGCGCGGCTGGAGGACCGGCTGCGCGACAAGACGGCGGCCGAGGCCGTGCTGACGGCGCGCGTCGACGCGCTCGAGCGGCTCAACGAGGGCTACGCCAAGACCATCCGCCGGTGCCAGGCGCGCCTGCTCGAGGCCACGCAGGAGCGCGGCGTGTTCCAGAGCGAGCGCGACGCGGCCAAGGCGGCGCTGGCCGCCGTCGAGGACAAGCTGGCGGCGCGCACGGCGGCGCTGGCCGACGCGCGCACGCAGCGCGCAGCACTGGCGACGCGGCTCGCCGAGGCGGACGCCCTGCTGGCGGGAGACACGGCGCAGCCGGACCATGCGCAGCTGGGCCAGCTGCGCATGGAGCAGACGGCGGCGCGCGACCGCATCGCGGCGCTCGAGCGGAAAGTGGCCAACGCCGACCAGGACCTGGACCACGCGCGGCACGCGTACCAGGACGCGTCCAACGCAGCCGCCGACCTGAGTGCCGAGAACCGCGACCTCGGCGCGCGCGTCAAGACGCTCGAGCACCAGGCCGCGCTCAACCTGCGCGCCATCCACGAGGGCCACCAGCGCAGCGAGGCCGACGCCTACCGCGCGCAGTGGGCCGAGGCCTACGCCATGCTGCGCGAGCGCGAGTGCGAGCTCGAGTGGACCCGCGAGGAGCTGCGCGTCCTCAAGAACGGCCGCCGCGAGACCCGCCAGCAGAGCGTCCCGCGCAGCCCCCGGCCCAGCAGCGTCATCAGCCCGCGCACCGTGGCGGGGGGTGGCCATGGTCACCGCGGGGGTAGCGCTAATGGCGGCAGCAGCAGCTCCGGCACGCCCGTGGCTCATGGCCATGGCCACGGCGCGGGCTATGCGGCGGCGGCGCGGCAGTCGGTCAGCCGCGGCAACAGCCCCGTGTCGGCCAGCTCGCCGAGCAATCATGGCGGCGGCGGCAATGGCAACGGCAACGGCAGCGGCAGCGGCAACGGCGGCAGTGGCGGCGGACCGCCGGTCCCGGGCTTGACATACATTACGCCGAGCCAAGGCGGCGGCCGATGGGGGCATCTCCGGGAGTAGGCATTCTGTTATTCTTATTCTTTTTTTCTTATTGTTAGGTTATTCATTTCCTTCTTGTTATATTCTACCAGGAGACTGTATGGCGTTGTTCTTGTACCTGTTTCTCAGTTATTCTTTCTCGGTTATCTTCATCTTACTTTCCCGTACGCAAATCATTCATGGACAACAAACCCCGTTCGATGACTACTCTACCGCTCCAAAGCTATGGAAAAAATGTGACTGAGCAAGATGGGGAGAAAAAAAAAAACAGAAAACTAGGTTGTGAAATATACAAAGGTTAGGGGGGGGGGGGGGAAGAAGGGGTTGGTTGGGCACGGTCGATGGATTCCTCTGTCCCTCTAGAATATCTTCGTTGAGCATGCTCGAGGGCCGTCCGTCCTTGGTCGACGTTTGTTTGGCTGCCACGGATGGCATGTGCGTGCGTGTGCGTGCGTGGAGGGTGCTCATAACTTAAGCCTTCTCCTCGGGGTACAGCTCCTCCTTCAGCAGGATGCCGAGCTCCTCCCGCAGGGGGGCGAGCTCCTGGAGGTACTGCTCGTACTGGCCCTTGTTCTCGACCTTGGCCTTGATGCCTGTGGGGGTTAGTTGTAGGCGGACAGCAAGAAAAGAAAGAGAGGGCGAACGCCAAACATACCCTCAAAAACGCGCACGGCGGTGGGGTAGTCGTTGACTCTCCGGGCGGCTTTTAACGCGGCCGTCAGGACCGAGGGCGACGGCACCAGGTCAAAGGCAAAGGCGTTGTTCAGGTTGCGCTGCAGCTCAAACACGTCCTGGACGTTGTCAAACTCCTTCTCGTATCTGGGCAGTGTTAGTCAAAAAGAGGTTCGGATCCGCATCACACCACATCAGGCCACTTTTCGGCCCGGCACCCGGCAACACGGTAACCCGGCCGGCGTCGTCTGTTCCGGGTGCCTCCCCCCCTTCCATACAATCGGCTCGGCGTACCTGGCGGTGAACTCCTCAAAGGTCTCCTCGTGGTGCTCGGACCGGAGACGCGCAGCAGCGCTGAAGTTGGCCTTGGACACAAAGGCCGGGCGGGCGGCCATGGCGGCGGCGGCGGCGGGGCGCGCGACGACGGGCGCGCGGAAGACGGCAGAGCCGCGAGCGGCAGCACGGAAGACGGAGGCAGACATGGCGAGAACTGAGCGGGCGGGTTAGTTTTTGGTGGTGGCTTGATCGAATTGGAAGTCGGTGATACGTTTGGAGAGAGAAAGAGGATTAAAAAGGGTGGGGAGGGTGTGACGGGTTTATGCTGGGAAGGACAAAAGCGCAGTACGGAGTAACATACACTGGAACTGACACAAGGCACGCGAAAAAAAAAAATATGCGTCGGGTAGGATAATAAACTGGGGTCGGTCGATTGAGTTGTGGTTTTGGGCGGGGAGAGGAGATGTTCGTCGGGACGGCGGACGGAGAGAAAAAAAAGTTACTTTTTTCAGAGAGTGTCGTGATCTTTGCTTGGAGAGCGTGCAGAAGGCGGAACAAGGCAGGAACGGTTAGGAGGGGGGGGGGGAAGCTCAAAGGGCGGGAAAGGAGGAAGGTGCGGAAATCGAATGATGTTTTTTTCTCCCTCCCGGCTACTGCCACTGCCACAGTGCTGGGCCAAAGGTGCCCCGGGGTAGCGCTCGCTCGCTCTGGCGGGCGGCAGAGAGGGACCTTCCCGTTATTTTCCCTCGGCCTAGCTGCCTGAGGCAGACACCATGACCCGCAATTGTATGCAATTGTCCAATCACCAGCTCCGCTTTCCCAATCGCTGTTCGCTGATGGTGGTGGTGATCATAGTGTACGAGCAATAGCCTCTCTTTGTTGCTCTAACACTTTGCTGAAGCTTCCTACGTCTATGGACAGGAAAACTGAAGCTTCAACTTCTACTCGTACTCCAATGCTACTTCGTGGTCATCTTATCTTGCCATATTGCCATACCCAAGTACATGATTAGTCATCATATATCATGCAGGTCATGTGACACGCAACGTGACCAATATGGTGACACTGACGATGCATACTCCGTACTCCGACTCCGATCCCGACTCCTTGACACCAACACACCTCCGTACTCCGTATCTCCATCCCAATGCATTACGTCAGGTCGCAGACCGAGGTCAATTGTGCAACGCCCTTGCCAAGCTTTTCTTTTGTCACCCCTGGCCGGTGAGAGAAACCGGGGGTCGCATATCGTATCTAGACGCCGCCCGTTATCTACGCGCCGGTCCATTAGAAATGAGTCCTCGCGTCTTTGGGACATGGCGAAAGCGGTGCCCCATGGCAGAATGGCAAGTGCCTCGGCCACCACGCTGAATAAGACACGGCAGCGCGGACGGTGATTGGCCTTTCCCCCCCGGTGCCTGCTCATTTAAGCCCAAATTCAAATATGCATGCTAGGACCGTGACCCGCCTGCGCACCTGCCGTTGCTAGCGAGACCACGTACTCCGTATTGACCACGATGAACCGTCAATGCAAATCTTTAACGCAGGTCCGACATATCCGGTAGTCTTCACGCCGTAATACTCCTCCTTACTCGTACGTGCATTTGGAATAACAAGACTGCCAGTCGGTCTACGCACTCGCCCATACTCCGTACTCCGTACAATAAACTTTTGTCGGAGCAGCTACAAAAAGAGTAATATATTGCGTCGTCGCCCCCTTTCCCCATCGCACCTTCCTGTTCGTAATTCCCACCTTCCGCCCCCTGCCAGGCAATGGGCAAGATCGTGGATCGCAGCTGCCCCAGTTCTGGCCACGGCCGCCTCGGAGAACAGTCCCCCTCCCCTCCCCTGCCCTGGCAGGTCCTCCCTGGTACCGTCTTACTGGCCCTTCTTTCCTGTTTTGTCATTGTACAGAGTACAGAGTACGAGTACCTTGTCTCCCTTCCCTTCCGCGGACCGTAGAAATCGCAGCGATAATAAAGCTCGACCATCCCGCCCTCTGTCCTTGCCTGCTGCCAATTCCTTCTTTTCTCAGGCCTCACTTTTTTGGTTTCGTCCTTTGTCCTTCTTGTTGTTCCTAGTCGCTCCTTGTCGCTCCTTATCCTCTTTTCTCCCTCCTCTTTGCTCGCCTTCTCCTCCCGGGTTCCTGTCCTTAGCTTAGCTCTTTCTTTTGTTTGCTTTCCCCCACTCGTCTAATAACCACATCAACATAATACGTCAATCCCAGTTCCACACCAACCAAACCAACACCTCCTTTGTGCACGCCTCGCCCTGCTGCTCCTCCTTCTCCGTGCTGCTCTTTTCGGTCTCTTGTCGGGATTCCCACTACGTGCAACGGCGCAAATCCATTCTTTGAACACGTCTTTTTTTTGCTTCTTCTTCTTCTTCTTCTTACTCCGTATTCTTCTTCTTTTCCCCATCTCGCTTCGCATCTTCACATCCGACGCGGTCAAGAGTCAACATTTCTCAAAAAGGTACGTACGCGTGCCCCCTATTCGTCCCCTTCTTTCGCGCGTCTCTGGCTTGGCCCCTGTTTTTTATTAGCATTATTAGCTCTGGTGAATGTGCTCGCCCCCGGCTTTCGCTTTTTCTGTTATGCGGCCCCCCCTTTTGCTCCCCTAATTTCCTCTTGCTATTTTTTTTGCCTATTCTTTTATTTTTATTCCTTTTTTTATTCTTTTATTTTTTTTTCTTGCAGTTTCTGGCTTACTTTTGCTGACGTGACACGTGCCATTAGGCCCAGCTTTGCTGCCACCGTCCTCTCGACTCTGGTCTTTCTTCCGTCTCGTATTTCTCGACTTAACCCCGGGACGAGCCTTTTCCTTGACTCTTTTTTTCCCTCCTCCCTCCCTCCCTCTCTCCGTCTCCCACCTCCTTCTCTCCTTCTCTCCTCCCCATCCTATCCCTCTCCCTCCCCATCGCGCCGCCGCACGCTCGTTTTCGTTCGCAATGTCTTTCTCCGACCTCATCGAGTTCGGCGCGCCCACGCTGGACCGCCCCTTTGGTCTCAAGCTATGGCCCATCTTCAACAAGGCTTTCGAGCTGGCTGTCGGCTACCCGGCCGATGACTTTCGCTTTGTCGCCGGCCAGACGCCCATGTCGACCCTGAAGGAGACCAGCATCTTCATCGTCGTCTACTACATCATCATCTTTGGCGGCCGCGAGGTTATGCGCAACCGCGACGCGTTCAAGCTCAAGGCCATCTTCCTCGTCCACAACTTTGTCCTGACGGCGGTCAGCGGTCTGCTGCTGGCCCTCTACGCCGAGCAGCTGATCCCCACCGTTGTCCGCGGCGGTATCTTCCACGCCATCTGCCACGCCGAAGGCGGCTGGACGCAGCCCCTGGTTGTGCTGTACTACGTATGTTCCTCCAGCTTGTTACCCATCGATGCCACGACACGATTACTAACGTGCTCCCCCCCCTTTTAGCTCACCTACCTCACCAAGTACCTTGAGCTCCTCGACACCGTCTTCCTGTTCCTCAAGAAGAAGCCCCTCAGTATGTCCACCATGCGGCTGCTGCTGCGGCTACAACTGCGACGACTCAACACGTACCGTTGGCTAACTCCCTACAGCTTTCCTGCACTGCTACCACCACGGTGCCACTGCTCTCCTGTGCTACACCCAGCTGATCGGCTCGACTGCTGTCTCTTGGGTTCCCATCACCCTCAACCTGGGCGTCCACGTCGTCATGTACTGGTACTACTTCCAGTCGGCCCGGGGCATCCGCATCTGGTGGAAGGAGTGGGTCACCAAGTTCCAGATCATCCAGTTCATCATCGATCTCGGTATGTTTTCCCGTCCCTTTGTCTCGTTTCCTGTCTCAAATATACACAGCATGCTAACAAGACCAGGCTTTGTCTACTTCGCCTCGTACACCTACTTCACGTCGTCGTACTTCCCCAACATGCCCAACATGGGCGAGTGCTCGGGTGAGGAGTTTGCCGCCTTTGCGGGCATTGGTATCCTCAGCTCGTACCTGGTCCTGTTCATCTCCTTCTACCTGGCCACGTACCGCAAGGATGGCAAGAAGACGACGTCGCGCAAGGCCGTGCGCCGGATGAGCCAGGCGCCTCTGCCCGACCCGCATGACCTGATCATCGGTGCCCAGGCCGCGACCGCCACCACCACCGGTGCCAAGCCCAAGGGCAGCGGCGTCACCACCCGTTCCCGCAAGGCGTAAGCAAGTGGCGTGACTGGCTCGCCCGCGACAGCATGTGCGGCTGCGCGTGCTGATGCTGTCTGCTTGCTTGTTTGCTCGAACGGGCTGCGGAAAGGCAAAGTGTCATTCTTGTCCTTCTGCCAGCCCAGACATACAACACTCTTATCCGCCGGCTTATGGACACTGATCACCCCTCCCCCTCGAGTCGGTATCCATAGATCGGTCATGTGGCGTTAATACTCTTGCTGCGGGGCCCTTTGAACAACAACAACAAAACCAACAACATCTGCGAGCAAGTGCTCGTGGACCATAATCACACACAACACTGTTGGGGCCTAACCATTTTTTGACGGCCATCCAAACGGCACACCAAAAAAAAAACACGGAGATACGAATTGGTTGGCATGGAACACATCATAACTTGGCTTGGACACGGCGGACGGCGGACGGCGTGCGGCTGGAAAGGGTTCCTCCTGGCATGATGACTTGACATGGAGAGAGAACGTCACGTGGATGTGTTATCGTACATCGCCTGACGCCTTTGGCCATGTTTCTGGGGGAGGGGGGAGGAAGGGTCGGCATCGTGCTATCTCTTTTGATTTTGCCATTTTTTTCTTTTCCTTTTCCTTTTCCCCCTTTCTTCTCTCTATTTTTTTATTTTGTCACCCTTTTTACACTCTTATTATTTATAATATTCCTTCTTTTTTTTGTCTTGATCTGTTTTGCAATTGGTATTAATCTGGGGTATCTTATATGTATGGCCTATATTTGGAAATGGGATGAAACGTTTTGATCACTGGCTTCTACGATGCTTCTAGAACTGGAGTGATGCCAGACTCAGCCACGGCCGATGCTACGAGTACTCGTATATATGTGAAACGAGCACAACCTTACTCGTACTCGTACGCATGAAATGCTACCCATCAGTCCAAATGCCACCCCCGACCCCAGCCTCGCAGGGAGAGGAGCCAAGCCAGATGGACCCCAGACTCCTCCTCTGCCGCGGGAATGTCGAAATACGCGAAAGACGACAAAGCTGACAGCTGACAAGACGACGTGACAAACAACCCGACTAAAAAGACGACGCGGCCACCCTCAATCAACAAGGGGGTGGTAATTTTATTGCCCAAGCGCTGACGGGTACTCGTAATTGCGAAATGGCAAAGACAAAAAGAACGCAGCCAACAGCGGAACTAATATCACATCAGTCCAGCTTACTCACAGAGAGTAGAACGTGGTGATAAAGCCAAGCGAGCCCAAGTGGGCACATCTTAAATACAGGGGCCAAGGACAGGGGCAGTCTCTTGCGCAAAACATCAGACGACCGCGATTAAATCAACATGTCACCAACGGCAACGCATAAACGACACATGGAAGAGGGGAAACAGCTGGGCAACTGAACTGAACAGCTGAACACGAATCGATCACGGCAGTGCTTGCAAGTAGAAAGTAGAATATGCATTATATTTTGTCCAGTAAAAAGGATCAATGGCAGAAGTGAAGGGTATCATAAAGTCGTCGAGTATGTTGTCCAACATAACGGAAAATAAACCAAAAACAAACCAGGGCGCATGCGCGTGACAGTCTGTGCTGTTGGTCCATTGTAGAATGCAGGTACACCAAACGCGTAGAAAACAAAACAAAAGAAAACTCGAGCAGAGGCAAGCAAAAATGCAAAATAGAGAGGAGAAAGGAGGAAAGAGAAAAGAAAAATCACATCATGACGCTCCGCCTGCGGCTAAAGAACCTCGATGCCGAGGGCGTTGATGGGGCGCTCTTGTCGGTCTTCCGGGACAGGATGCGGCGGGCTGGCGCCGCGGGCAGCGCCGGGCTGGGAGATGTCGAGGATCGGGGCAGGCTGGCTGCAACGGATGTAGGGAAAGTGTATTCTTCGGGGGTCTGGGGCAGTGGCGGCGCCTTCCGGTCACCGCCGAGGCCCAGCGACGCCGCCGACAGCACCATGGACCGGCGGCGCACGGAGATTGCGGGCAGCATGGCCATGGCAGACGACGGCCGCAGAGACGGTGTCGCAGGCGCAAGAGTGGCGTTGGCGGCAGCCTCGCTCTGGAGGCCAATGTGGCTGCTGCGCCGCTTCAGCGTGAGCGTACGCGTGACGCCGCGCAGCAGGTTGCTGTGGCCCCCGGAGACGGCGCGTGGGGAAGCAATGGCCGGGGACGGGGGCGCGGGGGACAGGAGGCCGGAATTGCTGTTGCTGTTGTTGTTGCTGTTGATGTTTATGTTGCTGCTGTGCGGCATTGTAGCCATGTTCGTAGTGTAGGATCGGCCCAGCCGAGGCATGTCCGCGTCGGACGCGGCCTGGGCGTCGGCAATGGTCTCCAGGGCCTTGCGGACGCGGAAGGACGCCATCATGCTGCCGGAGCTGCTGCGCTTGTGGTGCAGCCGGCGCGAGGGACTGACGTTGAGACTGCTCATGGCCGTGGACGGCGTCGTGCTCGCACTGGTCGAGGGGCGTGTGGAGGGCGTGGGCGATGTCGTGCGGTCGTTGAGGCTGCGGCGGCGCTCTGCGCGCTCGACGGCCAGGTCGACGAGTGACGGCTTGCCCGAATAGACGACCGAGACGACGCGGGCCTTGTCGCCGTGGCTGTGGCGGCGCGGAACTGCAGCTGCCACACGTTCTGACATGGACAACGGCACTGTCGACAGTGCTGACAGCGGTGCCGACGCAGGGCCGTCCATGGCCGGGGTAGATGCAGCCACGGGAGTGGCATCCAGGGGGGCGATTGGGGCACCATTGCCAAACTCGTCCGTGTCCGAGTCGTCGTCGTCGTCAAACTCGCTGCCGTTGTACTCGCTGTTGTCGCCGTCAGAGACGTCATCCAAGGACGAGGCGTCTTCTTCGGACGAAAGGTAGACCTCGTGCGTAGTCGCCACGACAATGGCCTTGGGCTGAGTAGGGGTTGCGGTTTCCGGCATTGTGGCAGCAGCAGCAGCGGCGGCGGCGGCGGCGGTGGCAGCAGCAGTAGCAGAAACAACGGTTGTGGGCGTTGTAGCAGTGGTTGGGGCGGAGGAATTGAGAAAGACGCTGAGGAAGCGAGAGGCGCGGCGAATGTCGCGTTTTGGCAGCGGCGGCGGTGTGTGGTGCGGCTCGGCCGAAGCGTGGGCGGTTTTGGCGTCCATGGTGAAGAGGAGCGTGGCGGCGTCGTCTGCGAGCTGATGCGACAGAGACATCGCGGGAGGGAAGAGAAGAAAAAAAAAAAAAGAGAAAGAACAAAAAAAGAATAAAAAGAAGGGGAAAAAAAGAAGGGGGGGAAGGCTCTGTCCGCACGGCCCTGCGTGTGCTAGATATTTTTCTTTCGGTTGTCGTCGCCGTCGAGGCTAGACAGTGTATTGTATGTATGTGTTGCAGCGTATGGCCCAATGGGTGCGGTGTGGGCTAGTAGCGACGTTGGAAACCGGAACGAGATTGGCCAGATGAAAAAGGGGAACGAAGCGGCAGGGGGGGAAACTGGGGACTGGTGAGTTTTCCTTTTCCTTGGTGGTTTGGTAGAGGCTTTCTGGTCAGGTTCGTTTGAGTGCGCGATCCACCGCAATCTCCCAGTGTTGACGACGATGCACAGTGGCGACGGCAATAGGAGCGTTGGCGGGTGAAACGGGAGAGGAGTGCGTTTGGGAGAGTAAATAAAAAGAAGGAGAGAGGGAGGAGGGAGAGAGGGAAAGAGAAAACCCAATGGGTGGGATATAGCAGGTGTATGTATATATTGGAAAGAATGACTCTACGGAGTAGGGGGGGGGGGGGGGAGAGGAAGGAGGAAGGAGAAAGGGGAGGAGAGTACGAGTGATATAAGATTGACAGTAGGAAAGAAAGGAAAGACCAAAGACCAAAGAAGAAAGGGGACAGACGAAAGAAGAAGGAACACGGTAGACGACCAGACAAGAGACGTAAAAGACGGAACAGAACAGGAAAGAGCAGTCGGCAGGAGGACAGGGACACGAGGATCTTTTAACAGGATGTGCTCGCATGGCAGGAGCGAGGGGCACCGCCCGACATGCAATGCAGACACCACACACACACCCAGTGAGACACTGGCAGGCAGGAGCGATCGACCACACACCACACTACACGCACGCGCACGCGCACACACACACACATAATCTTCCACTGCCAGTTGCCTTTTTCTGCTCCGTAGCTCGCAGGAACCCATTTATCCCTGGTCCGTTCTCTCCCCCTCCCCCCTTCCCCCCTGCACCCGCTAAAAAAGCAGCAGCGCACGCTCGACGAATCCTCGCCCTTGGCGCATGCAGGCACTGAAGAGGGAAGGGGAAAGAGGAAACAGGGACGAGGCTAGGCTGGCCACTACAGAGCACAGGCGGGCAGGCTAACGAGGGCGGACTAGGCGACTAGGCTGGATGTAACAAGAGTCACGACGAGACGGACGGAGCATTGCCCCTTGATCGCCGGGTCGGTCTTTGTCCATTTTTTTTCGTTTCCTTCTTTTTTTTTTTTTTTTTTTTTACTTTTTCGTCTTTGGTCGTTTTTTTCGTCTCTTCCATGGTTTGTGTAGAATCAGGGTTCGCTCGTGTATCAGCTTGCATGCTGTGGTCAATGGCCCTTTTTTTGATGCCATGCCGATATAACTCGTATATGGACAAAATCAAGAGTTATTCTATTTTTCACGGCCTCTGCATCAACGGATCACTTTATTTTGGTCGAGATGTTTGATTTCCGCGGACGTTAGGAGAGAAAATGGAGAGAGAGAGCACGACATGTGGCACGTCCGACATGGCCAGAGCGCATGAGCAGGACGGGCGGTGCGCGCTCGGCGGGCAAGGCGGTGGGCGGTGGGCGGTGGGCGGTGGGCGGCGGGCAGTGCTGGGCCCTGCCTGTTGCAGTTCATGGCATCACGCCCCCCCCCCTCGTTCGTTCGTTCCTTCCTTCCTTCCCCGCCCGCAGCGCCCATTATGCACGCCGTGCGGTTGTGCCTGGTACGGAGTACGGGGGCATTATTTTAAGCATACTCGATGATGCTCGTGCTTTGTTTTGTGCTTGTGTTTGTGCTTTTTGTTTTGTGCTCGACCCTCGTGCTCGTCTTCGTTTCAATCAATCCTCGTGCTCATCCGCGTTCTTGGGCTCCCTGGCCCTGTCGGTCGCGCACCCTGCAATCCTGCGTCTGTTGTGTCTTACCGTTGCATTCTCGCCACCGAGACAGCATGCCATCTGTTCTTTTTTGTTTTGTCTCAATTTTAGGTATTTTTATTGATCTACTTTCATGCGTCGGTTATCTAGGTACTCGTACTCTTGTAGTTCCTCGAGGTCCATGGTACGTCTCGAGGTCACTCGTGTACCCAAATCTGCCGTGCGAGTACTCGTGCTCTTGACTCGAACGGACTCGACCGTCAGTCTGACTAATCCGCACGACGTCATTCTGATGCGCAAACAAAGAAACTCACCCGCGCTTCAGAGAGGCTGGTATCTTACATCACGGAGCACACTAGCAGCCCGTTCTTTATTTCATTTTTTGCTTTCTTTTTCAGCAGTCTAAAATTGGTCAGCCTTCTCTCTCTCTCTCTCTCTCTAACGGCGGCCCCCAAAGAGCAAAAGAGTAAAAAAGTTATTATTAGCACCAAAAGGCCATGGCGGCCACTTGGCCGGCGGTAGCTGTTTCAACTCTTTTCTGCTTTACGGAGTACGCGCAGCAAATGGGCAAATGCACAAATGGACAAACAGTGACGATGAAAAAAAAAAAAAAAAGAAAAAAAGAAAAAGAAAAGCACGGACGGGCGGGCGCGGACGGTTTGCTGTTTGCCGGCCGTTTTCATCAGGGTCGTCCTCCTCTGGCATGCTGGAGGTAAAAAAGACCAAACAAACCACCTGTCAGCAGGCAGGTTAGTTGGCAACTAGCGTATCGCCCAGCGTCCCGGGGCATGTGGCCCCCCCCCCCCGCAACGTTCACTGGACCAGCCTCTCAGCTCTTGCCTGAGTCCTCCCGACACACGCCAGTGGCGACTCCGCGTGCTGCGTGTTGAATATTAACCCTTTCTTGGTTCTTTTTTGGCTGTTTGGGGGGCTTTCTCTACTTTTGTGTCATCCTCCCTTTGGCCTTTGGGTTCCAGTGGTTGTTTTTGGCGTTAGTTTGTTTTTTACTCTTTCCGTTTTCTTTATTCTTTACTTCTTACCTCTTAATCTTTATTCCCCGTTTCCCCGGAGCGTGCGGTTAAACTACGAGTTGAATAGGATAAAATAAGAATAAAGAGCACCAGGATAGCAAAGATAACGGACAAACAATAAGAACAAAGAATCTAAAAGACAAAGACAAAAGAAAATATACAACCGGCTACGATCATCAAAAAGATAGCAAAATCAAAGAGATATATAAAAACGAACTCCAAAAAACGACATCAGAAAAAAAAAAGAGAGAATGCGGTGAGTGGCCGTCGTAGGATCAGAATTCCGATTTGGCTAGCAGCAGCGCCAGCAAAACGTCTGTGCCAACGTCTGCTTTTCCTGCCACGCTCGTGTGCAAAAAAGTACACTGGCACCTGCAGGCCGGGTGTGATGGTGCCGCCGCCCCCCCCCCTTCTTCTTGACCGTAGTCTTTTTAACTGGGCCAATCAGACGACTCGAGGAGGACCTGCATCTGTGCTGGTATGCAGCAAACCTGCAGCAGCGTGCAGGTGGTGTGCAGTGGCCTGCAGTGGCGTGGAAAAGGGCACGATGGGAAAAGCCAGCAGAGCCGATCCACGACGAAAATCAGGAAAGGCAATGGAGGAGTATGGAATCACGCAATAACGGTTCCTGTGTGTCTCTTGTTTGACTTTGCAGGTGTTTCTTGTTCCTGTCTCTTTTGCAACAGTTTTGTCCATGAGTATTATCTTCTATTATCTTTTTCTATTTCGCCTATCTAATTTATATCTTATATTTTGAGCTCTATTTTTCTTTTTTTTGCTCTCTCTCTTTTCTTTCTTTCTTTACTCTAAAAGTTAGCCTCCGGCTCCCAGCCTCCTCTTATCTTCTTCCATTTATTGTCACGATGCGCTTTTCTTTGTTCCTCGCCCAACAGATGACTGCATCTTCTCCACGAGTGCGGGATGGCCATGAGCGCATGCGGCCCTCCCTCCCCCCTTTCCCCCCCTCGGAGAAGGCTGGGATAAGAAAAGAGGGAAATAGACCAAGCCAGGGTCCCTTTCCCTGTTTTCGTTCCGCAAGCCTTTTAGCAATCGAAAGGAATTCAACATTGCCCTTTCCTCAACACGTCGCGCGTTGACCGAAAAGTGATCCCTCAGCTGGCATCCCTCGACCCGTTGTGCACCGTACTACGAGTAGCGTGTAGCGTGTAGCATGTATTTTGTATTTTCTATCCATGTTGTGTAACGAGCGATTCTCCCCCCGTGTATGCCTGCCCGTATTGATTGTATTTTGCACAGTTCGCCTCCTTCAGCTCGGCCGACCGTCGTCTTGATATCTCTCTTCCTTTCTCCTTCCTCTTCCTCCGTCCTCCTCCCCCGTTGTCCTTCCTGTTTTGTCTGCCCCCCCTGCTCGTCCTGCTCTTTCCTAATCCCGCTCCCGCTCCTGCCTCTTCCAGCACTTACAAAAAAAATAAAAAGAAAGCCACATAAACAAGATCGTAGCAGGGATGCCTTCTTGGGCACGGGAAAAGAGGGCCTCTCCTCAGGAACCAGAAACTGGCTAGTCCTCCTATGGGCTCCTACTATGGGGGGCTCCTTCAGTCCGAAACAACACAAAATAATAACAACTCCACACCCTTCCCCCGGCACGCGCACTCCTACCATCATCGTCACGCCCGCGTCACGACCGTACGGAGGTACGGAGTATTTTACAGAGTATTATTATTTATTCATCTCTTTTTCTTTCTGGGCGTCCCCGCTTCCCGCTGTTGTCCAGCACCCATCCCAGTCGTGGCTCCTTTTTTTGCGGATCAGCAACACCTGGCACGTCCTCACAGATCGTCAGGAGCAGGTCCCGCTGGCGGGTGAAAGTTGTCTTGGACCAATTCAAGTTATCAAGATTCGTGTGCAATTGAGATATCCGACGTTTCGCAGTGGCATGCTGGCTGGTTTCCTCTGGCTTATTCATTGTCCTCATTTCCACAGTGACGCCTCTCTCTATGGTGTTACCGTTGTTTGTTCTTGTCTTGTCTTGTCCTCTTGTGTCTTGTCTTGAACCAATCCGAAAGTACTCCCGCGAGGACAAGACAATGCAGAGACAGTGTGTTTGATACAAGCAAGGCACCGGGCAAAGCTAGATTCTGTCTGTGCTGGCCATGCTTTCTCTCTCAGTATGAACAAGATATGAGGGAACGACCAGGACCAGCAGTCGACAATCGACCAGGAGACCAACCACACCGGCCAACCCCCACTGACATCGGACCAAACAAATGACAAACAAAACATCAATCAGACCAGGGACAGGGGGGGGGGCAGCGGCAGATACAGAAAACAGAAACAGAAACAGGGAACAGCTGTCTTTCCCTGCTCGATGGGATTGATTGTCTGACGCAATACCTCCGCGGGGTGTGTCCTTGGGGAGCACGGATCACCGCCGGTCAGCGCATGCCATTGCACAGGTGGTGATGCCATGCGAGAGCAGGCCGACGAGGCTGACAAGACACACAAAGTGAGCAGAGTTGTCGTTGGGGCATCGTGGTGCTGCACTCCGTCATCCTGCAGGTGAGATTCTTTTTTTAATCGTGCTTTAGTCGTGCTGACCCTAGCCGCGGCACGGCACTGCCCGGCAGCCAGCGCGCAATGCTGTCAGCAAGGACCGTAAGCAGGTACCGTCAGCATGGGTCGCACACTTTAAATTCCGTATGTCGCACAACGCCCATGTCCTGAACCACAGCTCACCCTCGGACGTTACGCGCAGCAGCTTGTACTCGTAGTATGCGGAGCATGCATTGATGGTAGATGAGCAGATATCGTACAAGGGCCACGTCGCCCAGGGTATAAGCACGCAGCTTAATAATCAAAAAGAGAAACAACAGACAACAGACAACAGAAGAATTGAAAAAAAGAAAGAAAAACAATAAATCGCCCGTCTAGGTTCACCGCCACAGATCCCGCTGCTCCTTGCGCGTGCCGCCGGGACTGCGCGGCCATATGTCGCCGCTCGCGCTGCTGTGGCTGCCGCGCCGCATACCGCTGCCGAGCCCGGCACTGCCAAGCCCTGCACTGCCGAGTCCACCGCCGCCGCCGCTGCTGCTGTTGCTGCTGCCACCACCACCCCCGGCGGCATCGGGCACGGCCAGAAAGTTGCCCGCCCCCATGTTGATGAACACGCTCTTGCGCGCGCCGACCACGCCGAGATCACTCCCGAGCCCGTAGCTGCTAACCGGCCGGCTGCTCGTGCCTCCTTCTCCACCACCACCGCTGCCGCTGCCGCCAAAGCCACCAAAGCTGTTGTACTCCTGGCCGTTGACCACAATCGAGCTCCAGTCCAGGTCGTCGTCGCCCTTGGTAAACACCTCGAGCGTCTGCATCTGCTGCGGCGAAATCATCCCTGCAAACGGGTTGTTGCTGCTGAACCGCGGGTTCTGCGTGTTGTTCCCCGCCCCCGTCGCCCACGGCTTAGGCGGCTGCGGCAGCGCCATGCCGCCCGCAGCCGCAGCCGCGTCCGCGAACGGGTTCTGGCTCTGGTCCTGGAACGAGTGCGACTTGCGGTGGCCTGCGCCCTGGCCGGCCCCGGGCGACAGCAGTGGGCTCAGGAACCCGCTCGACATGGGCGACAGCGTGGATGCCCCCATAGACGCTGAGCTCGACGACGGGCGGCCGTTGTTGTTGTTGACACCCCCATTACCAAAATCTCCAAACGCGGCCCCGCCAATTGACCCAGGAGGGGGCAGTGGCAGCGAGCTGAGCAGAGAGTCGGGGAACTGGGCGTCGCGCACGTACACGGCGCGCAGGTTGGGCAGCCCGCCCGACAGAATCGACCCGGAGAGGTAGTTGTAGTACGACCGCGTCACGCCCGCGTAGGGGCTGACCCCCTTGGCCGGCGCAATCTCGTAGTTGAGCGTCTCCAGCGTCGGCGAGGCCAGCGGCTGGATGTCGCGCGTGCCCGCCGCCACCGGCAGCGCCGCCGACACCTCGTCCACAATCGTCAGGTGCCGCAGCGACGTCGCCAGCGACAGCACCGCCTGCAGCGTCCACGGCTTGACGCCCGTCCCGCTCAGCGTCAGCACCCGCAGCGTGCTGCCCACCCCGGGCCGCCGCAGGTACTCGATCAGCCCGGTGGCCGTCAGCCGCCGCGTGTCCGTCAGCACAATCTCCTCCAGCGGCGGCACATCCACGCCGCCGCCGCCGCCGCCGCCCGGCGCCTGGTGCGGCCGGTTGTAGTCGTAGTTGTCCGCCGTGACACCCGCCAGCACGTCGTCTGAGAATGCGTGCGGGCCCGTCGGCGACTCCGTCACCTTGAGCGCGCGCAGGTTGGCCTGCGATGCCAGCACATGCCGCAGCATCACCGGGTCCATGCCGATCCGCACCAGCTCCAGCACCTCCAGGTGTGGCCACAGCGTCCCCGACGCCAGACCCTCCAGACTCCGCTCCGACCCGTTCATGTACGTCATCTTGCGGATCTCTGGGCACTTGGCCTGCACCTCCACCTTGAGTGTAATGTATTGCGGCTCGTCCATGAAAAGGCCCTCGGGAAGGTCGACGTAGCGCAGGCTGGGCATCACGGAGATCGTCCGCGCAATGTCGGCATGGTGCGACTCGCGCAGCATGTACGGGATCTTGAGGAACTGCACATAGCGCCCGAGCCGCTGCGTCGGGTCGTCGCGGAGCCCGCGGCAGAGCAGCTTGAGCCGCGCGTCGGCCGTGTCTTCCGGTTCGCCGTTGCGGTCGAAGAAGGAGCGGCGCTTTCGTTTCTCGGCCAGAATGGCTTCTCGTTCGCAGTAGTGTACGGTGTCGATGCGGATGCTCGTAAACCTGTTTATTAGTTAGAGTAAACAACGAGCAAAAAAATCAGTTCCAAAACTTACAAGGCTTGCTCGGCAATGGGCCGCCACCGCCGGCATACCCGCACACAATGTGCTAGGTCGCGCATGTCGCAGAGCATGCAGCCGTTGCCGTGGCTCGAGTCTTCGCAGGTCTCGTACGTCCGGTCGAGGCTGTGCGGGCAGACAAAGGCAAATATGCGCGCCAGGACAGCGTCTGGTAACGTCTGGAGGACACGCGCCGAGGCAAGCGTCGGGGCCGCGCCGCCGTGCTCGAACCCGCTTGTACTACCGCCGCCGCTGTGGTCGTCGTTGCCCTTGCGGCCTCTGAAGCCGAGGCTGCGCAGGCCGCCGGAACCCGGTGACCCATGGTCCGAGCTGCCGGGGCTGTGGCCGGTGGCATACGGCGAGCCATTGGCGTCGATCGACAGCTCGTGGCTGTGCTTTTGCTTGTCGCGTTTCCGGAAGAACTTCATTTTGCGTAGGAACGGTCTCATTGCGGGGGGGAGACCGAAGCAAAGAGAAGAGGGGGGGAGAAGAGGAGGAGGGGAGGAGAGAGAGAAGAAGAAGAGGAGAAGGAGGAAGAGAGGGAAAAAAAGAAAAGAGAGGGAAAGACGGAAACGGGAAAAGAAAGGAAAAAAGAAAGAGAACGGAGTAGCGAAGAGGGGACCAAGGGAGACCAAAGCGACAGGGGGCGCCGGGGGGGGGCAAAGGGAGCCAGAGTCAAAGGAAGCCCTGCGGTCGGCGGAAGTCAGGCAAACCCGACACGTCCTTTGGTCAAATTTTGAAGGGAAAAAAGAAAGGAGTGAGACGAGCTGCACAAAGATGCGAGCAAAGCCGCCACCCAGATCCTGCAATCCTGCCAACGCTCGGTCGCCTTGTTGCTGCTCTCTTTTCGCGGTGGCCGTTGATCGTGGCTTGGTTGGCTAGCAGGTCTTGAGGAAGCTGCGCGATGACGGGGGGCGGGGCGGCTGTCAGCGCCAGCGTGGTGGGCGTACGGAGTAGAGTGATATGGCGGTCGTCAGATTAGGGATTAGGAGTGTATCTTCGGTTGGTGAGATGTGAGGTGAGATTGACGTTGTTTTTTGATGCTGAGGGTTTCCCTCGCTTTTTAAAGAGCAAAAAAAAAAAAAAAACGTTGGGATCGCCCAGGCGGCTTGCATGCAAAGTACTCCGTACAGCTGCGACTTGGAGAATGCGTGGCCCGTCGCAGCTTCCTTGCTAGTCAGCTCTGTCGATCGCTCTTGCCGCACTGACGTTGAAGTTGTCGTCCTGCGGGAAAGAGCAGGAAAAAAGAGAAGGAGCAACACAGCAGTGAGAGCAAGTGAGAAGTACTCGTACGAGTATTTGTTTGGAAAGCGCAACGAAGCTGCAATTGGAAGGAGCTGAATACCCCCCCGACCATGGCAAATTACACCTCCGTATCACCACGCCGAGCTACAGTGAAGGTACGAGTAGCTGCCGCACCATGCTCCTTTGTGATTCGTTGGCGCCGCCCACCACGGGCACTCCTTCACCAAAAAGTACGGAGTACTCGTACCCTGAGTCCCCTGGAGTACCTTAGACAGACTACCGACCTGAAACAGACGCCAACGGGCCTAGCGTCGGCTGACTAACCCGGGCTATCACCAGGGACCACACCAGGGACCACACGTGCCCCTGTACTCCGTATTTTGCGGGGAAGTACGCGTCGTAAGGGGCGGGAACCACATTGGGGCATCTCATCGTCAGGCATCGTCATCACCAAATACGATCCACGGTCTACGATACGACGTACGACGTACGATGTACTCAGTACGCCACCGATATGCCTGCCTCTGTGTAAACACCCTATTATTCCTACATTAATCCGTAGAAGCCCAAACAATGCTACACCCACACGCCATCGCCAGCTCGCCCATATACTTTCAAGCCGCTGCGATTTCCAACTCCCAGTCGAGCACTGAAACGTCTTGCCATCTGCAGCCCACTCCGTCGTCTCATTGACACTCGTCGCATATTTCGCTGCTCTAATTCCCGTTCAGGACCACGCCGTCCAGGGGACTGGCATTGCCGTTGGGCTTCTTCAGTGTCAGAGGGAAGGGGTACTCATCAGGGTCTTCCTCCTCACTATAAACAGTCAGTAAAGGCTCAAGAAAATAGCGGTCTAGGGGAAAAAAAACTCACGGTAGCTTCCATGCCACATAGTCCTCCGTGCTCAGGCCTTCGCGGCCCTCCTGCAGACTGGCAAAGTCGCCGGGCGTCATCATGCCCGTGCGGTCGCGCGGCGAGCCCGGCACCGAGAACGGCCGTGAGATCTTCTGCTCGACGCCGGGGATGTAGTCCTCGTCGTCGTCGCCCGAGAACGAGTCGGGGTATGCCCGGCGCAGGGCCAGCTGGCGCGCCTTGACGTACTCCAGGCCCATGCGCTTCCAGTCCAGCAGGTCGCTGAGGCGCTCCGTGCGGTTGCGCTGGTTGATGCGCTGGCGCCGGCTCTTCTGGCAGAAATCAAACATGATCGACGTCAGCTGGTTGACCGAGTCGTCCACGCCCTTGGCGCGGCGGTCGACAATGTAGATGCCGTAGTCGGTCGAGTTCTCAATCAGCTCCTCCATGTAGCAGCCAAAGCCCGACAGGTTGGTGGTGATGCTGGGCACGCCCATGACCGTGCACTCGGCCGGCGTGTAGCCCCACGGCTCGTAGTACGACGCGAACACGCCCATGTGTGTGCCGCGCACAAAGTCGTCGTAGTCCATCGGCAGCACCGGGTTGGCCGAGCTCAGGAACTCGGGGTGAAAGACAATCTTGACGCGGTCCGTGGGGTGGTTGAACAGCTGCACGCGGCGGATCTGGTTCAGGATCGGGTCCTCGGCGTCGTTGACCATGTTGTGCGTCACAATGGGCGGCAGGCCGTGGCGCTTCATCGCAAACAGGCGGCGCCGCAGCAGCACGCGGTCCTGGCTGGTGATGAGCTCCTTCTCGTCGGGCAGCGGGTCGCCCTCGTGCCACTTGAGCGACCGCTCAAAGATGCGCCGCCCAATGCTCTTCTCGATAATGTCCACCGTGTCCCGCAGCGACTTGACCACCGCCTGGCCCCGCAGGGCCTCGACGGTCAGCGAGTGCGTCTGCGCCGGCATGATGATAAAGGCCACGACGGTCATCTTGCTGCCGGCCGCCTTGAGGCGGTGGTTCAGCCGCGCGAGCGACTCGATAAACATGTCGACGCCCTTGTTGCGGAACTCGTAGCGGCCCGCCGTGAAGAAGTAGAGCGTGTTCTCGGGCTCAATGTCGTAGTGCCCGTAAAAGTGGCCGCGCACAAAGTCGTGGATCTTCTCCTTGCTGTGCTGATGCAAGTTCTGGAACTCGTGCATAGCAGAGAACTTTGTAACATTCAGACCGTTGGGGAGCACGCCGTCGGGTTTGCGCTTGAGCAGGTGCTCGCTCTCGTACGCCGTGATGTGGGACACGGTCGTAAACACATCCGCCGCATGCGTCGCCGCGCGCTCGATGCAGTACCGGTGGTAGATGCCGCGCTTGCCGGCCTCGGCGTCAACGTCAAAGTACTGCAGGTTGTTGTAGAAGTCGACCGAGCCCGCACACAGGTACCGGCCGAGGAGGGTGGCGTGCGTTGTGAAGATTGTCGTGACATCAATCCGGCGCTTTTTGGCGAGAGGCAGGGCGACGCCGGCGAGCCACTCGTGGAAGTGCGCAATGACGGCCTTTTTCTTCTCGTGGCACACAAACTGATACAGGAGTTAGCACACCCTGAACGGAACCACGATACCATGCCACACTGCACGCCATACTGCACGCCATCACATACCTCTCCCAGGAACCATGCGACAAGGTAGCCAAACACAATCGTCTCGTTCGTCTCCTCGTCGCCCGGCGGTGCTGGAATCGACGCAACATTCCACAGATCCGCCTTCCATTCGTCCAAAAAACCGTAGGCGGACTTGGTGTCGATGAGCAGCACCCTCGGCGCGCCCTCAATGAGCCACCGTCCGTACACAATCCGAATGCCGCGCTCTTTCATGGAGTCGATGGTAGCCGCCAGCTCGCGGTTTGTCGGTTCGAGCTCTTCCACCTCCACGGCAGCCTGTTTCACGTTAGTCTGTGCCGGCTGGCGCAACCGAGGCAATTGCAATCATGACCAAAACCTACTGATTCTGCATGCAAAGGTCCGATGAGGGTGTAGCGATCGCCATATTCGGCCGTGGTGACTGGCGCCTTGGATTTGAGCACTGAGTAGATACCGCCAACTAAAAGAAAAGAAGAAAAGAAAAAAAAGAAAAAAGAGGAAGAAGTCAGTAAAGCGAGCTGGCTTTTTTTTCCTTTTTCTCGTGGGAGCACCGTGTGGTGTGTTCTCATTACATACCTCGATGAGCGACCTCTGTGGCGACCTCAAAGAGAAAGTGGTTCTTAACCTCGCGGGGCTCGCGAGCGCCGTCTTGGGCCATGTTTGTGTGGGATGGGGCGCGATCGTGAGGGTATCAGGCGAACAATACAGGACAGAGGGCCAAAAATCCGGCTGAAAGTGAGAAAATAACAAGGCGAGCGCGGGGCGAGCAAAGTAAAGAGAGGAGGAGACGAGGGAGAGGGGAGACGAGGAGAAGAGGAAGAAGAAGAGGAGGAAGGGAGGAGGCAGGACGAAGAAAGATGGGCACCGAGGAGGTCAGGCGATCCAGGTTGATGCGGAGAGTTCGACTTGGGGTTAAAGGTGGAGAAGAAGCTTGGACGGACTAAGGCGTCGTTTTTCGCGCAGGTGTTAACCGACAGCTGTGGAGGGATGTTTTGCGCAGAGAAGCAAGACGATGGAGCTGGCGAGACAGAGTGGGCTTGGAGGGGTGATGAGGAAATTCGAAGAAGGAAGAAGGCAGAAGACAAGAAGAACGAAGAGACGAAGAGACGAAGAGACAAAGAGACGAACGAAGAGAAGAAGAGAGATGTGAAAAGCAGACAGCAATGGACAAAATGGCCAGAGGAGGTGATACTAATACACGCCGGGCGAGGCGAGCACGGCAGCGCAACAGCAGTGGTGGGACAGGGTCTGCGAGTGGCGAGAGAGCGATACAACCGTATCTTAGTCAGGAAGTTTGGCCGTCTGTTGTCAATCACGTTGTTGCCGGGCTAGTCTGCGAGCGTTGCAAGGATTGAGACGGGGGCAAATACGGAGTACGGGGTTGGCAAAGCTATCCAAATGTAAGCTAATCGATTGTGGCTTGCGAGGAATGCTGGATGACGGGGAGACGGGCTTTCTGCATGCGAGCGGGGACGGGCGATGGTGAAGATGAATGCAAGACACGAAAAGAAAAAGAAAATGAAGCCCGAAATGAGGACGCGGGGAAAGGAAATGTCGATGCGTTTTCGTTCCGGTTCTCTCCACGCGGGCCTTCTGTTTTGGTATGGAGGCGTTTTTTGCTAGCGAGCAGGTGCGGCGGCTACGAGTACAATGGGAAAGCGCGGCTGGCAATGCCGGGAAAGAGCTGTGCGCTGGGGAAAAGGGGGGAAAAAAAGAAAAGAGAGGCTTCGGGAAAGGCAAGGCAGGTGCGACCAGCAGAACAGGGAATTGTCGGCAAGCTGCCACCTACGACGTAATGCAGAACACAGCGAAGGCGGCAGGAGCTGTCGGTGCGAAGATAACGTGCCCACACACAGCCCGATGCTGAGAATGGGGAAAATGGATGCTTATCTCCCGCTTACACATGCCAGTTGCCATTCCTGGCAGGAGTTGTGGAGTGCCGTGCACGTTCTGGAACAGTCGCCTCAATACAGAGTACGGAGTAATATGGGCTAGCACTACGAGTCTGTGTGAGAACTTCATGATGTGCTCCTTCCCGACACGTCGTTTTGTCTCGCTCTTTCTGTGCGCTATCCACCGCACCTTCCGTCAAGTACGAAGTAGGTCTCACTTTTGTGTGCCCTGTCCACTGCACCTTCTGTCACATCACGTTGCCATGGCATTGGTATTGTGGTTGATCCCGATTGCGATTATTACATAATACGCAACGATCAGTTCCTCCGTAGTTGGCAAAATAACGGTTTACCCCGGACTTGCCTGCACTGCATCACAGGGCGCAATTCCCAAAGAAACAGCAGGTATAGTGACGCCATGAATGCAGGGCTGCCTGCATCTTCCAAGGAAACGAAGCATAAGCCGCATGGGCTGCCGCCAAAGCCGGGCCGTCCGGTCCCTGTCCGTTGAAGAGGAGGACAGCATGAACAAGATTGCAGAGATACGCGCCGACTCACATGGAAGAGACATACGATGGCCATTGGTCGAGTGCCACACCATGACGTCTTGGCTGGCATGCATTGGTTTCTGCATAAGCGATGGCCACGCAGAATCCCCGATGTCGCCCCAAAGATTGGATGCATTCCTCGACCCCGGGTTGTCTTGTCTGGCCGGGGAGCGCAATATGGGGAAGCCGGGGCGATCACCGTCGCTACGGCCATGCCACAGACGGCATTCGGCTGCGATGTTCCGGCTTGTTGTTGGGCCAATCTGGCTATCGATTGAGGGAAAAGTGGTGAGAGATATGAAACGAGTTTGGGTAAGGTGAGAAATGTGAACAGGCGACAGGAGCAAAGCTTTGAAAATCAAAAATACCCACGAGAAGACAGAAAGGTAAACAGCACACTATCTTTTTTTTTAAAAAAAAGGGAGAGAAAAAAAAGACGAGAGTCCCAAGAAAATGATACAAACTTTTCTTTGTCTTTACAGCTTGTTCACAGGGTCCCATTCAGATCTGTCACTTCGTGGCCTTTGTCTGGCCATTACTGCCCTCTCGTCTCAGGTTCTGATAATTATGAACGTCCATGAACAAGAATATGTCAATTGCAGGCAACAATGGGAGCCTCCCACCCCAAAAAAACAGTTGCTCGTGTTCTTTGTTATCAAATAGTGGACGGTGAACGACACAGCATGGAAGGCCTCACAGAAAACCTGTTGTTCAAGTGCACAATCTCCCCGTGGCCATGGACTGACTGCAACTGTTGCTTTCTATTAAAGAGACCGAAGCTGCAGTCCATATGCGCTTCATTAACAACACAATATATACAACATCAAGCTCTTGCGAGAACACGAGAACAGAGGTAAACAGTAATACAAACAACGTTTTAGTTTTCCGTCGTCAAGAGCTCACTCCCGTCTATCTAGTCAGTCGCACATCCCGCAATTCATCTCACAGTCCTTGACATGTCTCAAAAAAGCCGCGATGGCCGCCGTGGCGGATACGGTAAGCCCCATGGCGGACACAGCCACTCTAGCCACAGTACGCCCCAAAACCCCAGCTCTTCCGGTAGAAACAACAAACACAGAAACCACGACAGTGGCAGCCAACACGGGTCCCGAGGAGGCAGCACGAACGGCTACCACGCACATCACAGCCACCGGGCCTCCGGAAGCCCCCATAACTCAGTCGTCCACGCGACAGTCCACAGCCCAGCACATATCCCAATCTACACCCCCGCCCACAGCCACGCCCACCATGCCAATGCCCCTGCCGCAGGCCGGCAGGGCAGCACCGATGTCGTCGCGCGTGGCCCCTACAATGGGCCTGGGCCCCGGAGAAGTGGCAGCGGCAACGGCTATGATAACGGTAAGCCAAAGCCGGCCGAGGTTCGCCGTGTCGGTGCCGAGACAGCCCGCATTTCCAAGCGGCGCCCGTTCGGTGCCGTCTGCCGCGGGGACGGCCGCGACAGCTGCCTGCCGCGAGACAAGTGGAACACGCCAGAGGGGAAGCCGTTCTCCCACATGCTGGCGGGCATCAAGAAGGACGACCCGGCTCTCGTCGAGGAGCGGGAGGCCATCCGGAAGTACCTGCTGGCCACGTACCCGAGCCTGCGCCAGGACACGCCCAACCTGGCGTATCTGGTGGAGCGGTGCATCAACGCGCCCGACAAGGACCTGCACCCCGTCATCCGGACCCATGCCTTTTCTAATCTGATGCAGTACGGAAACCTGGACCACATCTACTCGGAAATCCTGCACTTTTGCACGGGCATTTCGCAGTGCCGGGGCGGCCAGGGCCTCATGAGCGACGACGTGGTCATGTGCGATTGCGACGGCCACGTACCCATGTGCTTTATGACGTCGTATACCAACCTGCTGCGCGACTACCTGGAGCTGCGGGAAAGCTGCGAGCAGGCCAAAGGGCTTCTGCAGAAACCAGCACCGGCGACGTACAGCGCGCCGGCTGTTGAGGTCTTGGTGGATGACATGGAGATTGAGTGATGCATGACATGGCAGGTAAGTTTTTTTTTCTTTTTTTTTTTTTTGGCATGAGCCTTATATATTGAACAGCAGCGGGACGATGCTGGCCGGCTGGACTGGTCAGCGAGTCCATTTCATCTTTTCCCTCGGATTTGTCCAGCACTTTTATCCTTCAGCACATCCTAGCATGGCACGGCGCATTTTGGGCCAACTATTATATATCAAACGACATTGCGTAAATACTACGTGTCTACCCTACCATATTATTTCCTATATAATTGTATTTTTACTATTTTCAATTTTTTTTTTTTCAATTTTTCTTGTATATTATATTCATACTCGATCATGTTTTTAGACTGAAGTGATCGTGACGTGACGTGAATGACTAAGTGAGCGATGACTAAACATGACAATGACCCACAGGAACACAGCCTTGTCTTGGCCGACTATTGATACCTTTAATTTGCTTTGCTGCATCTTTCTCTGGGAGATTGCCCCTTTGAAGCTTCCGTCCGGTGTGCCTTGTGCGACCGAGCGTGAGACTCTGGCCATGCAAGGAAGGAGGCGTGATACAGAGGCAGGAAAACAGAAGGCGCCAGTCTCTAGCTCCTACCCTCTCCGTAGAGTCGCACCCAGGGGCTCCTTCCCCCCTGTAGCTCACCCACTGAACCCCAGCAGCTACTCACTAGTAGCACGCGGCCCCAGAAGGGGAAGGAAGGACCCAGTCAGTGGGCAAGGCACAGGATACGCGCCCCCCTCCGCACTACGGCACTACCGCACTAAAAATCCACCACGCTTTCCTCCAGCAGGGCAATCTGAACTTTTTAATTGCGATTTTGTGTGGACGTGACGACGCAGCTCTTTGCAACTGCAACACCCACCACCACCACCGCCACAACAACAACAACACGTCGGTCTTGGAAAGATGCCACATACAAGGCATGACTTTTAACGGACCATCGATGACGCCGCCTGGTGCTGTTGTTGCTCATCGGTCACGCGAGGGCGACACGGAGCGCGAGCAGCAGCAGCAGCAGCAGCAGGGCCACGAAGGTCAGCAGGACCAGCAAGGCCAGAAGGGCCAGCAGGAGGACTACGACGGGGCTGCAGGTGTACGGGGCGACGGCGCGAGCGGCCGAGCCAATCGAGACCATCGAGACCATCGAGACCATCGAGACCATCGCGGGAGTCGAGACGACAGAGACGACCGAGACCGAGATCGAGACCGAGACCGAGACCGAGACCGAGACCGAGACCATCGAGGCCGCGATGCACGAGGGCGCGACGGCAGAACCGACCGGGACAGTCAGCGACGGCCACGCAAGTCGGGCGGCGGTGGCGGCGGCGGCAGCAGCAGCTATGAGGCTCAGCAGCAGCGGCGATCCCGCGAACGCAGCCGCAGCCGCAGCCGCAGCCGCAGTCACAGCCGCGGTCGGCACGCGAAGCCACCATCATCCACAGGCGCAGAAGAAGCATCCGAGACCCGGGGCGCGTCGACGACAGGGCCGGCAAAACGAGCACGCAGCCCGAGTGCGTCGTTTGGCGCCAGCGCCGGTCGGGATGGAGCAGGTCCGCTAGGTAGCAGTCCGCAGGCCAAGCGTTCTCGTCTCGACAGGAGCAGCCCGCACCCGCACCCGCACCTGCACTCGTCGTCGCGTCGTTACTCGTCACGGGCATCGCCACCACCACCACCAGCCGCGGACCACGGAGGCTCATCACGGCGTGACCGACACGCAAAGAACAAGACGCGATCACGATACACGGCCGAGGGATCACGCTCGCCACGTCGAGCGTCGGTGTCCTCTGAAAGCAACAACCACAGCAACAGCAACAGCAACCCGAACCACCAGCCGCTGGGCGAGCCGCTGCCGACCGACGCCGACGATCACACTTTTCCTTTTGCGAACACGACGGGCGGCCGCTCTGCATCACCACCGGGACGCGACACCGACCACCGCAAAGATCGAGAGCGCGCCCGCGACCGCGACCGTGATCGAGACCGAGACCGAGATCGAGACCGCGACCGCCGTGACCGAGACCGAGACCGAGACCGAGGACGCGACCGCGATCGCGGACGGGGCCGAGACCGCGACCGAGAGCGCGACCGGGACCGCGATCGGGACCGAGACCGCGACCGTGACAGAGACCGTGACAGAGACCGTGGCAGAGACAGGGGCAAGGAACGCGATCGCGACTACGACCGGGATCGCGACCGGGACCGAACGCGAGACCACGGACGGGACCGGCGAGACCGATCGCCGCGTTCGCACAGGAAAAAGGACCGGAGAAAGTCGCCTGATCCGGCTGCTGCAAAGGGGCATTATCCATCGAAGCAGCGGCACTCGTCGGACCATGCAACGCCCAACACGTCGTTCCACGGCTCGCCGCCGTCCCAGCACTCGCCTCAACACGCTGAAGCATCGTTTGGCCTGCCACCGAGTGATGCTCCTACTGGCCCACAGGGACACGCAGCACCAACGGGGCCATCGGCACTCGCCCCTGGCAGCCCTATGGCGGTGTCCCCTCCCCCAGGAGGCTACGAACAGCAACAGCACCAGCACGCGGCATACTACGACGGTAACGGTGCGCCATTTGTTAGCCAGCCACAACAACACCATCAGCCTCCATCCGGCCCTCGCGGCGACGCGCGGCCTTCATCGACGGGCCCGCAGTCCAAGTTTAGCTTTGCGTTCAAGGCAACGTCAAAGCCACCGGTCGCTGCGCCCAAGGCCGAGATTGCGCAGAAGCTCAGCTCCGCCGCGCCTCGACCGCCACAGCCACAGTCTCAGTCACAATCTCAGCTACAGCCACCACCGCCACCGCCGCCGCCATCGTCGCCGCCGCCTCCACCACCACCACCACACGACAACCCACCCCCTCCGCCCACCGGCCCGACACAGGCCGGGGACCTGCAGCTGCGACCGCATGGCAGCAGCGACCCCCGCAACGCGTTTCCGCGCAACGCTCCCACAGAGCCGGCCTCGTCACGGGCAAGGTCAGAACTGCGACAGCGCGGTGTGCCGAGCGGACCGAGTGGACTGAGCGGTGCGGGCGGACCAGGCGGAAGTGGCAGCGGCCTGCCACGCTACCGCAAGGTCAAGCAAATCATCCGTCGTCCGAAGCCACGGCCAACGCTCCCCGATGACCTCGCGGCGTCGGACTCGGTGTACTACCGCAAGCCCGGCAACGCGTCAGTGGTGGGCTCGGGCACGTACGGGCAGGTGTTCAAGGCGGTGCACGTGTACACGAAGCAGCTGGTGGCGCTCAAGAAGATCCGCATGGACGGCGAGCGCGAGGGCCTGCCGGTGACGGCGATCCGCGAGATCAAGCTGCTGCAGAGCCTGAACCACGTCAACATTGTGGACCTGCGGGAGGTGATGGTGGAGAAGAACGACTGCTTCATGGTGTTTGAGTACCTGTCGCACGACCTCAACGGGCTGCTCAACCACCCGACGTTCAAGCTGGACGCGGCGCAGAAGAAGCACATGGGCCTCCAAATGTTCCAGGGCCTGGACTACCTGCACCGGCGCGGCGTGCTGCACCGCGACATCAAGGCGGCCAACATCCTGGTCAGCAGCGACGGCATCCTCAAGATTGCCGACTTTGGGCTGGCGCGCTTCTTTGCCAAGCACCACCAGCTGGACTACACGAACCGCGTCATCACCATCTGGTACCGGTCGCCGGAGCTGCTGCTGGGCGAGACGCAGTACGGCCCGGCCGTGGACATTTGGAGCGCGGCGTGCGTGCTGGTCGAGATCTTTGCGCGGCACCCCGTCTTCCCGGGCGACGGCGGCGAGATCAGCCAGGTCAACAAGATCTACGGCCTGCTGGGCACGCCGTCCAAGAGCGACTGGCCGGGGCTCGTCGACATGCCGTGGTTCGAGCTGCTGCGGCCCAGCCACCGCCTGCCCAACCGCTTTGTGGCCACGTATGCCGACAAGGTGTCGCCGGCCGCCCTGCAGCTGCTGGTGGCCATGTTCCAGTACGACCCGGCCAAGCGCCCGACGGCCGCCCAGGTCCTGGCGGACCCGTACTTTACCCAAGAAGAGCCGGCGCCACGGCAAGCAGTGGAGTGAGTTTTCCTCTGTCTTGATTTTTTTTAGTATTTGATGGCCTGCTAACAAAATAGACTCGCTAGCATCGGCGGTGATTGGCACGAATTCGACACAAAGGCCATGCGCCGCGAGAACGAGCGCAAGGCCAAGGAGAACAGGGCCCGCGAGAAGGAAGAGCGTGCGGCCCGCGAGGCCAAAGAAAAGGAGGCCAAGGCCAAGGGCGACGCCGACGCCGATGCCAATCCGGAGCGGAAAAAGCGCTCTCCGCCTGCCGACGAGACCAGCACGGCAGCCACAGCCGCTACAGCCGCCACAGCAGGTGCGAAGCGCCAGCACGTCGAGCAGGCCACCCAGCCACAGCTTGTCAATGGCGTGTAAGCGGGCGGTCGGAGACGGGCATAAAATTGGTGGAGGCAACGATGATTCCATTTTCTTTCTCTATTCAGCTTCTCATCTCGTTGCAGTCTTATCTTATTGTCGAGTGCTGATTTAGCCGGTCGGGCATTGTTATATCTTATAATTTACAGCATTTCCTACAGGTATCCATCGTCTGACCTTTTGAAGTATTAATGGGCAATTTGATCAAATCGAATTATATATAAAAAACTTTTGAAAAACAAACGGGTATAGTACTCTTCATATCACAGTCCAACCCCCTTCCCCTTGTCCGGTGTGCTAGCTTCGGCCGACTTGAGCAGCTCGCGCAGGCTTCCCTCGGCATGACTCGGGCCGGGCGGGCTCGGGCTCGGGCCGGGAGCAGATGCCGTGCCGGTGCCCTGTCCCAGCCCCGATATCCCACTGGCCTCGCCCGCCTCGTCTGCATGCACGATATGCACAACGGGCTGTGGTCGGTGGGCTCTCGTCGGCATCGCGCGTGCCAGCAACGGCACATCCCGCCGGCGACGGCTGATGTGCATCCCACCGTGGGTCGTGGCCGTGGGTGTGCTTGGCTCGCCGGCACTGCCGGGTGCACCGTACATGTCTGCTGACTCATCTGTGGTATAGGGCTGTGCGGGCGCTCCGAGTAACGCCGGGGTCGCCGGGGTCGCCACCGGGTTCGCCGCGGGGTTCGCCGGCACACTTGCACCGTCGTCCAAGGTGCTGCCGGGACGTCCCGCTTTCTGGCGACTGCTGTCCATAACAGCATGGGCAAAGGTCGTCGGCCTCGGGCGGTACACGGCCTTGCCCTTGTCCCGCTTTCCTTTCCCCGTGGTGCTCCCAGTCGAGGTGGCGTCCTTGTCTTTACCTAGGTTCGTGTCCATGGCGGAGCTGCCAGAACCAGACCTTTGGTTGCGTGCGCTGCTGTCCGTCTCTCCCGTGGTGGCGGTGGTGTCTGTGTCGGCCCGCCCGGTTTCTCGCGCGGTTCGTGCGCGCACTTGTTCGGCAATCTCTGCGGCTGGCTTCTTCTTGGTCTTGTCTTCTTCCGACGATCGGCTCGACGACATGATGGTCTCGAGCGTGCCGTATGCAGCACTGCGTCGCCGCCCGCCTCCCATACCGCCCCTGCGCCGGCGCTGGCCACGAGATGATCTCTCGTCGTCGTCCGATGGCATGGCTTGAAGGGCTGGTGGCCCGCCGGGGCCGGATGCCCCCTTCTTCCGGCCTTTGGGCCGGCTTTGTCCCGCAGAGACGGCGAACCCGGTACCAGAGCCGTGGGGGGCCATGTGTGATTCATATTGGTTGCTCAGACTGTACCGAGACCGCGCACAGATCTCTGCGATGCGGTCAAGATCAGCACGTATATCCGTGGTGGTCTGCAGGTCAGCCATGAACCCTTGGAACGTGAATGCTTCCAATGGTGGCAGCTTCGTCTCGTCTGGGGCGGATGCGCTGTCTGAGCTCAACGTCCAGGGCCACCCGAGGAAGCCCCCCTTGCTTGCTCTTGTGCGAGCCATTCCGAAAAGACTGTTGGTCAAACTCCAGCCGCGCGAGCCCTGCGCATTGCCGCTGCTGCTGTTCGCAGCTGGCGCCTTGGGCAACGGGGACGATACAGAGACTACTGTGCGTTGGTCTTGTGCCGGTTGGATAATACGTTGGGACCCTGCAACAGAGCTACCGGTACGTTGACTGCCGCTTGGACGTCGGCGATGGGCTGGATTTGAAGGCGTGTGAGAGGGACCCGTATATGTCCGGACGATGACCGGCTGGGAATACGTCGTGCTCTGGGCGCCAGCAGACTTGGTATGGCGATGACGGAAAACGGGCGATGGAAAGCTGCTGTTGAGCTCTCGTAGGGTAGTCGTGTGATGTACCGCTGTAGAGCTGCCAACAGCGGTGATGTACTTGCCGCTTGCGTCCACGAGGGACGTCTCTGGGGTCGTCTGTGCGCTAGGGCCGACGACGCGTGGCACCTGAGAGGAAGTGGCCGTGGTCGACACGTCCGTGTGTGGGCGGCTGTCTTTTCCTGACAGTGTCACTGACAGAGAAGGGGAAGGAGACAATGTGGGCGCGACGGGCTGTGACCGCAGCGACAGAAACTGGGCAGCAGGTTGAGGCTGCGGCGTAGTAGAGGATCTCTGGCGAGGCCTCGGCGTGCTAGAAGAGCCAATAGAGTGAGGTGCAAAAGGATATGAGGCGGCGGCACGAGAGGGACGAGAAGAGGACGAGGATGACGGCCCATGAGATGGGCGTTGAGAAGGAGTGCAGGCAGACTTGGTGCCAGCAGGATTAGATGTGCTTCCGGCTTCCAAAACAGCCTGCTGCTTGGCAGCCGGGTCACCAGATGAGTTTGGTAGCTGCAACAATAACGCAGCATCTCTCGGTGTTTCCTCCGATGACAGGGCGAGTGGCCCGGTATTTATGTGCACGGCCTCCATCATGCACGGCAATCAGGTATCGATATACGAGTAGAGGACCAGACGCACCAATGCAAGGCCAGCTTGGGGATGCAGATGAGAAGCAAAGCTGCCTTTGGCTGAATTGGGAGGAGGAAGCACAAAATAAGATGGGGAAGAGAGAAGGAGGGGGGTGGACTGCCAACGCAGCGAGACCCGCCCGGCGAGAAAGCGGAACGGCGGGCGGAGGCGAGATGAGATTGGTAGGAATTGCAGGAAAAACGCAGGCACAAGGCAGAGACGGACGCTGAGAACGACTCGACGGGTCAGCTCACGCAAGAGGACAAGAGGACATGGCGGAGCCTGGCAGAGCGCACAGTCCCAGATGAGTGGTGCCGTTCGCTGGGGGCAGTCGGCGGGCGTCACGGTTAACGTGGGTGTGGTGGTGTCGGGACGGGGTGTTGGACTCTGCAGCGGCTGGCCTTGGCTGGGGTGCAGCAGTGGTGCGCCAGGAAGCGATGGTCGTCTGATGCAGCGCTGGCCAGTCTGGCGGTGCTGCCGGAGCTGCAGCTGCCGGACACGCCGTGTGTCGTGTTCGTGTGTGAGCGGTGGAATCGACCGCTCGGTGATGCAGACGAGAAGTCGGCCAAGGCGGGCGTTTATGTATGCAGCTGTGCGGCAAGGCAGACCAAACAGCAATGCAAATGGGGTGGCGTCAAAAGAGAAATGGCAGAGATACAGCAGAAGATGGATGCAGGACGAGAGAATTTGACATCAAAAGACGAAGAAGAAGAAGAAGAAACGATAAAAGGCATACGTTCGACAGCACAGAGAGTTCAGGGCTGGTGCGAAGCGTTTACCTTCACTATGCATCACGGGGTATGTGAGGTTATTCTGGGGCTTGATTGCAGGAGGTTTGGCTGGGGATGGCCTGGGAACTGGTTCGTCGATGTGAAGTCAAAAAGAAGAGGAAGAGAAGGGGTGAGGCAGATGCACGATGCAGTAGCGCCCAACGATGCCACATCCAAAAAGGAAGCAGCAAAGCTATGCGGATTGGCAGGCGCGATAGACACACCGCGCGCGCCTTCTTCTTCAGTCTCTCCTTGCTCGTTCTTTCCTTTTCCTAGCATTCCCTGGAATTTTAATCAATTCCTCAATTGATTTGAATTATTATTTCCAGGTATGCAATGATAGGAATAAATATATTTTAAAAAAAAACTCACCAAAACACAGACGATTGGCTAGCGGTGCTGCAATATGTAACTATGTGCAGAATCGCAGCTGCCCGTTGTAGCGCCAAGCAAGCCTGGACGCTGGAAACTGGAAGGCCCAATGGACCGCCAGGGAAGGTGCGAGGGGGTGGTGAGGACTCGTCGAATCACAAGTCCGGCAGGACATCGACTCGGAGTAGACGCGCACGCAGCAAGGAAATATCGGACAATTGCACCTTCTATGGCCATTCTGCCGCTTATTCATACACACACACACGACTCCTGACGTGTTCGTGCATAATATCAAGCAATGGCTAGCGGCAGCAAAGCCGTGCGCCACAGTCTCTCGTGTGCACTGCAGCATTGCATGTATGCGTTGTTTTTCTGCATTTGTTTGCCCGTCCTTTTTATATCGACGTGCATATGCGGCTTGTCGGCGACGGCGATATGTATCAGCTTGAGCTTTCAAGTCTGGTGATATGTTGGTTGTTATTTGAAGTCAAAAAAGTACAAGGCTGATTGTTGAATGTCCGCATAGAAAGACAAAGTTGAAATACAAAAGGAAGAACAATGACAAGAAATCAAGATACATCCGAAACCATTCTGAACCAAGCTCACAGTGAGCTACAAATAAATCCGGTCCGCCATGCACTCGAATGCACCTCTCCACGTGTGTTTCCGGTGATGCGCCAATTGGTATGCAATCGAGATAATCACTTTCTGCAGTGCGAAATTGCTGCTTCGCACGTCCGCTATCGCCTCTAGGTCTGCTGGACAATGGTGCCGTAGCCACCGCCGCCGCGCTGGACGGTGTCGCTGTAGATTCCGGGAGCAGGGGCGGCGTTGAAGACGCCCTCGCGGGCCTGCTCGCGGCGGTCGTAGTAGACGTACTCTATGTAAAAGGCATGGAGATGGCCGGGCAGGACACCGAGTATGGTCAGGCAGATGTTGATGAGGAGGTCGGCGCCGCAGCCGGCGACGGCAAAGACACCGAGAGGAGGGACTGTAATGTTAGCAGGTGGGTGGAAAAGAGAGGGGGAGACGAGGACATACAGAGGATCGTGATCAGCACGATCAGAACAGTGGAGGCGGCACCCATGATGATTGTGAAGGATGGTCAATGTTGTTGGATGATGAAAAGTTGAATAGGTCAAGGTTGAAGTGGAAAAGAATGACGGAAGAAGAGAAGATGAAACAAATCCTGCTGCCTGCGTGCTGCTACGTAGATAAGCAATGCTAGGAATGACCAAGTGAAAAGTACCTATTCCGTAGCACGGCGTGTGCACGAGGCGGGGGAGTGCGAGCCGAGACAATGAAATCGACCATCAAGGCCCCAAGGGAGGCCCGAGGGCGAATCGTCCAAGCAAGGCCGGCGCTACGTCAGACGTTATTTGGGAATATTTGCCTGGCAGGGGTTGTTGCAGCAGCGGTCGCCGGAGCAGGCCACCACCGCTGATGAATCGAGCTCTGCTGACGAGACAAGCTCGGTCAGACAAGTATCGGCTCTGGATACGGCGTAGTCTGCAAACAGTGGCATGTACGATAGCTGGATGAAGCTGTTGTCTCTGATGACTAATCTATTGACTACGGGTACGGAGCTCGAGACAATCACCAGATGCGTTGCTGAGCCAAGCAATGATTGGAGTGCACTGCACAATACGCAGATGACGTAGTGTTATGCACGTGCGTCTGATGTTGTCTGCGGTGTCTTGAATTGATATTGTGATATTGGTGACGGCATGCAATGGATGACATCTTTCATCCATACTCCGTCCTGTTGCGTTTGATTGATTATGTAATACTCTCGGCGTTTATTTCTGGTTGTTACGATGATAGATTTACTTGTAGTTGACACTTTAGTATCGTACATAGCTTACTTATTATCATGCTGCCTGCAAACGAGCTACAAGCACTTTTTGATGATGTTGCTTCGTCGTCGATTGAGTACAATACGAGTACGAGCACTCGTAGCACCAGAAGGAGATAATCCGACCGGTAGCTCAGCCCAGCTTATCACCTGCTGATGGTGGCGTGTACGCGTACTCGTAGTCGTGACAAATAAGAGCGAAATGACTAAGCAAACGACGATACCTGCAGAGTGAGGATATGCCAATACGGAGGAAAGACGGGAGAGAGCGACAGACCAGCCGGGCGAGTGTGAGAGAATAAGAGCAAAAGAAGGAAGAACAAGGAGAGTACTCGTACTTGCAGTTCCAACATCTGCAGAGAAATCACTAGCGGAGTCCAGATCCGGTTGGCCTGCTGCTCGCTTGTGCATACGGCCGCCGTGCATGCTGCTGCTGCTGTTGCCGGCTGCTCCTTTCTTGCGTGCTGCGGGCTGCGCGGCCGTCAAGGAAGGAGCAAGTCAGGCGCCACCCAGCCCCCCCCGGATGAGCTCGAGGCACGGGTCGGATACGGGACAAACGAGTACGGAGTACGAGTCTTCGATGAAGCACACCGGTCGGATGGCAAACGCAACCCTCGAACGAATGAAGCACCCGTATCGCAGCTGTTCTGTAAAAGGGTAGGGGACGGGTCTGGTGAAAAAGAACCACAGCAGCTTCCCTAGCTCGGGAGCCAGGGTCCCCCTACCAACCCCACCACTACCGTTGGGACGCGGCCGAGCTCGCAATGGGAAGGAGCGAAGAAGCATGCGCGGCAGGTGCGCCCGTGTACGAGTACTTGTACGTACGGCCAGGACTCTCCGTATGTTGACAAATAGCGCGTGCGAAAGGTGTGAACGCATGCTGAGCTCGTCACAGCGATGCGCACCGGTGTCAGGCTGTGAGAAAGAACAGCGAGCGTGGATGCGCACGATATGCGGCATCAAAAACAATCCAAGTGCAGCCCGGATACAGCACTCGCCGAGCTCAAAAAAACGCCCCAATGTTCAATCAGTAGTAATAATTGGCAAAATAAAAGAGGTAAAAAGCCATTAATTCTGGTTTGGACTCTACAGGGAAGGCACTACCACCGCCCATTCCCCCCCAAAGTCCACCGATGCTTCCCAATCCGCCACTACCAGCAGCCGCCCCCCAGCACCACCAGCACTACCCAGCACCACCCTACACCACACAGCCGCCAATTTCCCTATTATTTTCATGTTTTTATTTTAAACTAGTTTTTTAACGCCTTCTCCACGCTCCCACGTCCTGGTCGACACCTGGCGGTCTCCTTTTGCTCCTTCCCTGGTCTTCCGTTCTGACCTTCCTTTCTCTTTCCTCTCCTCCTTCCTCTTTCCTCTTCTTCTTCTCCTCCTCCTCCTTTCCCTTCTTCCTCTTTCTCCCCCTTCTCCCCCTTCTCCCCCTTCTCCCGATTTCCCCTCGACGGCATCTTCATCGTCTCGTCTCGACTACGCTGCTTCGACCATCACCGTCCCGAAGCACCACTCTTCCCGTGTTTTTCCCCCCTACGAGTAGAAACCTCCCGTTTCTCTATCTCCTCCTTCTCCTACCCCCTTTCCTAGGCCCGCCAGTCCCGCTGCCGCCTTGACCGCCGGTGCCCTCGACCTTTCGTCCTCCTCCTTATCAAAACGTCGTCTTTACTCTCCTCGTGGACGACAAGAGAATCCTATCAAGACGGCATTGCATCCGACCTTCGCGACGCCTCCACTTGTATTGACTTGTCCTCGACCAGTTGGTACCGGTACCTTTTATCCATCGTGCTACTCGCCGTCTCGACCCTGAATCTCTTTGGCTCTATTCGTCTTGACAACTTCGACCGACTTGGACACACGAGCTCTGCTTTCTTACCGGCTATATAATCTGTATGTTGTTGTTGTTGTTGTTGTTGGTGTTGGTGTTGGTGTTGGTGCTGGAGTTGTTGGTGGTCTATTTATGCAGCCCCTTGGTGGCCCGTGGCCCCTTTGAACTGCTCGACCCTGTTTGGAGCTGTTGCAGATTCCCTGTACTTTTGTTTCCAACACCCGTCTTGATATGCCTCTTAGCCACCAACTGCCCGGACACGCATCTGTCCTCTCCACCTCTCCACCTCTCCATCTGCTACCGCTACTATGAGTACATAGCACCCCTCTGATGCCTACGAGTACTAACACATTTATAGCCCCGTCTTTATTCCGGTATCGACCTCTGCACAGCTAGCTTGACCTCGAACATATCGTTTGAACTCGAGCAACAATGGCCAACAACCAGCAGTCGCCTCTGCCTATCGACAGATATGTCGTCATCCATGTGGCCACGACCTGTGACGAGCACGGTGTCTATGTTACCAAGGATTCTGCCGAGGTTATCGAAATTGGCTGGATCCTGCTCGATGCCGAGAGTCTTGAGGAGGTTTGTCTTGCCTTCCATGCAATGGAGCTATTCCTGGAGCTTTGCTTCCTTCATCTTTTGAACCCAATGCTAACCTCGTTTCTAGCTCTACCGCGAAAGTGTCCTGGTCAAGCCGATAAATACCCCAATCACACCTCTCTGCAGTAAGTTGCAGAGCCATTATCCAGTCCACTGCGAGGTCTTTGCCTGCAGAGGATGCTCTCGTGGCACGAATGCATCTGGTTACGCAGCAGCTAACAGACTTTCCCTTTCCTACAGCCAGCTTGACTACCCTCACCTGGGAACACGTCCGTAACGCCGGCAGCTTCCGCGATGCTGTCAACCGATTCGATACCTTTGCCTCGGAGCACCTGACGTCGCAGAACCTCGACTTTGTCTTTGTCACCCTTGATGCCTGGGACCTTCGTGTCCAGCTTCCCCGCGAGGCCCGCGACAAGGCCGTGGTGCTGCCCCCATACCTGCAGCACTCTCGCACGTTCGACCTCCGCCAGGAATACCAGAGATGGCAGCAGCACCACCCCGAGTCGCTGCCGTTCGGGCCTTCGTCTCTGGCCAACATTTGCGCCGCCCTCGAGGTTGAGGCTGTTCAGTCGAGTGCGCCCATCAAGCACAACCTGCCCTTCCACCTGCAGGCCCTCGCCCCCGCGTCGCCCCGCCGAGCCATGGAGGAGGCCGTCACGCTGGCGCGTGTTCTTCGCGGGCTGATTCGCAAGTCGCAGCCGATCCACGAGCACGCGGATGTTCTTGCGCGCCCCATGGATGCGCGTGCGGATGTGCGTGCGTTCCTGTCGGAGCGGAGCAAAGTGCTGCACATGTCGGGCCTGCCCCACGACACCACGCAGTCCGAGCTCGAGAGCTGGTTCACCCAGTTTGGCGGCCGGCCGATTGCGTTTTGGACTCTGCGGACGCCCGAGCAGCACAAGCCTACCGGCACTGGCTTCGCTGTGTTTTCGTCGCACGAGGAGGCCGCCGAGAGCTTGTGCATGAACGGCCGCGCTCTGAACGAGAAGGCCATTGAGGTGTCGCCGTCGTCCAGCCGTGTGCTCGACCGCGCCGGCGAGATCCTGACACCGTTTCCGCCGAGCAAGAACCGTCCGCGTCCCGGTGACTGGACGTGCCCGTCGTGCGGCTTCTCCAACTTCCAGCGCCGTACGGCGTGCTTCCGCTGTTCGTTCCCGGCCGTGGGCACGGGCCCGACGGGCGACATGGGCGGCGGCGGCTACTACTACGGGCCCCAGGGCATGCCCCAGCAGCACATGAACCACCACCACAACCATAGCCACAACCACGGGCATGGCCACGGGCACGGCCACATGGGCGGTGGTGGCCATGGCGGTGGTCGCATGGGCGGCGGCGGCGTTGTGCCGTTCCGTGCGGGCGACTGGAAGTGCGGCAACGAGGCGTGTGGCTACCACAACTTTGCCAAGAACGTGTGCTGTCTGCGCTGCGGTGCCAGCCGCGCGAGCGCCGCTGTTGTGGCCGACTCGGGCTACCCGTCGAACATGGACTCGTCGTCGTCGTACGGCATGAACCAGGGCTCCATGGGCGGCAACCCCGGCCCGGGTCCCTTTTCTTCGGGCGGCGGTCCGTTTGGGTCTGGCGGTGGTGGCGGTGGCGGCGGCTACGGGCTCCCTTTCTCGGGCCCCCAGAGCACGTATGCCCTGCCGGCCGGTCTCGGTGGCAGCAGTGCGGCGCCCTACCCCCCTCTGAACACGCAGTTCGGTCCTGTTGCCAGCGCGCACTCGGCCGGCCCGTTTGACAGCCGCGCGGCCGAGGCTGCATTCCAGTCGGCGACGAACGGCCCTGCTTCTGCCGGTCCGGCGAACAACTACTACTCGCAGGGCGAGAATGATCTTGCGTTTTTGTCGTCGTCGATCAGCGGTCTGTCGGTCGGCAACTCGAACGAAGCCCACAAGAACAGCGGCGGCCCTTCCAACAAGTCCCCAGCCTAGGATGTTGACTACGTCTACGCTGGGACCGATCCGGCTGTGGTTGTGATGCTGGAGCGCCAACACCAACTGGGTTAGATTACGATACACCAAAACGAGAGCGAGCACCATGCTTGTTTCTCGCGGCCCTTTTCCCCCCTTCTCCTCACCACATCCCCGGGCTGTCATGAACCATGATGATGTCCTTTCGCTCATTTTCATGATGTTATGTTTGACAATTTATGTTTGCAATAACCAATGAGTGTGTTGGCATTCAACATTTGTTTTATATTTATATTTATTCCTTTTTTTCGTTTTTCGTTTTTCGTTTTTCGGTTTTTTTCTTTTTTTCTTTTTTCTTTTGGCAGGCTTTGGGCATAAGGACTTGGCAGGGAAGGCAAAATTCGAGCGGGCGATCTGTTCACCGGTGGGCATTAAAAAACGGAACGGGAAGCGATGCAGCTGGACGGTGTCGGTGATTTTCTTCTCGGGATTTTTTTCTTGGTTCTTTTATCTCGTTGCTATTTAGTTGGCAAGTTGGCTTTTTGACGTTTGCTCTTTGATCATCCGATCGTTTTGGTTGTTTCGGTCGTTTTTGTTCAGGGCCGCGGCCCATTTCGTTGTCGCCATTCCGCGCCAGTCGCCTTGGGCAGCACAGCACCGGCACCAGCACCACGCATCTATCACAGCCACACTCGTCCACGCAGCCAAGTTCATCGACGATGACGACGACCACGCTGCATCTGGAGTCGGATTGCTCGCCGCCAGCTCCCTCATCTTGTTTCTTTACCCGCGACCTGCTTTCGAATTTGTTCTCATCTTTTTTTTCTTTTCTTTTTTCTTTTTCCTTTTTTTGCTTGCAGTTTGCAGTTTGCTTGTTATTTGTTGCTTGTTGCTTGTTGCTTGCTTGTTTTTTCTCTTCGTTTGATTCTTGCTCAGGACTACAAAAAACTGCAGGCATGGGATGGGGTTCTATGCACGGGGCGGCGGCGGCGGCGGCGGCGAAGACTCAATATCCAAGACAAAATGGGACGGGAAAACGGGATCTGCAGAGGGACAACCTTTTGTTTTGTGTTTTTTTCAATTTTTGGCTCGGGCATTTTCTGGGGTGGGCAGCGAGGCGTGGAGTCCTTTTTTATTCTCTAACCTTTTTTTTTTTTGCTTTTTTTCTTTTCTTTTTTTTCTTTTCGAGAATGCTATCATAATATCATCTATTAGGATTTATTCTCAGCAGCTTTGCCGTTCACTATAGTAAATTCACATCCAACCATATCACCCCCCCCCCCCCCCGCTCACAGCTCAATGGCGTAAACCTCGCCCTGGATGACGGCGTCCAGCTTCCGGCGCAGGTGGCTGGCTGAGGCCGCTAGCTGGGTAGGCGCCGCAGCAGTCGAACCGGCCTCGGCCTCGCGCAGGGCCATTTCGGCGTTGTACGTGAGCCGCGCCAGTCGCAGCACCTCCTTGGAGCAGCCGTACTCGGGCACCAGGACGGCCTCGGGGCTGGGCGGTTGAATTGAGGGTGGGGTGTTGTCGTTGTTGCCGTTTGTGTCATTGTGGATGTCGTCTTCCCAGGCCATGTCGTCATTTCCATTTCCGTCAGCATCGCCGGCAACGTCGCTGGCATCACCACCATCACTCAAAACAGCCTCGACATCGCCCAGGAACTGCTCCCAGTGCGCCAGCTCGTGCTCGTCGTACGCCAGGTCGGCCTGCGCCAGCAGCGCGTCGTCGACCTCGTCCTGCTCGCGCAGGGCCCAGGCGATGCTGCTCTGGACAATTCTCTGGTGGCGCGCCGACAGGTTGGGGGCCAGGCTGTCGCTGTTGTTGCTGCTGTCGCTGTCCAGGCCGGCGCTGCTGGGGCCTGTTGGTTCGTCCACCTCAAAGTCGCTGTCCATGTCCACATCCCCCTCCTCGTACGACACGGGATTGCCTCGCACGTCGTCCACCGTCGTGCGGTAGGACCACCCCTGGCGCCGCAGTCGCTCCTGCAGGTTCATCCACCACACGTCCAGGCGGTCGCGCGGCGGCAGCCGGTCCCACCGGCCCTGGAGCTTGAGCACCTGCCACGGCTGCCAGTCGCTGTGCTTGAGCGGCACGCTACCGCAGTAGCGCGACAGGCGCGTCTCGGCCGTGGCAAACACGTCGTCGTCGTCGGCCGCCACCACTGCTGCCACGGCCGCTGCCGCCGCACTCTGGGCCTGCACGGCGCTGGGTCGGGTGGAGTTCGCCTCGTGCAGGGTATTTTCTTTGTCGTCGTCGATGTCGTCCGCATATAGAGACGAGTCATCGTCGTCATCTCCCTCGCCCTCGCTGTCCGACAGGTACAGCTCGTCAATGCCGGGAACCAGGTTTCTGCCGCTCTCCAAGTCGCGCGCGCCCCAGACCGGCATAAAGGAAACGTGCCGCTCCAGGTCCAGCGACGCCGCCGGACTGGCCCGACGGCGCCGGCTGGCCTCGAGCGGCACAAGCTCGTCGGGCCGCAAGAGGTGCTGCGTGCCCAGGCCCCAGCCCTCGAGATGGCCGACACCCATTTCCCACACCGGGACGGCATGGATGGCCTCTTGCAGGGTTCGCTGGCGCATCTTTTCATTGTGTAGGTAGGCAAGGCGCTTGAGCGTCGCGTCCAGCTCGGGGTTGAGGTCGAGCTTTGACATTGCCTCGGCCGGCAGCCAGGAAGAAACGGAAGCCAGACTGGCCGCGAAGCTGCTGCTGCTGGTGTCGAGCAACAAGCTGTCATCACGAGCGGCACTGAGAAAGCTCTCGGGACCCAGCGACCAGCAGCCATTATCGTTCTCGCTGCTGTCATTGTCAAACGTCAGCGTCGATGGCATGTAGGCGTAGCGCACCTTGAGCTCGATGACGTCCTGGGCCGTCCGGTACGCCTTGCCCCGGAGCATGGACCACAGCACGTGCAGGCCGCTGCGCTGGCCAAGGAGAACCTCTACGAGCGAGCACTGTGTCTGCGTCTGGCTTGCCGGGTCTGTCGGATCTGCCTGGTCTCCGGCCCTGGACGGGCCCCGAAGCGGGTTGGTCAAGTGCATCTCCAGCTTGACGCGGAACAGCTGCATGATCAGCAAGTCCCGGTCGGTAAAGAGCTGCCTGTTCTGCATAACCGCCGCCCGCGCCCGGTTCGTCGGAATGTCCATGAGCAGCCACATCTTCTTCAGCGCCGCCGGCGCATGCGCCCGCGGCAGCCGATGGCCCGCACGCGCCAGCATGGCGATGATATCGCGGACTTTGCGCTGCCGGCTGACCAGCATGTTGACGTAGCGCAGCGACGGCGCGGCGGCGCTGCTCGGCCCGTGCAGCGTGCGCGGATCGCCCGTCGCCTTCAAGTACAGCGCCCAGGGGAAGATGGAAATGGTCTCGGCCGACGCAAACCGGCGCGCCAGGTGCAGCACGTTGGACTTGAGGTTGCTGTCAAACGTGGCCTTGAACACGCGGCTGACACGGTAGAGCGCGAGGATGTCCTTGAGGGCGAGGGAGTCGCACAAAACGTGCACGAGGTCGGGGCACGACGAGATGGAGCTGACGAGGTCGAAGCAGATGCTGGCCTGTCTCTGTCCCTGTTCCTCCTCGCCATCGCTGCTGTCGCTGCTGCTGCACACCAGGTTCTGGCACTGGAACGTGTTCTCTTTTTGGTCTGGCGACTCTGTGAGGGAGATGATGCGCTTCTTCTCAACGGGAGACACGTCTGTGTCTGGAAGGCGGCGTTTGCGTCTGACGACTGGCTGGTCCGTCGGCTTTTTGAGGATCTGGAAAGAAGAAGAGGTGCCTGGCGAGGAGAAGGACGGGGCGCTCTTGCTCTTGTAGTACTTGGTCCACGACAGCACGGTCCCAGGCGGACACGGCACACACGGGGGCCGCGACAAACTACCGTCGCCGGCTGGGCGCGGCACCAGGCTCTGCGTGAGCACCTGCGCCGATGCCTCGTCGACGGACACGTTGCCGGTGGTGGCGGCGGCGGCGGTGGAGGCAATGTCTTGCTGGGACCGCGCGGCACGGGCCATCCAGACATCTCGCAGCGTGTTCAGAGCGTCGTAGAGTCTCTCTGCGGGCGTCTTTTGCTTTTGCGAATCGGAGTCGGACTGGCTCGGCGTCGAATATGTGGCGAGCCCGTAATACGCCATCTTCCGCTGCTCCACGGATGCCTCAAACGTTTCCAGAGTCGTCTGACCGCAGGCGAGCTTGCGTTTGACCTGGTGCGCGATGCGGCGGATGGCGAGATCAATGGCCTGCTGATACGCATCGTCCGAGGGAGACAGATCTAGATCCTCGCGTGGCGTGTTGTCCGAGGTCGAGGACGTCGAGGACGTCGAAAACGTCGAAAACGACGAAAACTGAGAAGACAGAGCCGGCGTCGGGAGCAGGGCGGACGAGGCGGCGGGCAGGTTGCGGATGGCGGTAGCAATGTCGTGGAGGTCCAGCGGGCGAGCACGGCACTTGCCGTTGGCCGTAGCCGCGGGCTGTAGATGATCCATTTGATGAGTTGGATGAGGGTGATGATTTTGAGGATTTTGATGAAGAGAGATGGAAGGGTGGAAGCAGAGGTGGAAGAGTTGGAAGAGTTGGAAGATTTGGAAGAAGAGTTGGAAGAACGATTGGAAGAGAAAGAGAAGATACAAAAGACATCAAAAAGCAAGAAAAAAAGCAAGGTGACAAGGAGACCCTTGAGTCACTGCCAACGGAGTTCCTATCGTCAGTGTTCAAAGTTGAGATGAAGTTATTCACCGTGGATCATGGATTATGAAGCCCCGATGCTGAATAGAACAATAGGAACAATAGCAATGACACCAGGAAACAAAGTGGGACAGTGGCAAGAAGAGGCTGGCCACAACAGGTAGTTGCGAGGCAGCTTGTGTAACAACACATGAAATGCAAATGCAGAGGGAAGGTGCGATGAGCACCGGCAAGGAAGGTGCACTTGGCATCGAACAAGGAAGGTGCGGATGGTGAGCCTCGTGCTTGGTCATGTGCTTGGAGCAGGCAGACAAGGCTGCGATGATGCAATATAATAATATTATGTGTATAATCAGAAGGAGAAACGATGGTATAGTGAGCCACACGCAAAACCAACACTTTTGTATCCACGGGCAGCTGCAGCTCCGGCTGAGCCAGGCACTGATCAGCTCAAGATGTAGGGCGAACAGGGCGCGGAGACAACAAATAGACTGCCAGGACGGGCAGACCATAATCTGCATTTGATTACGAGATTCTTCAGTAGATTTCTCTAGCTTCACATAGAACCACAGTCCGTTCCTCGGCCTCTCCCTGTTTCCCCCACGGCTACCCGTAATGCGCCTAGAAAGACATGCAAAAAAAAAAAAAAGAAAAAAAAAGTAACGACAAACAAGAAACCCCAGACCGAGAGAAACTGAATACAAACCAGACGGACAGACAAAGCCAGGGGGGGAAGCAAAAGAGAGACGAGCACTGAAAACCAACAACCTACTCCATCTCCTCTGACGGCAGGTCGGAATCGTCGCGGCCGACAATCGAGTCGGCCACCTTCCAGATCTGCAGCAGGTTGTCCTCGGCGGCGCTGCACACGAGCCACGAGTCGGCCGGGTTGGGGTTCCAGCTAAAGTCGGCCAGGTGGTTGGTGTGGCCGCCGTGCATAAACAGCAGCTCGGGCGGCCCATCGTCGCGGTCGTCGGGCAGCTGCTCCTCGCCGACGCGGCTCAGGTCCCAGAAGATGATGCGGCGGTCGTACGAGCCGCTGCCCAGGACGGCCGGCTCGTGCGGGTGCCAGGCCAGCGACGTCACGGCGTCGTTGTGGCCCTCGAGCGTGTGCACCTTTTCGCGCACGTTGCGCAGGTCCCAGAGCCCAATGGTCTTGTCGGCCGACGCCGTGGCCACAATGTACTCGCTCGTCGGGTTGAAGGCCAGCGCGTTGATGGCGTCGCTGTGGCCGTCGCGCGCCACCAGCGCCGCGCGGTCGTCGGCCGCCTGCCGCACGTCGACAATCTGCAGCGTCAGGTCGTCCGACACGCTGCCCACAAAGCTTCGGGAGATGGGGTGGTACTGCACGTCGTTGACAATCTGCGTGTGGTGCGTCAGCCGCCGCGACGGCTTGATGACTTTGCTGCTGCCCGTCGCCGCCGTCTTGAGGTCCCAGAGGCACACCGTCGTGTCCTCGCTGCCCGACGCCAGGCAGCCCGCCTCGTGCGGGTTCCACGCCAGCCCAAAGCCCTCCTGCTTGTGCCCGACCAGCTCAAACTGCGGGTTGACCGTGCCCGTCGGCGTCAGGCTGTGCTTGGTGCGGTCAAAGATGAGCACGCGCCCGTCCACGCACAGCGTCGCCAGGATGTCCGGGTTCTGCGGCTGGTAGCGCGCCTTGTTGACCTCTTGCGGGTGGTCGATGCGCTGCACAATGTTGAAGCTGATGGCCGGCGCCGCGCCGTTGCCGTTGCTGTTGCTTGTATTGGCACTGCCGTTGCCGTTGGCACTACCGTTGCTGCTGCTGCCGTTGACCCCCTTGCTGCCGTAGCCGCCAATCTCGCCGCGCTCCTCGTCGTAGTCCAGCGGGTTGGGCTCCGTCGACATGGGGATCGACACCTCGGCAATCTGCAGGTAGTTGGGCATGCCCTCGGACGTGTGCGTGCCCAGCAGCAGCCGGTAGACGCGCGCCTTTTTCTCCTCGAGCACCTTGACGTCGGGGAACCATTGCGTCGTCAGCGTCGGCCAGGGCAGCGCGTTGCTCAGGATCATGTCGTAGAGAAAGGGGCTGTTCTTCTTCCAGATCTTGTACTCTTCGTTGATCAGCCGCTGCTCCTGCTCCGCGGACTCTTCGACGGCCATTTCGACTGGACTGGCGTTAGTAACCTCTGGACTGCTGTAGCTGCCGCCATTCGCACTCACCATCCACGTCGTCCACAGCAGGCGACGGGGGAGACATCTTCAAATCGCAATCGAGCTCGACTCTGGGAACTGGGAATAAGGGTTCGGCTTGTTCGTCTCGGGCGCAGAGATTCGTCGAGGAGTAGGCGTATTCGAAATGTGAGGCTGGTGATGGCAGAATAATAAGAGCTCTAAAATAAAAAGAGGGGACAAGTTGACTGCCTACTCGATCACGCCTACGAAAATGGACCTGGCACAGAAGACGACGGAAACCGCGACGCTGCGCTCTTACCCTTTCGGCCCTGTGGGCACGTCAAAGTCGCGTAAAGTGAACCGGACCACCAGGCGGTGGGCGACGGCAGAAACGCGAGCTATTCGTCGCGTGGCTGACTAATATCGCACGACTACAACTACCTCATGACCACGAATACCACCTCGTCGGAAGACTCATATTTAAATTCAGCATAGCCGTAGAGGCCATGGGACTATATGAACGTACATAACCACCCTTTCCTGTACACCGTTTCCGATTCCTTTTCCGATTCCTTTTTTCATGTCACGAGTCATCCCCAGGCAAAGCTTCTGCCAGTAGGCGTAAGCATAAGGTTTAAGCTGCCGGCGTAGAGGCCGTAGCAGCCGCAGCAGCTGGAGCAGTAGAGCCGGCAGATTTGCCGCCGCCGTTCTTAGTCTGCGCAGCACCACCACCACCACCACCACCGCGGCCACGGCCTCCACGACCACGACCACGACCGCGCCCGCGACCGCCATGGCCCGGGTTGAGGTTCGCCGGCTGGGGCACGGCATTGAACGACACCAAGGTCGCTTCGTCAAACACGGCCGTCGCCTCGGCCGCCGCCTGAGCAGCAGAAACTGCCTGGCTGTTGTGTGCTGCGTGCTGCCCGTTCTTGGCCCCGTTACGCCCACCGCGCGTGCCGCGGCCACCACGGCCACCACGCTCGCCCGCTGGCTGCTGCTGCTGTTGTGGCTGCTGCTGCTGGGGCTGCTGTGGCTGCTGTGGCTGGCCAGGCCCCGGACGGTACACAAGGCTGCTATGCTCAAGGACCGTGCCAGGACGAGGACCCGCCGGCGCCTGCTGCTGATGCTGCTGCTGGTGGTTGCCGCCACGGCCGTTGTTGCTACCGTTTCCTCTGCCACCACCACCACGGCCGCCACCATTCACCACACCACGCCAGCTGCCACGCAGGGGACCCGGCGCCGGCGCGTCGCGGTATTGCCGGATGCCGGCCGCATCGGCGCCGTTTCGGCGACCGCCCGCCCCCGGCACCTGGCCGCCGCCGCCGCCGCCGCCAGCCAGCGTCGTGACCGACCCCGACACGACAGTCTTGCGCTTGGACGCCGCCGCGCGCGAGCTGGCCACGACCTGCTGGTTGGACAGGTTCAGCACAGACGACGCCGGCACCACCTGGCCGCGGAAGGGCGGGCAGCGGTCGCCGAGCGTCGTGCCGCTCATAAACGTGGCGTCAAACACAACATCCAGAAACTTCGTCGTGGCCGTGCGGCTGATGCCGACCACGGTGCCGCGGAAGGCAATGGGCACCTTGCCCGAGTCCTGCACGTAGACCACGCGGTCGCCCAGCGCAAACTCCTGGTTGCCCAGGCGCTGCTCGGCGTCCGACGGCTTCAGCACGGCGTTGCGCGGCACGTTCTTGATCAGCTTCGTCTCGGCCGGCGCCGACTCGACGTGCGCGTCGTCCGCCGCCTTGGCCAGCTGCGCCACCACCACCGAGTCCAGCTGCTCCGCGTCCAGCGGCACGCGCTCCAGCTTGCTCGTCGCCTGCGTCTTGAGCCACACCCCGATCTCCTTGGTGCGCTGCGACGCCGTGGCCTGGTCCGGCCAGATGTCCGTGTCGCGGATGTCGCGGTTCTGCGGCAGATGCTGCAGCCCCGCGAAAAAGTCGGGGAACTTTTGCATGTACTCGGCAATCAGCCGCACCGCCGCCGTGCTAAACTCCCAGCCGCTCGCCGACTTGCGCGAGTAGCCCAGCACCTTTTGCTTCTTGCCCTCAAACTTGAGGTTCAGCCCCAGGTTGACCTTGAGGTTGCCCACCGAGAAGATGAAGAACGACGACGTGATCTTGCTCAGCGACAGCGGGTGCAGGTTCAGCGTGCGCGCCACCGCAAACGACGGCTGGTACCGGTTCGTGCGCTCGGCGTTGTGCACAATCGTGTGCGTAAAGTCGGGCTCCTTCTTCTGCAGCGCCGACACCATCACGTCCATAAAGTTGCCGTTGTGCCCAATCACCCCCAGCGGCCGCCCGTACGAGAACTCGCCCAGATAGAACGCGTGCGACCCCACCGGGAACTCCTCCGCAATCGGCACCGCCGCCCGCTCAATGAACCGCTCGTCCTCGTTGATCACCGCGTCCACTGTCACCTGCGTCGCAAAGTCCGTCTCCATCGACGGCACCTCGGCGTACTCCTTGACCGTCGCGCCGTCGTCCGTCTTGGTCAAGCCCCGCAGCATGTGCACGTGCACCATCGACTCGACCGGGCCCGTCAGGATGGCCAGCCGCTTGCTGTAGAAATCCTCAATGCTGCGCGCCTTGGCGTTCCACCGGTCCAGCTCGCGGCCCGCGTGCGGTGTCTGCACAACCAGCCCGTTGTCGTCCAGCGTGTAGTTAAACAGCTCGTCCGACACCCGCACCACCTTGGCCTCTTGCAAAAAGGGGTAGCCCACGTGGCAGCGCTGGCCCAGCTTCTTCTTGGCCACCTCGACGCCGGACCGCGCCTCCGCGTCCGTCAGCGTCACCACCATGCTGGCGTTGCGGCTCTCCTGCTGGAACACGTTGACGCCGTGGTAGCCGAGCGACGCCGTGTACGGCAGCGTGTGCAGGCTGGGGAACCCCGCGAGCGCCGACGCATTGAGCAGCGCGCCGCCCGTCAGGTCGTGCAAGAAGTCCAGGCCCTCGGTCGGCGGCAGCTCAAAGATGTTCATGATGCAGCGGCAGTGGGCAATGTCGGGGAAGATGCCCGTAAACGACGACGGGTACACAAAGTCCACGTCGCCGCGGTACGTAAACTCAATGGGCACGCCAAACTCGTTGCGCGCCTTTTCCTCGTCCGACAGCAGCGCGTTCTTGGGCGCCATGGCGTCCAGCAGCCGCCGCTCGTCGATGAACGGGATCTTGACCACCGCCTCCCACTCCATCTTCTTGCCGTTCATGTCGAGCTCGAAATCGCGCGGGTAAAAGTCGACAATGGGCGACGACGCGTCCGTCATCAGCGGCCAGTACACCTGCGGCACAATCTTCTTGCTGCGGTCCGGCAGCACGCCCATCAGCTGCTCAAAGGGCCGGAAGGGCTGGCCGAGCTTGAAGTTGAGGTCGGCGCCCAGGCCCTTGATGACGTCCGAGATGAGCGGCGAGTAGTGGTATTGGTAGAACCACGGCCACGACGCAATGCCGCGGTAGTAGTAGAACAGGACCCATTGCAGGCCCTGCACGTAGTTCTCGCACAGCGTGCGCACCTCGCGCGGCAGCTCCGCGTCGGACCAGTGGAACTTGTCCTTGTAGTAGGCGTCCTTCCACTGCTGGAACTTGAGCATGTACAGGTCCTCGAGCGCCGCCTTGCTCTCCTCGGCCGTGACGTCCACGACGTCGGCCGTGTCGTACTTTCGCACGACGCGAGACACAGCCAGCTGGGCCTCTTCGTCCTCTTCGTCGTCGTCGTCATCGGCGTCGCCGTTGTGGTCGCCGGCGGCAGTAGTGGGGCGTGGCGGAAAGGTCAGAACCAAGTGTCGTTTGCCCTCGGCGTCGGCATCTGTGCGCCAGTCGATTTTCAGACTGTCGGCGAGGTTCTGCACAAACTGGCGGTCGTCCTCCTTGAGGTCCGCGCCCAGGTCGAGCGGCTGGTCGCTGCGCTTGTTGACAAACTTGCGCAGCTTGGTCTTCCAGAGCTCCTTTTGGAACGTTGTGATTGTCAGCTTGCCCGGGGTACGCTTGGCGGGCGCTGCTGGCGCGGGGGCCGGTGCCGACACCGCCTTATCGGTACCGCCACCGCCACCGCCGTTCTTGCTGCCGCGGCCGTGGCGGCCTCTCTTCTTGTCCACGGCAATGGTCAGGCCCTCGGTGGTGGGCACGTGGCTCATGAGCTTCGCCTGGAACCACTTCTCGCCCTCGACCTCGTGCTCAAAGAAGCGGAACTCCTCGCGCGACAGCTCCTCGAGCAGCAGGCCCAGGCGCGGGATGTTGACCTGGCCGCCCTCGTTGATGTAGCCGTCGCAGCGCGGCAGCACGCGCTTGTAAATGGCAAACATGGTGGCCAGGGCGCCCTCGTTGATGTGGAGGCGCGGCAGGTTGGGCAGGAAATCGTTGCCGACGAAAAACGCCATGAGGATAAAGTCGTCGATGATGCGCTCCATGTTAAAGGGGAACTTCATGAGGCCGTCGGCCTTGAGCTCCTGGAACTCGAGCTCCAGGTACTCGCGCACGATGCAGAGGTGCATGAGATAAAAGTTCTGGTGCTCGAGCTCCTTAGACTTGGCGTGCGACTGGCGGCCAAATGTGACCTCCTCGCGCAGCAGGGAAAAGTGCGGGTCGTGGCTCAGCAGGCCCAGCATGATGAGGTCGGCGTCCAGGCCGTACAGACAGTGGCGCACGTTGTGGTTGTAGTCCTTTTGTGCCTTGGCGTTGCGGATGTACTCCATGATCTTGTGCTCGCCCTCGCCGGGCACGTCGTGGCCGGACAGCACGACCTTGCACTGCTGCCACTCCTTGTCCTCGGTGACCTTTTTGTTGACAAAGTACTTGAGCTGGGTGGACAGGCGCGCCATGAAGTCGGTGCCGGGCGTGATACAGTTGCTATCAAAGGGGTCCTCGGTCGGCATCTGCTGGCCCTCGGCAATGGCCTTTTTGCGCGCGTTCTCGGCGTCGAGCGCCGTGCGGAAGCGCCGCGAGCGCTGCTGGTTCATCTTGGCGCGCGGCGCCACGCCGTCAATGGCCATGAAGAACATTTGCTTGGGCTTGATCTTGCCAAACAGGTGCTCAATGTAGTTGAAGATTCGTATAAACATCTCCTCCTCCGTGACACGTGTTGTTGCACTGTCCGAGTCGCTGTGCGTGCAGTTGTGGATGATGCCGTTCATGTCGAGGTACAGGCAGTCGAACTCGGGGATGCGGTTCTCGGCGATCAGCTGCGAGATGGCCGGATACCGCTCCGAGAGCCATCGGAAGAACTTGGGGACACCCATGACAGCCAAGGAGAGATATTAAAATGAAACAAAAAGTAACAAAAAAAAAAACAAAAATAAGGAAAAGAGTTCCAACGCACAGCTCGTGTTTCTGCAGGCCCGTAAAAAAGAAAAAGAGGCAAGCAGATTAACAGAGCACAGAACGCAGAGAGGGGAGAGAGAGAAGAGGGCCGCAGGGGGATGGGGGGCGGCAAGGGAGAGACGGAGGGAGCGTGTCGGCGTGGAACGGACAAGTTGTGTTTGGGAGTTGGAGGGAGAGAGGGCCAAAAACTGGATGCTGGCAACGCACCTTGCGATGCGACTGATAGCGCCAGGCTAGGCAGGCACGAGCTGTGCTTGCAAGAGAGCCACGGGGCGGCGTGGCGGGGTCGGGCTAAGCCGGTTCCGGAAAAACTAGGCGCCCGCGCTGGCACACAGAAGGACTGGCATGGTATGAGTACAGCGCATAGTGTGTCACTTTCAGTGCATATTCGTGCCTGTCACATGGTGCATAGCGCCTGTCCCTTACAGCGCATAGTGCATGTTTTGCTTCTAGATGATTATGCACGATTGAAACACGTATTTACACCACTTTTGAACAAGAAAGATAACAATTACGCAGATGAGGCAGCCGCCTTTCTGGTGGTGCTATCACCGGCGCTCTCGCCAGTGGTCTCACCGGCACTCTTGCCGGCGCTCTCACCAGCACTCTTTTCAGCATTCTTGCCGGCACCCTTGCTGCCGCTCCTCGTGCTGCCCTTGGTGCCGCTCTTGGTGCCGCTCTTGCCACCTTTGCCGCCGCCCTTGCTGCCGCCCACCGCCGGCAGCGTAAACGGCCGGCTCTCGGCGCCGGCCACGGGCTTCCACAGCGGCGAGCCCGCGCCGCCGCGTGTCGGCAGCAGCCAGCCCAGCACGCCGTCGTTGCCGGCGGCGGACTGCTGCTGCTGCGCCCACGTCAGCATGCCGACCCACGGCTGCACGTTGTAGTGCACGCGCAGGCGCACGCCGGCGGTCTCGGCGATCTTGCCGCTGGGGTGCGTGATCTGGTACTTGGGCTTCTGGTTGCGGAGCCGCAGCAGGCCCCGGCTCGGGTCAATGGTCTTGCCCTCGGCGCTGCGCTTCAGCTTGCGCATGGCAATGGGACCGATGTTGGACAGGTAGTCGGAGCTGGGGCTGGTGATCATGAGGTCCCAGATGACGGCGGTGTTGGCGGGTTCGGTAGAGCTGTTTCGGCTGGTGTTGGCATCATCCCACTCGGCCGTGACGTAGACAAACACCTCCTTGGTGTTCCAGGTAAAGAGCGACGACAGGTCGGCCTCGAGGTTGAAGCGCACGACGGCGTACTCCTCCTTCTTCTTGCTGTAGTAGTGCGGCCGGCCGCGGACCCTGATGGCGTCAGTATTGCTTGCAGCGCGCGTGCTAGAAAGCACATGACATGTTAAAATATACTAGAAAAAAGCGTGCGCGTGCACAGGATGGTCACGTACACTTGCAGGCCAGCCGGGGACAGGCTGGCGGTCGGGTTGCGCACATGCAGCAGGTCGGTCGCGGCGATCAGGCAGGCAATGGCCGTCAACACGGACGTGAAGATGCCAAAGACATTCTGCACGCGCACAAGTGAGGAGTGCATTGTGATGTGGTGAGCGAACGTGAGCGTGGTGGGATTCGTGGGCGCGGCGGGAATGCGTTGGTGATGGCTGCGCCTGGATCGGCAGATGCAGTCGCTGTCGAGAGCTGGAGCTTTGAAACGAACACGTCTTGGGTAGGGTAGCTCCAGGCCCACTTTTCTACACTGCGACCTACGACGTACAGAGTACGGCGAACGACATGATGACTAAGCCAGACACACGAGGCTGAAGAACGAAATAGCTGGAACAATACGGCTGCAAGACAAGTCATCAAAATCATGTCTATTCATTCTTGAAAGGCTGTACTGGCTAAGATAAACGCGATCAAACGAGAACGTATATAAGCAGTAAGAAGGGAGACCAGAGGACCATCAGTCAGCAACTTTCAGTCCAGACATCCCGCGTCCAAATCCAAATCCAAATCCAAATCCAACTCCAAACCAGACCTTCTTCACCAGACTATGCTTGAGGCGGGCTTGGTGGTACATCGTTTGTACCCGCACCCCCCGGCAGGCTGTTGTTGTTGCTCCCGCGCAGGTTCATCTGCCCGATCCGCGACACAATGTTGCTGCCGACGGCGTCCACAGCGCCCCGCGGCGACGTCAGCGAGGGCCCCTGCGCCGCCGTCTCCTGCACGCGGAACAGCTTGATGGCCGTGCCGTTCCACACGCCCACGACGGTGCCCTTGGCCACCTGCATCTCGCTGCTGAAAATAAACCCCCAGAGCAGCGACTCGTACCAGCCGAGCGCCAGCGGCGACCACTCAAACGAGTGCACGCGGATCGTCGACGGCTCGATGCCCACGAGCGGCACGTCGCGCAGGCTGGCCAGCACGTCGGGCGACGGCGTGTCGGCCGCCAGCGCGTCGCGCGGGATCAGCACCGTCAGCTGTTGGATCATGGTCAGGATCGTGTGCAGCGGCAGCTCGGGCAGCCAGCTGTCGATCCACTGCGGCGTCGGCTCAAAGTAACCGCCGCCACCACTGCCGGCGCCGCTGGCACCGCCGGCCATGGTGTCGCCGCCGTGAAGGTTGTCAGTGTTGTTACCACCACCACCACTGCCGCTGCCAACACCCAGGGCGGAGCTGCTGCCGAGACTCGTCGTGCTGTTCTGCCTCGAAAAGGTAAACGGCCCCCCGGCGCCCGCTGGCATCTTGCCCCGTGCCTTTTCCGACATGCCGCGCAGCTGCGGCGGCACCGCGTCCTCGACCGACACCACCGACGACGCCCGCGACGGGTTCTCGCTGAGGCTGCTATGTGAGGGTGTGGGCCGCGCTTTGTCGTCGTCGTCGTCGTCACTGTCTTCGTTATTTTCCTCCTCCTCCTCCTCCTCCTCGTCATCCTCATCGCCAATGGCAAACGTGTCGTCCTCCGCCACATGGCTTAGCGTGCCCGAGGACCGCAGCGTGTGCTGGCTCGAGCGCGGCGACGTCGGGTTGCGTAGGCTGTCCAGCGACCCGCGCCGCGAGCCCAGGTCGATCGAGCCGCCGCCGCCGCCGCCGTCCTTACGGCGCGCGCTGCGGCGCGCAATCTCCTCGCGGCCGCTGTCGAGCGTCAGGTTGCGCAGCGCCTCGAACCGCCGGCGGCTGCGCAAGATGGCGTAGACGAGCTGCGGGTTGGTGTGGCGCTGGTGCTCGACAATGGCGTTGAGCGCCTCGAGCAGCGACCGCAGCAGGCCGTGGTTGGTGTCGTTGGCCAGCAGGAACGACGGCGACGACATGGAGCTGAACAGCTGCATCAGGCGCGCGCACGTGCGCGCGCTCAGGCCCTCGACGTAGGCGGCAATGTTGTTGATGACGGCCAGCAGCGCCGGGTAGATGGCCGTGAGCCGGCTCTGGCTGGTGGTGATGAGCGTGTAGATGGACTGAATCAGGAAATCGGCATACGTGCCGCGGAACTGCGGGATGCGGATGGCCGGCGGCAGCGTGTCCTGCGCGGCAAACACGCCGTTGAGGTTGATGCCAAAGCTCTTCTCGACGCTCAGCGTCTGCAGCAAGAAGGCGCACATGCGCACGACGCCCTGGCGCGCGCCGTCGTTCTTGCACTCGAGCGCGTAGAACAGGATCAGCACGATAAAGTCGTGCGCGCGCTTGGTGTCGACGATGAAGGCGCGGAAGCGCTTGTTGCACTGCGTGACCTCCCAGAAGAGCATGATGATCTCGGGCGCAAACTTGACGGCCGACTGCGTGCCGGGGATGTACGACGCCGTGGCCTGCAGCGGCTGGTTGAGGATGCGCGTCATGCCGTCGACGAGGAACTGGAAGTCGGCCGGCCGGTGCAGGCGCCCGAGGAAGTGGCGATAATAATTTTTGCACACGGCGCCCGTGATGGGGTCCGGCGGCACCGGGTACAGCAGCACGACCAGCAAAAAGTGCAGGCTGTAGGTGACGAGGCTCTGCCGCGGGTCCTTGAAGACGAGCGAGTTGTAGGGCACGCGCCAGCTGGCCGGGTTGTACTTGACCGTCGTGTTGAGAAGCGAGCACAGCACGGACAGCACCACCTGCTTGTCCGGGCATGTGCAGATGTACGTCAGCGCGCGCACGCCTTGCGCCGGCAGCGCACACGGCTGCTGGTACATGCCCGGGCTGGCCAGCGTCAGCAGCAGCCGCAGCACCTCGCAGCGGTTGTTCTCAAACTCGCGCGTCGTCGGCGCGCTCGTGTTGCAGCCCACGCCGCTCTGCCAGATGGTGTAGCTCACGCGCGGCTGGCCGGGCGGCTGCCGCGCGACTGTGAAGCCGGAAAAGTACAGCAGGTCCGTCAGCGTGTCGATCAGCTCCTCGGCCAGCGGCTTGCCCTCTTCCAGGTTGTCGTCGTTGTCGTCTCCAGGGTCGTTGTCGTTGTCATCGTCCCCCTCCCTCTTGTCCTTGTCGTCATGGCCGGCACGGGCCGCAGCTTCGTCAAAGATGACCTCGCCGGGCGGTGTCCTCCTCAGCGCCGCCGCCGCCGGCCGTGTCCGCTTTCGCCGTGCAGACCACAGAAAGTGCTGCTCCCAGTCGCGCAGCGCGTCGCGCTCGTAGATGTACGGCAGCACGCGCGTCAGGACGCGGATGCAGTTGAGCGCCTCGCGCTCGGGGGCGTCGGCCGGGTCGGGGAAGGCTGGGTGGTGGCGGAGGTAGAAGAGGTGCGCGGTGACGGCCGACAGCAGCGTCTCGAGGTTCTCGAGCGTGGCGTCGCGCGTGCGCCGGATGTCGGCCGGCGAGAACAGGCTGAAGACGTCCTCGGGCGACTCGGGCAGCTCCCAAAACGACGTCCAGTAGGGGTCGTCGGCCGGGATGCGGCGCTCCTCGGAGAGGCGGAAGATGCCCTTTTTGAAGACGAGCTTGGAGTCGCTGGCGCCCATGGTGGCGGGTGGTGGGTGGTGGGTGGCGGAGATGGGGCCGGAGTAAATCGACTGATTTGTGGCGCTATGTATGTCGATATAGGGAGTACGGTTCGCGGGCGTCGACGGCCAGAAGAGGGGATGTGGTCATGGGTGATGGTAATGGGACTAGCACCTGCCTTGAGATAGGTGAGTACGTACCTTGCAGTTGGCGACTGCCGCTTCCAGATGGGTGCATATGGAGTACGGAGTAGTGCGTGCGGTACGGAGTACGTGCGCCCAAGATGAGATGCTTAGTCATCACCACTAAAGTCATGCTACAAGTACACCTCACGAAAGACTCTACAAAGACAAAGACAAAGGCAAAGACAAACCAAAGAACCAGAACCGAAAAGAACGCTCTCATTATGCAAAACACCTGTCCACATTATTGTACAATCCCATGCATGCCACGTGCCGTCAAGGGTATCTCCAACCAGCCGTCTGCTCCAGCTCCGGACGACGACGACAGCAACTTTCACAAGTAAAAGCTTTGGCTATTATCTGCATTCGTAAATGTACACTGCCCACGCTATGGAGCATATACCATCTACCCACCGCCCGGCTCTAGTAGATCCGCGTGCCGCTGGACGTGCGCCGGCCCTTTTCGTACAGCCACTTGTTGTTCAGGCCCATGCTGAGCCGCTTGCCCGACGGGCTCGGCGTGCCGGGAATGGCAGACAACGACGCATCGCCAAAGACGGAGCCGCCGCCTATGCCACCGCCCATGCCGCCGCCCATGCCACCCGGCGAGCCAAACGACGACCGCCGACCCGGCTGAAACGCACTGCCGCCCCCCGGCGAGAACGGCGACCCGCTGCCGCTGCCGGCGCGTGCCTTGGGGAACAGGGGGCTGTTGGAGATGGGCGAGCCGCCCGAGAAGCTTCTGTTGTTGTTATTGAGGGCGGTGCTGTCGTTGCCGTTGAAGCTGCTGCGCGTCGCTGTCGCGAGGCTCGCCGCCGCCGACCCCGACACGGAGGGCGTGCGCGCGTACCGCGGCGGCGTGGTGTAGACGGCGTTGGGCGTGGGCGCGGTCTTGAGCGGCTCGAGGCCCAGCAGCTGGCGCTGGCTCGGGGTCAGGGGGATGTCGACGAGGGCGTCGGTCTGGCGGAACAGCGGCATGACGGCGCGCACCATGTTGATGGCCAGCACGGCGTTGATGGCGAGCGCGACCATGCTGCCGTACTGCGGCGGGAGCACGGTGTAGGCACTGTTTGTTAGTCGGGCACATGGAAAAAGAAAAGAAGCAGCACAGCACAGCACGTACAGTCGTCGTAGCTGCTTAAAGGGCGTGCCCGTGGAGTAGCCGACGAGGAAGCACACAAACATGGCCAGGCCGTTGTACACCAGAGTCTTGAGGTTGGTCTCGGTAAACACCGACGACGCCCGGCGCCGCGTAATCTCCTCCATGCGCGGGTGGCGCCAGTTGCCGGGGCTGTCGGTCACGATCAGCGGCGACGCCTCGAGCTTTGTCGGCGTGCCTCTGGTCGCGCTGTCGACGGCTGCCCTCGGCCGGGCCGTCTGCCGTTGCGGCGTCTGCATTTGGTATGCCATGGGTTGTGGCTGGTTGTTTGTCGTCTATGTCTTTATGTGGCAGTTGTGTTCCCTGATACAGTAGATGCTATCGTTGAGTCGTAACGTCGTCGTCAATATGTCGTCCTCGTCCTCGTCCTCGTCCTCGTCGTCAAGTCGCGTGTCGCGTCGCGAAATGGCCCGTCGTCAAAGACACAACTAAACTGCTGCAACAAATAAGGAACAAAAAAAAAACTGCAATGCTTGAATCCGCGCGTCGTTGTCGGCGCCGTCGGTCGGCGTATGGTCCCTCGTGCAGCAGCGCTGTGTTGTGGTTTGTCTCTTGTTTACGAGTAGTATCGTTGCATGGCCTGCTGAATCGCTTTTGCTGGCTGCAGCGCCTTGACTTGGGTGGGTCCTGCTGGGCGCCCACCATTGGCTGACTCCATCAGGCCGCGGCGGACCCCTGCGCTCCGGTTGATGCCAGACGCTACAGCGGAAGGGGCCTGGGCCGCCCCGCCTGCCGCGTTCTCTGGGCTTCTATCCTCCTGATGCAACCGCACGACCGCGGCCACGACATCCGCCGTGCTTGATTAACAACCAGCTGCCCCTCTTTGCCCTGAGGCATCGTCACGCACCACCACTCTTCCACCACACTCTTCCACCACACTTTGCAGCTGAACTGTCCGCACCGACGCCGACCTGAGCGTCTTTTATCCGCCACCATCGTCCGGACGGATATCTGTCAGTGACGACGAGAAGAAGGAAAAATCAAAGATCAAAAAAGAGGAAGAAGGTTGAAAGAAAAAAAAACCATGGGCTTCGACAACGCCATGTGGCACTTTGACCAGGGCGTCACCGGCTTCTTCGGCCAGTGGAACACCTACTCCACCGTCCTCGTCACCATCCTCATCGGCATCGTCACCGTGTTCCTGTCCACGCGCCGCGACCCGGACACCCACCCCTTGCTGCTCGCCCGCCAGGCCCAGGGCTCGGCCGTGCGCCACGAGGGCGAGTCCCCCGTCTACCGCTCGCGCAGCACGCCGCACGGCTCCGCGCTGAATGCCGGCCTGGACGTGCGCGACCCGGGCACGGCCAAGTGGGCCAAGGGCCGCACGGGCGATCTGCGCGACATCTGGCGCCGCGTCGTGTCCGGCGTGCCCGCCAACGAGGTGCCCACGGGCGGCCGCGTGCCTGGCAGCACCAGCAGCGTCAGCACGCAGCACGCCGTCGGCACGCGCGGCCGCATCCTGACGTCGTTTGGCACCGACGCCGTGGTCGAGACAGGCCTGGACGACCTCACGCGCCAGATCAACCTGATCGGCCAGCACCTGCTCGACCACGGCGGCGCGCGCGTGGCCATCTACCTGCCCAACTCGGTCGAGTTCCTGGCCAGCCTGTTTGCCTGCAGCTTCTACAACATGACGGCCATCCTGCTGCCCTTTGACCAGCAGGACGACGCCGTGCTGCTGTCCATGCTGCGCCGCTCCGCCGCCGACACCGTCATTACGGCGCCCGGCTGTTTTCCCTTTGACACCGTCGTCCAGAGCTACCCGGCGCTGCGCCAGCTCGTGTGGGTCGTCGACGACGGCAGCGCCCACCTGGACTGGAACGAGGTGCCCGAGGGGGGCATGGGGGGCGGCAGCGGCGTCATCCACGTGGCCACGTGGCAGGACATTGTCAACGAGGCGCCGCAGACGGCCGGCCGCGAGCTGCCGCCCGTCGAGGGCCAGTCGCCGCCGCGCGACATTACCGTCTTTTGGGAGCCGTTCCGCGCCGAGCCCGACAGCGAGGGCGACGTTGACACGGCACCGCCTGCTAGTGCCGCCGCCGCCGCGCCCGAAGAAATGGTCCGCTTCACGAGCAGCAACATGGCGTCCGCCGTGTCGGCCCAGCTGTTTGCCGTGCCGTCGGCCCAGCGCTTCGGCCCGTCCGACCTCTTCCTGCCCGCCGACTCGCTGACGCACACGCACACGCTTGTGCTGACGCTGGCCGCGCTCTACTCGAATGCGTCGGTCGTGCTCAACAGCGCCGCGCCGCGCGCCACCGACCTGGCCCTCGCCACGCGCGGCATGGCGCCCACCATTGTCGTGGCCAACCCGGCCGCCGCGAAAGCGACGCACGACGAGGCCATGGCGCGCCTGGGTGGCGGCCCGCTGGCGTCGTTCCTGCTGGGCTGGCAGACGCGCTTGCTGGCCGACGGCGGCGTCATCCCGCTGGCCACGTCGCTGGTCAGCCGCTACTTTGACAGCGTGCGGCCGGCCGTGGGCACGACACCGGGGAAGCTGCGGCTGCTGTACGTGGCGGAGCGCGCGGGGGCCGGCACGCCGGCGCTGTCGGCGGCGGTGCTGTCGAACCTGCGCGTGCTGACGGGGGCGCGCGTGCTGTACGGGCTGGCGGCGGCCAAGGTGGCGGGCGCGGCGGCGCAGACGGGGTTCTACGACTACCGCGTGGCGCCGGGCACGTATGCGCCATTTGGCGCGCCGCTGACGAGCACCGAGTACCTGGTGCGCGACAAGGGCGTGTACGTGACGAGCGACGAGAAGAAGCAGGGCGAGGTGAGTTTTTTTGGTATCTATACAACCAAAAAAGAGAATGCAGCTAACAAGGCAGATCATCGTGCGCGGCCCGGCTGTGTCTGGCAGCGAAGCCGCTCTGGGTGTCATTGGCACCATCCGCGAGGACAACACGCTGGCCTATGTTTGAGGAGCGGTTGTGCAGCAGGGAGGACGGTGTGTTGGGAGAAGTGAGCCAGCTATCACGTGCATCAAGTGTCGTGGACCTTTACATGAAATCATATTCTACCGTAACCGCATCCCAGTATCATAAAGCAAGATATTCCCAAGCGTAACAGCGTAAATAACAAACAACAAACACAAGAATTACCCTCCCCCTACGCCCCATTTCGGTACACCTGCGCGCCCTGGTTGCGGAACATGATCGTGTCCCGCCGCTGCAGAATCATCAACGCCCGGTTCAGCGCCTGCTCGCTGAAGCCGCGCACCTCGACCATCTCGCGCCGCAGCGTCGCCAGGCTCGTGCTCCACCCAATCGGCAGCCGCCGCTTCAGCTCCGCCTCGACCCGCGCCGTCTCCTGGTACAACTCGCGCGCCGCCGCGCCGCCGGCCCCCGCGCCGGAGCCGAAACCACCGCCGGCAGCGCCGGAGCCGCCGTTGCTGCCCATCCCCCCGCCGGCCATGCCCGTCTGGCTGCCCTGGTTGACGGCGTCCATGGTCGAGCACAGGAACAGGCGGATGGCCTCGTCGACGTGCTGCTCGGTGGCAATGGGCGACAGCGTCAGCTTGGCCAGCGACTCGGTGATGCGCACAATGGCCTCGAGCTGGCGCACCGTGATGGGGATGCTGGAGCGCGCGTTGGCCTCGAGCTCGGCCGCGTGCACCTGCCGCCGGATCGACACAAAGTGCGACGACAGCTTCTCGGCCGCCTCGGCGCTCAGGCGCGGCGCACACCGCGCCTTGCAGTAGCTAATGTACCGCTTCAGCTTGTCCACCGGGATCTCCGACTCCGTCTGCTCCTCGACGCCGCGCCCGCCCATGTGGATGGCCATGACGTGCTTGGCCATGCGCTCGTCCTTGCCGCGCTCGTGCTCGTCCTTGACAATGAAAATCATGTCGAACCGCGACAGGATCGTCGTCTGGAAGTCAATGTTCTCGCCGGGCGTCTTCATGTCGTCGTACCGCCCAAAGATCGGGTTGGCCGCCGCCAGCACCGACGTCCGCGCGTTCAGGATCGTCGTGATGCCCGCCTTGGCAATCGAGATCGTCTGCTGCTCCATGGCCTCGTGGATCGCCACCCGGTCCTCGTCGCGCATCTTGTCAAACTCGTCAATGCACACCACGCCGCCGTCCGCCAGCACCATGGCGCCGCCCTCGAGATAAAACTCGCGCGTCGACTGCTCGCGCTGCACCGACGCCGTCAGACCCGCCGCCGACGAGCCCTTGCCCGACGTGTAGATCGCAATCGGCGCCACCTTTTCCACAAACTTGAGCAGCTGCGACTTGGCCGTGCCCGGGTCGCCCAGCAGCAGCACGTTGATGTCGCCACGCAGCTTCATGCCGTCCGGCAAAATCTTCTTGGACCCGCCCATCAGCAGGCACAGAATCGCCTTCTTGATGTCGCGGTTGCCGTAGATCGACGGCGCAATGCAGTCCGTCATGATGTTGTACAGGTCCGGCCGCCGGCTCAGCTCCAAGAACTCCTGCTCCTCCTCCTCCGTGTAGATGGCCTGGCCCTTGGCCGTCTGGTCAATGTCCGACTGGATGCCCACGGCCCGCAGGTACGGCGTGCGGATCGCCACGGCGCCGCCCGTGTTGCCGCTGCCGCCCTTGGACGGCCCCTTGTTCTGGTAGATGGAGAAGATGCCCGTGATCGTGCACCGCGACCCGGGCACCACGCGGTTCGTCAGGTACCGGTCCGCCGAGATCAGCACGTGCCGCGGCAGCTCGCCCACGGGAACCTGGTCCGGCGCCTCCTGCAGCTTGATCACCTGCTGGTCCACAAACTCGGACTTTTCGTGCATCACGTAGTACGGGTCCATCGGACACCGCGACTCCGGGTCCTCGCCCTTGGGCCGCACGCGCCCGCATTGCCGCGGCAGCGTCACGCTGGTGAACCCGCCCGTCACCGGGATCGTCATCTGGAACCCACACTGCCGGCACTGCAGCACCATCTCCGACGCTTTGGATGCCATGACCGACGCGCCAATCACAATGCCCGGCACGCGCACCAGCCGCGAGATCGTGAGCGAGTCCAGGTTGCGGATCGCCACCTCCTCGGCGCTCGAGTGCAGCAGCAGCTGGTGCTCGGGCAGGTTGACCTTGGCCTGGTGCGGGAAGATGATGCGGTGTGTGCAGCGCTTGAGGGCGCCCTCAAACTGTGTGGGGAGTATATTAGCATGTGTCGTAGCATGTGTCGTATATTCGAATTTGCCAGTCCTACCAGTGGGATGATCTCCGCCGGCTCAGTCACCAGCCGGTGCGCCAGCTCCTCGTTGTACTTGATCAGGTCGCCAATGTCGACATCGCAGTAGTATTTCTTGAGCAGCGCGTTCTCCTTGAGTTGGTCTCTGTCCAGGTCAGCCCCTGTTTCTCTTCTGCCATGGCCGTCCCCGCACACCCCGCATCTCCTTACCGGTAGACAAAGGTGTTGTCCAGGCGGAACTTGAGGATAAAGTCCTCCAGGTCCTTCTGCGTCTTCACCCGCGTGTCATCGCCGCCCTCGTTGTTGAAGTCGTAGACGTGCGTCGAGTACACCGACTGGTGATCCATTTTTTTGGTTTTTTTGATATGTGGCGGTGTGGGAGGGAAGAGGGGGAGGCTCGACGATATGTAGCAAGCACCAGAACGTGGATGGCGTTGCAGGTCGCGATGCAGGTACTCGTAAAAGAACAGGTGCGGGCTGTCAATCAATTACGTCGTCGAGTTCAGGGAGATGGGGATCACTGTGGCGACCAGAAAAGGAGGGGACGTGAAAAACGCGTCGCGTCAACCCCGACGCGTCCCAGTTAAAGTGCTTGCATGAGCAGGGATGATTAGTCAGCACCTGGAATGGGATTGACTGCTGATGATGAGCAGCCGAGCCCTGTAGCGATGCACCACACAGTTGAAGTGCATTGTTGATCAGATGCAATTCTGTGTCAGTACAACTCACACTAGATCAATACTAACTAGCATATGGTCTTTGATGTGAACTGCAGCAACATGTTGCTCCGGATCAAGTTGCTGCTCGTGTCGAATCGTGTTCAGATTAAAGTGGGTCCTTTCAACGACTACGACATCTCGATCGCATCCCTGTGATGGATGGACCGGCCCGACACGCCATCTCTGAATTCAAGCTGCTCGTGAGAAAACTCGTATTTTTCAGATGAGGCCGACACGTATCTCTTCCTTCGAACCTAGCAGATAGACGCCATGGCTGCCGCGGACGAGTTCATGGAGGCTCTGGCCTGCCGGCTGCGCGAGGTGCCGGCGGAGGCAACCCAGGGCGAGCTGCCGTGCCTCTCCTATTCCAGCACGGAAGAGACAAAGCGGGCGCTGCACGGCACCAGCACGCCGCAGGCCTTTTATCTCGGCACCGGCGCGTCCCTCTACGCCTCGGCCATGCTGCCGGCCATGCTCGCCGCGCGCCGCGAGATCATCCTGGTCACGTGCTTCTGGGCGACGTCCAAGAGCCTGCGCGACCTGGCGACCACCCTGACGACGCTGGCCGACCACCGCGCGGCCCAGCAAGTGCAGACCAACCTGCTGCGCGTGCGCATCTGCTTCTCGTCGCGCTCGCTGCTGCAGAAGCTGCTGCACACGGCCGACGCCCGGGGCTACACCTACCCGCCGGACACGTGGCCCTCGCTGCTCGGCCTTCCGGCGGCCGACGTCCTCCGGCGCGGCCGCATCGAGCTCGTCGTCAAGAGCATCTTTTTCCTGCCGTTTAGCGTCATGCACCCCAAGTTTGTCATTGTCGACCGCGCGCGCGCGTTCCTGCCCAGCTGCAACGTCAGCTGGGAGCCGTGGCTGGAGGCCTGCGTCGAGGTCACGGGCGGCGTCGTCGACCGCCTGCTGCAGTTTTATGCCGACACGTGGAGCGACGACCTGCCTGTGCTTCCGGACGCGGAAGCGGAGCCGGCTGGGCCGTCGTTGCAGCATACCACCGTCTCTGAGCTGGACGCCAACGGCCCCGGCAGCATCGCGCTGCACTTTTCCAACGATGCCAACGGTACTGGCACTGCCGCACAACATCCCATCCCCACGGCCATCTTACCCTCCTCGCACCACCGCAACCCGCAGTTCCGCCCCTTCTTCTGGCAGCGCCATGCGCCGCCGCCCGCGACGCCGCTCAACCTCGCGACCATGCAGCTGCTCGCGCTGGCCCGCAGCCAGATCTACATGCAGACGCCCAACCTCACGGCCGAGCCTGTCGTGGCGGCGCTGCTCGCCGCCCTGGCGCGCGGCGTCGACGTCACCGTGGTCACGGGCGAGAACATGATGATGTACGAGCAGATCGTCACGGCCCTGACGACAACGGCGCGCTGTCTCCGGGGCTTTGTCCAGCGCCACGAGGCACAGCGCGCCGAGGCGCTCAAGAGCAGCACCAGCAGGCCCTATGGACAGCTGCAGATCTCGTACTACCGGCCCTTGGTGCCGCGCGACCGCCGTGGGGCCGGCGGCGACGAGGAGCAGGGCAATGCAGCCACGCACACAAACGAATACGGCTTCACCGTCGACACCGAGGAGCCCGTCCAGTCGCACGCCAAGCTCACCATTGTGGACGGCGCCTACACGGTGCTGGGGTCGGGCAACATGGACCGGGCCAGTTTCTACACGAGCCAGGAGCTCGGCATTTTCTTCCACAGCGCCGACTTTGCCTCCTCGGTGCAGATGGCCGTGGACCGGGTTCTCCAAGGCCGGCTCAAGCCGGTCTTTCCGAGGCCGTCGGCTTAGGTCTTTTTTTTTCGTTTTTCTTTCCATGGAGTTGGACCAGATTTGGGTTGAAAACCAAAGTAGGCGAGGCCGGCGAAACACTTGGCGGACCATGCTCTCTCGTGCGAAGCGCCCCAAAGTGCAGCCCCCCCCCCCCCCCAAGAAACAGTGAACACGGGCTCAAACGAGACAAACGAGGAGCGAGGCACGCTGGTGGAACGGACTCCGGGCTGGGCTGACGGCCATCACACGACCCGCGGCCTCATTATATCCCGCTCCGCCCATGCTGATATTCATCGCAACCGGCTGTATCCCGCCCATGCTGACATGCATATATGCATCTATCGCAACCGTCTGAATATAGGCTGACCCTCGCAGCACGTCACACCACAGACCGCCGCACACTCTACACGAAACCACAGGCAACGGGCGGGCTGTCTTGTGCCAGCGTGAAACCCCGGGTGCGTGAGGGACACGGCGTCTCTTTTGTCCCTCGTAGGACGGCTGTGCCACGCTGCTGCCGCTCTTTTTGTATTATCTTTCTCTCGCCGTCTTTTTTTTCTTTTGTCTTTGCCGTGTCTGGTGTGGTCACACGTGCTCCATCTGCTGCACAACATCCTTCGCTGCGAGAGAGCCTCTTTTGACAAGGATGACTCGGCAGCCATCTGTCTTAATTGGCTGGTCTTTTTTTGGGTCCGCGTATCATAAGCCGAATTCAGATGCCGAATATAAGCCGAATATAATGCCAAATACGAATAACAGCCTTACTCCATCAGCATCGTAAAGTCGAGAGGCCTGTCCTAGCTAGCAATGACTACCGGTCGTGTGATGAGTTTGATATAGCTTCCTCTTGCCAAAGAATCCAAATAACGTACAAGTATGATTATAACGGTGGCAATATAGTTCTGTCTCTTTACAGTCGTTCTTTTTATTTCTCCTTCGTCCGCCATATCAAGGAGAACTCAAACAGCCAATTTGATTTAGACGCCCCATCTGCAACTGATTCATGTATCTCACGCAAAAAGAAAATCAAAAGCCTTAATAAAACGACATCACCTTGCTTTCCACAATGGCGGGCGTGTCCTGTTTATCGAGCCGGGACGCAGACGCACAAGTCCGAGCTCAACAGCAACAATAATCAATAAAACAAAGCCGGCTTAGATAAAATCCAGCAGCTTCTATTCCTCGCTTATCCCCTTTGTGCTTTGCCGTTGTACGGCTCAATGACAGGCCAATCTGTGTCGACAACACGTTTCTGCGTCACCGTCGAACAAATAGAGACACGTCCTGCGCCATGATGCACGTCTTGCCTGCCCACCATCTTTCTACGCCTGTGATGACACCTGATTGCATTGGCTGTCTGGTACGACCCAGAACGTGCCACATTTCCGCTTCAGGATGCTTCTGTACGTGGAAGCCTAGGTGACGACCTGAATAAGCTGCAACTATGTAACTATTGCATTATTATATCTTTTGCTGAGATAGGCAATCTTGTAATTCTGAATAATGTGCAAAATATAGTAAATCAAAGCCAAACTATCAACTGATGAAACTCGCGTCTTCTAGCAATGTAATCTTTGAAAAACGAAACCAAAAATAAACAAACATAAACAAAAATAAAGGGGAAAAAATAAACAAACCTCCAACAGTCGAGATCGAAACAAATAACAATAAAACAGAGAGCCACCCAGTAGAGCAAGAAACTGACAAGTGTAACAGCAAAAAAAGCAAAAAAAAAGCAAAAATTCGCCCAAGGTGTACCAAACTGAAATGTAGACCACCCAGCTTGATTATAGTCCAAGCATCAAAAAGAAAATCAAAAAAAGCCACCCAGTCCAAGACACATCCAAAAACAGAAAAACAAAAAACAAAAAACAAAAAAATACCTGTCCACAAGGCCCCCGCTACTGGTACTTCTGCAGGCGTCGTTTGATAATGTTCGTGCAGGTGCCGGACCGAAGCGAGGAGATGCAGCAGAAGCCAATATTGGCCTCCTCGTCAAAGTCGGAGTTCCGACGATCCGCCGCCGACTCGGCGGCGCCCGCCGACGAGTCCGACCCAAAGTTGTTGTCCGTGTCCCTGTCCTTGTCCCTGTCCTTGTCCTTGTCCTGGTCATCGCCCTCCTGCACAAGGGGGTTGCGGTTCATGCCCATGCCCACCCGCGCCTGCAGCGCCTCGCGCACTTTCTGCTCGCCGTGCTGCTTCCACACGTGCCAGCCGCCCATGCTAAAGGGGTACAGCACCTTGTTGTCCAGCGACTCCACCCAGTCGCGGTTGTGGTGCTTCTTCTTGGACGAGATAATGTCCAGCTCCGACGCAATCTGCGCGCAGTAGCGCTCCAGCGGCAGGTCGTTGACGTTGCGCCCAAACGGGTTTTCAATCTCGCGCCCGATAAAGAGGATGCCCAGGATAATGTACGACGCCACAATCGTCGCCGGGATCGTGACCCAGCGCAGCGTCGGATACAGCTGGAACGGCAGCAGAAAGACATAGGTCCAGGTGATTTGCGAAATGGCAATGGAATAGGCAATCGGCAGCGGCGTCGTCAGCACACGCTCCGTGCCCATCAGCACGTCGTTGAGCACGGCAATGTTGTTGTACGCGAGGGTCTGGTGCATGGGGATGACGAGCTGGTTGCTGGTGACGAGCTCGTCGGTGAAACAGGCCAGGTACGTCAGGATCTCCAGCGGCAGGTTGCCCAGGGGGTGGCCGGCCTTTTTGATGGCCTTGCGCGGGTTGCTGGCCGCAAACGAGATGCCTAGATAACCCCCCAGCAGCTTGAGCATATGCGGCCTCGGCCGGTTGACCTTTTCGGGCTCCTTGATGGTGGCCTCATGCGCATAGGTGTCCAGGTGGCCGACGAGGTGCACAAGATCATCGTAGCCGGTGTATGGCTCATAGCGGAGCTTGTGCTTCAGCGCCACAGCAAAGGCCACGACGAGATTCAGTGCTGTCCTATCAAGGAGAGAGTGTGTCAGTCGACGCTTTGTACCACATGGGAGGACATCTATAAACAGCAACAATTCGCGATCCGATCGAGATCTCCCCCTTCTGCCCCTGTGCCCCTGTACTTACAGTTTTGCGAGAATGTCCTTCTCCTTGTTCTCGCCATCCCGTTCCACCGCATGGACCCAAAAGACGCGTCCGAGCGACTGCGAAGCGAGCATGAGCTGGGCCCAGTACCGACGGCCCTCGGCGTAGCTTATCCGGGGTTAGCAAACACGATGATACAGTGGCTATGGTGGCTGTCACGAAAACCTACCGCTCGTAAGCCGTGGAGCTGCGGAAGCTTAGGCCGAGGCCCACAACAAAGCCGGTAATCGTCAGGAGAATCGAGCTGATGCCCACTAGCAAGACACGGTCAGTCGGCGGCACAGCTGGCATATTTTGTTGTGGTTGGTTATCAAAACATACAGTTTCTCTTGGTAAAGTAGGAGACGCAAGTCACAATCATGGCCCACGACCCAATGGCAAAGAGCGGGAGCAGCATCTTGGGCATAATGCTGCCATGCATCTGGAGGAACATGGGCCACTTGGAGTGCTTCTGGATGTCGCGAGGACCGACCTGGGGCGTGTCAGATGAGGCTCAAAAACGGTCAAACGGTTAAACGGTTAGAACGACCCCAGTCAACTTACAAAGTACTCGTCCAGATCGATCGCCCGCTGTCGTCCAGACAGATGGAAGCGGTGCTTGTTGGGCTTGCGCGGCGATGACGCCCCAATGCGGCCCTTGTTGTAGGCCAGGTCGGGGGGTCGGTCAAACGCCTCATCATGGTCCGGGCTGTGGTGGTTGATTAGCGTGACGCCGTAGGGAGCGGCCATTTCGCCCATATAGGCGTTGCTTCCGCCGGCGGCATCGGCTGCATCAATGTCGTTTCCGCCGCTACCGCCGTTATCGTTGCTGTTGTTGTTGTTGTTGTCGTTGTTGTTGTTAGCCGAGATACCGGCTGCCTGACCCGAAGCAGGGCCGCCGTGGTCAAACCCGCCACCACCATAGCCACCAGCATCACCATCAGACATCTTGTTCTTTTTTGCAAAGGGGATCGGAAACTTGGAAAAGGTTGTATATATGGTGCTAAGTATCTGTTGGATGAGGAATTCGTAAAAGGGAGGATATGCAACTATGCAGGAGAGGTCGAAAAACAGAGCAAGTAAAAGAAAAGGCCACCGATGGAAACAAACTTGGGAGAGAACAGCAGGAGCAGGAAGAGAAATTCAAAAAAACAGATGCAAACAAAAGATAAGATGCTATCAAGCAATGGATGCAAAAGACGAATGGGTCCCAGTTCGCAGATGATGGAGAGAAGGGATATGGGGATATAGTCGAAAGAGAAAGACAAGCCGGGAGGAAAGCTGGCTATATATGGATGATTCCTCATGTATTGAGCCGGCATCGGGACTGACACTGATGCCCCTCCTTTCCCATAAAGTGTTGGACAACAAAATGTCATATTTGATATGTAACCCCCGATGTGGCAATGAGACCTGTGTCCCGTGAGAGACAAGATTCAACAAGCAAGCAAGGCACATGTACAAAGACGGACCAAGAAAGAAGAAAGCAGCAACAAGACACGCCTCTGGCCCGGGCACGGAGCTGCAGGAAGGCTCTTCCGTCGAGACCGATGCAGGCAGTTTCTGGAATGGGGGGGGGGAGGAGAAAGGGATGCATGTCCGAGGCTGCTGCTACTGTCTCGTGGACGATCTAGCGAGCGTTGGACAGACCGCAACAGCTGCGTGACACGGTGGACTCAATACCGGATACGACGAGACTGTTGCTGGATGCTGACTGTCTGTCGCTGGCAGCTGGACACAGCCCTTTCGGTAAAAAAACAAAAAAAAAATTGTAGATGGATGCATCTAGAGGCCAAGAGGCGGAGAGACACTCTTGGGGGACACGATGACCCGCGACACGGGAGATCGAGCAATATGCAAGAAATCGGAACAAACAAAACACAAAACACGCTCATACACCACCATACACCACCATACACCACCGTGCACACCGAGGATCACAGCCCAGGATATGCAGCTGGTGCAGGATCACAGCCAGCATGGCCAACACCTGGTTGAACAGCCGGAAGGGGACAACAGAGCTGGCCGAGAGGTGTCCCGGACGTCCCGGTACCCGATGACGCCATACGGGTACAACACCAGCTTCTTGGACAGCGGACGAGTAGCGATGCGAGAACGACATGCTCACCTCGGTGTCAGCATTCGCAAGGGTGAAGTAAAAATCAAAATACAAAGAGAGAGAGGTCAATATACGAGACATTTGACGTGTGCTCAGCTCCCGTTGACCACCATGCTCGGACGTCGCCTAGCATGACCAGCCTAGTGTCCATCGCCTTGCCTTGCCCTGATGGCTTGCAGCACCCGACGTTTGAGGGAGCCCTTCACACTGCCTGCCGGGCCCGGCTGAAGTAGGCGATGCCTTGCTACACCTGTCCTCGCGCATTGGGGAAGCAGACTGGCAGCAGGAAGCGGCGTTAAACAACGGCCCCTCCTCCCCCCAAGATGGTACACCACGCATGTTTCAAAACCAAGCCTCAACACATGAGCTGGCACACGCTCTTCCCGTGGTGTGGCAAGCGCGCATGAGCCCCCCCGGCACTGGCCCAACCTTTTTTCTTGTGGCAAAAGGAGCAAGCTGCCCCCCCCCTTCCCCGAAAGCGGTCATGGGTCGCCGTATATGGAAGTCATTATGGCACGCCATGAGCTACTCCGTGGCACCGCCGGAGCCGCGCAAAGGACTTGCCAGTAGACATCTCGCATTGCATTAATGACATGTCATTCCCGCAACAAAAAGGAAGCCCAGAGACAGCGATAACCCAGCTATGACGCAACCAGAGCACAAGGTGTTTCAGACAGCATCCGTGAGCTCATTGCCAGCAGCCAACCAGGCAGAAGCCATCTAGACCGGGCGGAGGACAAAAATTGAGATGTCACTTTTCAGCCGTCTTTTCTGAAGGAGAGAAAGAGAGAGAGAGAAAGAGAGAGAGAGAGAGAGAGGACGACCGCCAAGAGAGCCCTGGACACATTTGCCGGAGGTAGGCGCAGAGACAAAGAAGTGCAGGCCGGTGTATGGCAGGCTATTTCGACACAGACTGGCACACCGGACATGTCCCATGTCTGTCTTTCATGTCTTCCATGTCTCTGGCAGCCCCGACCAACCGGAAGGCACCGCGGCGCAGGGGCAAAGACGGTCCAGGTGGTCCAGATGGTCCAGGCCGGCGCCACACGCTGCAAATGAGAATGCGTCCATCGTCACGATATGGATAAGTCGCGTTTGTCTGACGGCTTTCAGCCAAATCTCGATTTCTTGCGTCAAAGCAGAGCGTGTGGGAGGAGGGTGTAGCCAGATATGGATATGAGAAACAAGATACACAGATGCACCAAATTCACCGAGGCCGCAACGGCCTCAAGTAATGCGCCAAGTTGCACAGAGAGAGATGATCAGACGCATCATTGAAGCTTGGCGGTGGCCATGTACAAGTACGAGTACAGAGGAGGAAGAGAGGACGTCGTGATGTTTGATGAGTAATTTATGTGGGTTCGGAAAGGGGTAAGGAAAGATTAGTAATCCTACTATACGGTGTTGACCGCCTTTGACGGTACTTGATTTCTGCCGCACGGGTCCCACGATCAACGGCTCGGTCAGGGAGCTTCACCCCGTCCACCACGTCGTCTTGAGCCCCTCGACCCGAACCGCACCCCCCACGCCCCATTGACTGAACAAGAGCGGCCTTGCTTGGCCCCGACACATCTGTGCACATTTTCCGAACTCGCTGTATTCGATCAGCGCTGTGCAATCCTCCCCCAACGCGACCTCTGCCGCCTCCCTCTGCCTTGCCGGCATTCCCGGCCGAACACTCACAACCGTCAAGATGCTGTCGGGCATCCTCATCTTCAACCAAAAGGGCGAGAACCTCATCTTTCGCGCCTTCCGCAACGACTGCCGGCCGCGACTGGCGGACGTGTTCCGGATCCAGGTGATTTCGAACCCGCAGGTGCGGTCACCGATCCTGACGCTGGGGAGCACGACGTTCAGCCATGTGAAGCACGAGAACATTTACCTGGTGGCCATCACCAAGAGCAATGCCAATGCGGCGCTTGTGTTTGAGTTCCTGTACCGGCTGATCCAGCTGGGCCGGGGCTACTTTGGCAAGTTTGACGAGGAGGCCATTAAGAACAACTTTGTGTTGGTGTACGAGCTGTTGGATGGTGGGTTTCTTTCTTTCTTTCTTTCTTTTCCTTTTTCAGGCACTTTTATATCGGCGCATGCATCGATACTGACGCCAACCGCTACAGAAATCATCGACTTTGGTTACCCGCAAAACACCGAGACCGACACGCTCAAGATGTACATTACAACAGAGGGCGTCAAGTCGGAGCACCGCGCAGAGGACTCGGCCAAGATCACGATGCAGGCGACGGGCGCGCTGTCGTGGCGCAAGGCGGACGTCAAGTACCGCAAGAACGAGGCGTTTGTGGACGTGATCGAGGACGTGAACCTGCTGATGTCGGCGACGGGCGCGATGCTGCGCGCCGACGTGACGGGCCAGATCATCATGCGGGCGTACCTGTCGGGCACGCCCGAGTGCAAGTTTGGGCTCAACGACCGGCTGCTGCTGGACGCGGACGCGATCCAGTCGCTGCCGTCGGGCAACCGGATGGGCAGCAAGGCGACCAAGGCGGCGGCGGGCAGCGTGACGCTGGAGGACTGCCAGTTCCACCAGTGCGTGAAGCTGGGCAAGTTCGACACGGACCGGATCATCTCGTTTGTGCCGCCCGACGGCGAGTTTGAGCTGATGCGGTACCGGTCGACGGAGAACGTCAACCTGCCGTTCAAGGTGCACGCGATTGTCAACGAGGTGGGCAAGACCAAGGTGGAGTACAGCATCGGCGTGCGGGCCAACTTTGGGCCGAAGCTGTTTGCGACCAACGTGGTGGTGCGGATCCCGACGCCGCTCAACACGGCACGCATCACGGAGCGGTGCACGCAGGGCAAGGCCAAGTACGAGCCGTCGGAGAACAACATTGTGTGGAAGATTAGCCGGTTCACGGGGCAGTCGGAGTTTGTGCTGTCGGCCGAGGCGGAGCTGACGAGCATGACGAACCAGAAGACGTGGAGCCGGCCGCCGCTGAGCCTGGACTTTAGCCTGCTGATGTTTACGAGCAGCGGGCTGCTGGTGCGCTACCTCAAGGTGTTTGAGAAGAGCAACTACAGCAGCGTGAAGTGGGTGCGATACATGACGCGGGGCGGCAGCTACGAGATCCGATTTTAGAGGGTATCATGGGATGGCGTTTTTTTTTTCTTTGTTTGATTATCGTTTTGTATCTTTTTTTTTGATTTTTGATTTTTGATTTTTCTTTTTTTTCTCCTTTTTTTTCCTTTTTTTTTTCCTCTTCCTTTTTCCCTTGTTCTTTTTTCCCCAATGCAACATTGTACTTTTATACGAGTGTACCTCTGCTTGGATGAGATGGATAAAAAACAGTGTCATATGCTGCTTGATGCCGCACACCAGACATCACTGAAAGAACCGCTCTCGAGGATAAAAGGCGTCTTGTCGTGCTGCCTGCTCCTCTGCAGACAGTTGGCAACGCCAAGGAGCGCCGCAATGCAACGTGCCAGCTGAAGCTTGATACGAGTTCTCGGGGTGGACTGTCCCAAACCCGTTCCCAGCCCCAGGCAATGATAGCAAAACGGCTGTTATCGGCCATCAGCTCACAAGCACCATCACCACCAATACGAGTACTAACACTAAACCAATACCAGCACCAATACCACCAATACCAACACCAACACGTTGTCCAGCACAAACACGGTACCCACTGCAACGCTGGTCACGATACGATACAGCCAACCCCAAATAGACTGATCCTTTTGCTGGAGCGTGACCAGCAAATATTGCAACCTCTAAATATTCGCGGGGGGGGGCTTGCCCTATCGGCGGTGTCTCGGCGCAACTTGTGCCAGACGTGACATTGGGATGCGGAGAAATCGCCCGAGACCAATCAGCTCTAGGGCACGGCTGACAGCCCGGGGTTCGGGGACGGAGGAAATAGAGGAAGCGGCTAATATAGTGTGCGAGAGCTGGAGAGCTGGAGAGCTAGAGAATTAGAGTTTGCGGCTGTTTGATGTTTGTTTTGACCACACCCGGGGTTGGCAGCGGCGTACGGCGCCATACTCGTACGATAGCTTAGTTTTTGGCTAGGACTTGTTCTTGCTAACTGGTTCGATATGACGAAATTAAAAAACAATCAGCAGAAAATCACAGAAGATTACTATATTACAAGATTTCAAAATCATGAATAAAATAAAAACAACTTCACGGCATCCCAGAAATGCATCGCGACGGCTGGGCAGACCATGCATGCGAGCACAGTCCCAGCTAGCCTCATGTTCGTGTTTCTTGTTTGAATCGCCCGAGAAGGTGCCGTCCCGACACATTCTCCGACTATGCACAACGCAGTCCTATCAGCAACACCGCGATGTGCCCGGCCATGTGATTCAGCACAGGCTAAACCCGTCTGGGCCTGGCTCAGCCTGTTAACACCCCGGGGCGAGGGATCGCTTCCCCACACGCCGATCGGCAGTCTTTAAGCCACAGCGCTGGGGCTTCCCAAGTTTGGCCATGGCTTGTCTTTTGCACAACGGACGGACCGATTTTGATGGCAGGATGAATGTACTCTAACACGAATATCAAAATAATGGGATTAAGAATGGGGGATATGGGGTGAGAAGGTCATGAGAGCTGTGTAGCATTGAAGGATCAAAGAACCGAAAATGGTAGCAAAGCAATAAAGGCTAAATATCAAGTATCAGAAATCAAAAATCAAAAATTAAAATAAAGACCAACTCAAAAAATAGAAAATCAAAAAATCAAAAAATCAAACCTAAAATTCAAAAAGCCTAAATCAAAGAAATAAAAACTCACGCGATATGCCACCCGAGAAAGGCAGGATCAACACCCCGTGCCACGACGATCCTTTGCTCTTGTGTAATGCACCGGACTAACATCTGTGAAAGGTAGCAAAGGTACTGGCCGTTGGTTGTTCTCGATCTCACATATACAAGGTGGAGCATCAACTGTGAGGCGTCTTGGTCTTGCTGACGATGACACCCGACGCCGACGACTCTCGTGACACACCACCCTCGACATGGTCAGTCTGCCTCGCGTAGCAGTGCAGCAGTGCAGCAGTGCATCCAACCCGCCGACAAGGCCCTGCATAAACATACTCGTAGTCAACCTGCTGCTGTGCTCGCTGTGCTGTTGGCCATGCTGTCGGTGTGCGACGAGTACTCGTACCTGGTCTTTTTGCATAGCTGAATTTGGTTACAGCTGCTTTGATTAAATTAGTCTTGTCAACATCCAACATCCAACATGCTATCACGACACCCCTCGGCCTACCTCGTACATACCCCCCCCTAACAGCCCAACTGCTATTCCCCGCTCCAACATTTACATCATACTCCTCCTAATCATCAAAGAAATCGTCTTCTTTGCCCCCCCCTCTAGGTCTGGGTCTGGGTCTATATATTCACTGCCCCCCCCAGCCGCTCCCACTTCCTACCGTTTGCTTCCTACCAAGTAATCATACACTCCCCTTCAAACTTACACCCCTTACCTCTTCACTCACTTGCAGCAAGGCCATTACAATGCGCCAGGTGAGCAACATCTACTTGATCTGCGGCTTTGCCGCCATCGGCGGCGGTCTCTTTGGCTTTGACATCAGCTCCATGAGCGGTGTGCTCGGCACCCAGGCCTACAAGAGATACTTTGGCAACCCCCAGTCCTACCGCCAGGGCGCCATCACCGCCTCCATGCCGGCCGGCTCGCTCGTCGGCTCGCTCCTGTCGTCCTTTATCGCCGACTACTACTCGCGCAAGGTCGCCATCCAGATTGCCTGCGTGATCTGGGCCATTGGCTCGACGATCCAGTGCGCCTCGCAGAACATTGGCATGCTCTGCGCGGGCCGTGTCATTGCCGGGCTGTGCATCGGCATTGCGTCGTCCGTCGTGCCCGTGTACCAGTCCGAGATCGCGCCCAAGGAGATCCGCGGCCGCGTCGTGTCGCTGCAGCAGTGGGCCATCACCATTGGCATCCTGATCCAGTACTTTATCCAGTACGGCGCCGCGCAGGGCATCGGCGGCGGGCCCAACGACCCCAACCAGCCGACGGCGGCGTTCCGCATTCCCTGGGGCGTGCAGATTGTGCCTGCGTTTGTGCTCTTCTTTGGGCTCTTCTTCTTCCCCTACAGCCCGCGCTGGCTGGCGTCCAAGGACCGCTGGGAGGAGGCCATCCAGGTGCTGGCGCAGCTGCACGGCAAGGGCGACGTCAACCACCCCAAGGTGCTGGCCCAGTACCAGGAGATTGAGGAGGCGCTGCGCTTTGAGCGCGAGCAGGCCACGTCGAGCTTCAAGGCGCTGGTCGAGCCGCGCATGGCCAAGCGCGTGTTCCTGGGCATGAGCATCCAGATGTGGTCGCAGCTGTGCGGCATGAACATTATGATGTACTACATTGTCTACATCATGGAGGGCGCCAACATTGCGTCGCCGCTGACCACGGCGTCCATCCAGTACGTCATCAACGTCGTGCTGACCCTGCCGGCCATCCTGTACCTCGACCGCATCGGCCGCCGGCCGGCGCTCGTCTTTGGCGCCTTTATGATGATGACCTGGCTCTTCATCTCGGGCGCGCTGCAGCAGTACTACGGCCAGCCCAACACGGACGCCACGCGCAACTCGACCAACAGCGACATCAGCTGGATCGTGCTCGACAACAAGCCCGTGTCCAAGGCCATCGTGGCCTGCTCGTACCTGTTTGTCGCCACCTTTGCCACCACCTGGGGCCCCACCAGCTGGACGTACCCGGCCGAGATCTACCCGTCGCGCATCCGCGCCAAGGCCGTGTCGCTGGCCACCGCCTCCAACTGGCTCTGGAACACGGTGCTGGCCTTTGCCGTGCCGCCGCTGCTGTGGAACATCTCGTACAAGATGTACTACATTTTCGCCGCCTTCAACGGCGCCTCCTTCTTCCATATGCTGCTGATGGCGCCCGAGACCAAGGGCTACACGCTCGAGGAGATGGACGAGGTCTTTGACTCGAACACGCCGGCGTGGCGCAGCTACAAGAAGAAGCCGAGCCGCCTCGAGGACCTCGAGCGCGAGATCCAGGCCGGCCACATGAAGATTGCCGTGCCGGCCGCCGTGGCCACGCACGTCGACAACGCCGCCGAGGCCAAGCCGGAGTGACGGGGTCAAGTCGACCTTGGGTTGATTTTATCAGGTCGTACAGGCGATCACTAAAGTATGGGAACTAGAATGGAAAAGATCGAGGGACGGGGAGGAATCTGTGTGCTAGCCTAACAAGTCTAATACCACGCCTGTGTTCGGATCCCACGATACAATGTCACGTTGCACAGTGTCTCTCCGGCGCTGCATCTTCAGCCCGGCCTCGTGCGTCCGTGTGTCACCGCTCGCCAGTCTGCCCTTGTTTGTGATGGGCGTGTTTGATCCTGGCGACGGTCTGGCGACAAGGGCATTGGATGTGTTTGTATCTAGCGAAAAATAAGAAAACAATAAAAATACGGTTCTGCTACAGCCATCAACACACGCTCAGCATACCCTCAGCACACACTCAGTATAAACCAACTTTTGACTAATTTCACCGTGACTGCTCCCTCACCTTGCCCTCTGTATGGAATCAGCTCGTCACCCAGATCTCGTACTACAATAGTCACTCACATTTGCCTTCCCATATCTGCTTTTTGTTAAAAAGACCTTTGAGCGTGTCACCTTCCTTCCTCGAGCGCTGATGCGCCACCATCCTATCCTCCTCAGCAACATGCACCATCTACGAAAATTCAGCATCTCTGCCATCCTGGCCTTGGTCCTGGCCTTGGCCATCCTCGTTTCTACGCTGGTGGCCGTGGCCGACGTCCGACTCCCCGCCAGCGCGCCTCTCCGCGTCCTCCTCCGTCGCAGCCATGCCAGCCTCACCCGCGCCGACACCAACACCGACACCGACCCCGACACCGACGCCGCCGCCAGCTTGCCCGACCCCGGGCCCATCACGGCCGGCAATCTTCGCCGCGGCCCGGGCGGGCCATGGCTCTATGGGCCATACAGTAAGTTCCCCCTTCTTCTCCCTTTGCGGTTCTACAAAAAAAACTGCTAACAACCAGCCTACTACTGCGGCATCTTCAACACCGGCATGCCCCAGCAGATCCGCACCGGCTCCTTCAACATGCGCATCGTCAACCTCACCTACACCGTGCCGCCGCGCGCGTGCCGCCGCGTCTACTGCTACGACACGAGCGCCGTCTACGTGTGCAACGACCACGCCGCCCACCGCCTGGCCGTGCCCGGCGACGACGTCGGCTGGATGGCCGACCGCCTCGCCCTGCTGTGCTGCGACTCCCACCACGCCACGTCCGCCCAGCTCTTCCACCCGACGCAGCCGTGGAACGTCGTCGTCGGCTACGGCAACTGCCGCCACGACCCGGCCGAGCCGCCGTCGTCCTTTGGCACCACCAACGGCGGCGTCAACGGGGAGTGCATCCCGAACGAGACCCGGCCCAGCCCGGGCGATGCGTCGTGATTAGGGGAAGGTCACGTTATCTCTTCTTTCGGTGTGTTACTTGATAGCCAGCGTCTCACGCGCACAATGTACCAAAAGAGATACCAAAGGAGAGAAGGAGCGATGAGCGCTTCCATGTTGATTATCTAGCATCTATTTCTCGAGCATCTATTTCGGGAAAGAGCAAAAAGTAGCTGGGGGGTATCTTGTCACAAAAAAAGGAAAGAACAAAATACACACAAAAAAATATGTACAAAACACGTACGCGACATATACCAAAATGAGAAGGAAAGGAAAAAAAATCACACAATGCAGGCGCCACCGCGCACCGTCGTAGGCCACGTCGCTCTCCCTGCCGCCCCCCAGGCACCAGCCAAAATGCTCCCAACATATGATTATCGTCACATCACTCAAAAGAGACCTTCGTCCTCACCGTTGATCAAGCGCATTCTCGCCTGCACATCGGGGTCCTTTTCCATCTCCTGCCACAGGCCCAGGTTGAGCTCGTCCGCGGAGATCTCGGCACTGCGTCGTCGCTCCACGCCGTTGTCCTCGTCGCCGCCGCCAATGTCGTATCCGTCGTCGTCTATGTCGGCCGCGGGTTCGGCATCCCGGCACAGAAGCAGCCGCCGCCACGTGCGCAGGGACAGGCTGCGCTGAAGCAGGCCGAGCACGCCGCGGTGCTGCTTCTTGCCGTGCTGGCCGCGCGACCGGCCGCGCCAGACGTCCGAGATGGCCAGGTTGCGCATCACGGCGCGGCCGCCGAGCTCGACCACCGCCAATACGCCGACCGTCACAAACAGCGTCGCCCACCACGTGGCGTGCGTGCCAAACACTTCCAAGAAACCGCCGCGGACGGCGTACGGCGTCGGGACCCTGGTGTAGGCCAGGGACAGAAGAATGTTCCACAGCCACCAGCCGCCTGTCGTGATGCCAAAGGCCGCCAAAAGAATGCCCGTCTTGTAGTGGGTATCCAAAATCCTGTCCACAGTTAGTATACTTTCCTTTACCTCCAGAAAAAAATGGGAGAGACTTACATCAGCTTCAGGTTCGTCCACATGATATTGACCGAAAAGACAAGGTCGCCCAGAGCAAAGAGGCCGACGTCGTGGCCGTTTTGATGGATCCCATACCCGGCCCAGCACGAAAACCAGACAAACGTGCCCTGCGCCAGCGCCGCCAGCATCCAGCCCACATACCGGCGCGGGGACAGGCCCTTGCCGCGCTGGCCATAGGCGTACAGCTCCGGCACCGCCATCAGCATGGACGCGCCCAGATCCTGCTCCCAGATGCCCGGCACAATGGTGCAGAGACTCGTGAAGAGTGTGTTCAGCACCGTCAAACTCCAGCTCTCATAGATGGACGTGCCAGTATAGCCGGCATACCACTGATACGCCGCGGCCGGGGTATAGAAGAACATCTCCTTGTAGAACGTCGCAAGGATGAACTGGGCGGTGCGGATATAGTTCCAGCGGCCATGGACCAGGAGCAGCCGCGCCAGAAAGCGGAACTGGGCAATGCTGTAGTCGGCCACACGGGCCGCCTGCAGACCCTCTTTGCCCGAGACACCGATGCCGACATGCGCCTCGGCCAGCATGGCCAGGTCGTTGGCACCGTCGCCGATGGCGAGCGTCAGGCCGGGATGGCGGCCCTTGCCGACACCGCCACTCACGCCGTGCCGGATACTGCGCACCAGAAGCGCCTTTTGGGCCGGCGATGCTCGGCAGCAGATGACCGAGTCGACAAAGGGGATGATGCTGTAGAACAGCGTGCGCAGGTCTGGGTCTGCCGAGAACATGGAGGCCTCGCCGGCCTTGACGGCCTGCTTCTGCTTGTCCTTCTCGGCCTCGATGACACCGAGCGTGTGCCCGTCAATGACCACGACCGTGTGATTCAAGGTGCGGCCAGATGACTTTTTGCTGGCTTTGCCAAACGCAAAGGGAGAGAGACTCTTCAGCACCTGTTTCCAGCTACTGGTGGTGGTGGTGACCGGCTGGCCCATGTCGTGCAGCCCCATGCTCTCTGCGACATGCAGCATCTGGCCCGAGAGGTCGCCCTTGGCGGCATCCAGAATGTACACGACGGACGCCGGTCGACACAGGCGGGCGGAGTGGGCAATGTTGATGGCCGTCTCGCGCTTGTCGCCGGTCAGCATCCAGATCTTGATGTTGGCCCGGCCGAGTTTGTCGATTGTCTCGGGCACGCCGCGCTGCAGCTTGTCCTCGATAGCGGTGGCGCCAATGAGGTCGAGGTTCTGCTCGATGGACTCGGCGGCCTCTTCGATACGTTCTTGGCGATCGGTCAGACTCGTCGCCGCCGCCAAGTACTTGGCCTTCCACACTTGGTAGTCTGCATCAGGGATAAACTTGTGCGCCAGCAAGAGGGTGCGCAGGCCCTCGGCGGCAAAGTCGTCCATGTGCCGGAAGCACTGGTCAAAGACGGTGCTGTCGTCCTCGGCCAGGAAGGACGGCTTCTCCAGGAACGCAAACTTGTCCGGGATGGCGGGGAGGTGGTGATGCAGCGGGCTGGGCGCCAGCATCGACCGTGGTGCAGCCAGGCGCGACGCGCGCGGCGAGGATGTGCTCGAACGGCGGATGCCGTCGTCCTCCACCACAATGTCGAATGAGGTCGCGCGGTGGTTGTTGCTGTTGTTGGCGGCGGACGGCCGCAGGCGGAACGCATCCATGGATCGGCGGACCGTCTTTTGGATGTCAAAGGACTTGCGGCGCTCCTGGACGGCCGGTGTGCTGAAGTCGCTGGTGGAGATTCTCGGCGTCTTCAGGCCCGAGCCGGCCTTGTCACGGACGCTGCCGGCAAAGCTCCGCCGCAGCGTGACAGTGGCGGGGCCGCCGAGGCTGCTGCGCGGCTCGAGTTGCATGCTCTTGCGGATGAGCTCGCGCTCGAGATCGGCGCTCTTGCGGACGTCGCGGGCCTTTTGCATGGCCAGAGGCGCCATCCGCAGGCGCGGGAGGACGGTGGAGTCGGCGCCCTTGCAGATCAGCCACAGACGGCCGTCGGGGCGACGCACGATGACGGACATTCTCTTGCGCTGGCTGCTGAACTCGAGCACGTCGACGACCTCATACACTTCCTCTAGGGGCGTCGCGGCGTTGGTGTAGGTGAAGCGCAGCGTCGTGGTGGCGGCCGACTTTTGAACGACGAGGAAGCCGAGCTCCTCGGCGGCCCGGACGAGGGCGAGTTCGTCGGGCGAGGAGGCCTGGAAGTCGACGACTTTGCCGTCCTTGAGCTCGGGCAGGCAGGTGTGGCACAGGGCCATGGCGAGGATGTACGTGACGACCTTCTTGGCGAAGGGGGTGTTGGGCCGCAGGCGGACGTACTCGAGCAGGTCGTCGGTGGTCAGGTCGGGCTGGACGTGGTCGGGGCGTGCAGCCGAGCGCCACTGGGAGGACGAGCGGCGGCCGTCGCGGGGCACGTCGGTGGACACGCGGTCCTCGGGTGGGGGCGGCAGCAGCGAGGCCGGGCGGTCTGTCTGAAAGGATGCACGCGGAGCAGATGCCGCCGCCGGATACGCGTTTGACAGCGCAATGCTTCCCGCATCAACGGAGCATCTCACGACAGCATCACCGTCCTTGGGGATGTCGCGCTCGTGCAGCCACGAGGTGCCGGCGACGCTCATCTTGCGGAACTTCATGACGTTCTCGGTCAGGGTGCCGGTCTTGTCGGAGAAGATGTAGCCGATCTGGCCGAGGTTCTCCAAGATGGTGTTTGTGTTGCAGCGGGCGGGGGTGTCGGACACCTCATCGTACATGTGGATGTCGGAGTTGACAAAGAGCATCTGGCCCAGCTTGACGATCTCGAGGCTGACATAGAGGGCCAGGGGGATGACGTTGTTGAACTGGATGGCAAAGCCGAGGATGATCTCGACGGCCTTGACAGAGACGATGTCGATGTACCAGGACTTTTGCTCGGTGCTGCGGCGCCACAGCAGATAGCCGACGGAGCAGCCGGTGGTCAGCAGGACGACATAGAGGGCAAGCAGCAGGACGATGCTGTTGGTGACGCGCTCGAGGGCGGGCTTCTTGGCCTGGGGGTGGCGGTTGGCGTTCATGCGGCTCTTGCACTCCTCGCCGGTGTTGATGACGAGGCCGAGGGCGCAGGGGGTGTTGCGCAGGGTGCTTCCGCGGTAGACGACCTCGGCGAGGGTGAGCGGCAGGGTCTCGCCGTCGACGGTGAGGCGGCCCTCGAAGCGGTACAGGTCGGGGTTGGGGTCTTCGACGACGAAATCGACGGGGCAGTTGGCGAGGCGTTCGATGGAGGCGCAGCGGCCGTGGGCGAGCGGGGCCGGGACCTGCTTGCTCTTGAGGTTGGTCTCGCCGTCGAGGGCCATGGTCTCGACATAGGCATAGCCGCCCTCGCCGTCGGCGTGCAGCAGCAGCAGGTCGGCGGGCACGTCGTCGTCGCGCGCGAGCTTGACAATGTCGCCGACCTGGATGTCACGCCACTGCACATGCGTCCACTGGAAGCCGACGACGGGCTCGCCTTCGACGCCGCCGAGGATGCGCCGGGGGGGCTCTTGGGCGAGATCTCCGCTGTCGGCGCCCTTGCCCTTGCCCTTGCGGCACTTGTTCACGAGGCGCTTGATCCACGTCGTCAGCATGTCGCGCTGGCGCTGGCGCTCGGCGATCTTGACGCCGTCGCCGGCAGCGCGCAGGACGGTGGCGAGCCCGGCGTTCTCGACCTGGTCGAGGCGGTGGCGCTTGTAGTCGTCATAGCCCTCCTTGACAATGGTCAGGAGCACAAAGAAGAGCAGGGGCAAGATGGTGGTATAGTTGCCGGTGGTGCTGATGCCGGGGATGGTCTGGGGGATGCCGACACACAGGAAATAAAAGTTGCCGACGCGCGAGAACTGCCACAGCAGCTGCTTGGGGACAAAGTTGAGCACGGTGTACCGCGACGTGCGGATGGCGTTGGACACATAGTACGCGGCGTGGCCACGGCGCGGGTCGACGAGCTGCGGCGGCCGCGCCGGGTCCTGGGCCAGCCGCAGCGGAATGTGGCGCCCGTCCTTGGACGGCTGCAGGACGGCCTGGCGCAGGACGAGGTCGAAGACGACATAGAGGAACCACGCGCGGATTGCGTCGACGGCGGCGCGCAGCCGGAGCAGGAGCGTCTGGGCCGTCTGGGCTGTCTGGGGCGTCTGGGACGACGGGGGCTGCGAGTCGTCGGCGGCGCCCTTGTCGAGGTCGGAGCCGAGGCGCGAGATGGTGTCTTCGCTGTGGCCCAGGCGGTCGAGCATGAGCTCTTCGGCGACGCCGCCAGCCTTTTTGGGGAACATTTCAGCGGCGCGAAGTGCACGACAGCATTGGTAGGGAGTGGTCGAGTCGAGTGGTCGCGTGCTTCTCTGACACTTCAATTCCCGATGAAGCAAAATCGGAAAACAACGACAATGGAACCGATAAACGAGCGCGATCGGATGCAGCGGCGATGCTTTGATGGAACGACGAAACGAATGGCGATACGAAAAAGAAGAAAAGAAAGAAAAGACAAAAGAAGAGGATGAAGAAAACAACAAATCGACAAATCGACAAAACACGACGACAGACGCCGGACAACGACGGACCGTCCAGTGGACAAATTCAGGGCTAAACGAGGATGCAATACGAACGCGAGCGCTGGAGACGGTGGCCCCAGAGGCTGACTCGCCATGCCAAGCCGCTGCACGCACTATCGGCTGGACTCAGCATTCCAGGCGCCGTCTGTTTGGCGAGCGGGATTCCATCCGTCCCCACTCCCACAGGCCTGTAACGGGCATCCCGAGTGCGGAATTGCGACGGATTCCGGGGCTCTTAATACGGGTGCTCTTGCCTTTTCACACCTTGCGCACGGTTGTTGAAGTCACTGTTGGACCTGGCCTTTGCTACGATACATGCTGCTGCGAAGTACAGAGAAGAACACTCTTCAGTGTTCTTCCAGTGGGCCACCTTCCCCCAGAGGACAACCGGCCCCTGTCGAAACCCGACCGGCGTCGTATGATGCAATTATGCATATCCGCATCTCGATTCATTTCAAGATCGCCCTCACAAACAGTCCGACTGTGCCGATGCAATTCCTACGAGGGCAACCAATATCGAGGGCAACTACAATAGTACAACGACAACCAATAACGACACAACAATAACGACACAACTGATAACGACGACAACTGATAACGACGACAACTACTAAATAAATTCTCACGCTTTGGCTTCACAGCCGGGTATAAATACATGTCCGCAAACTACTCCTCGTCATCAAATGCCTCCTGCTCGTCGTCGTCCTGTGCACGGTCGTCTTCCGCAAACGGATCAATCTCCTCCTCGTCAATCACCTCCTCCTCATACTCCTCCTCCTCCTCCTCCTCTTCGTCCGCGCCATCGCCCATGATACTGCCCGCAATGCTGCCGCCGCGGCTCTGCGTATAACTGCTAAACGCCGACACCGACCCAGCGCGGCTGCGGCCCGACGCCGGCCGGTCCAGCATCTTGCGCATGGCGTCGTAGTTGATGCGCTTCGAGAACCCGCGCCGCTCCATGGCCTCGACCGCCGCCTCGCCCGGCGTCGACGCCGGCGTCGTCTGGCCCTCGCCGATCTTGGGCTTCTTGAGCCGCCGCCGCGTCTGCTTCTTCGTGCCGTTGGCCGCCGCAATCTTGGCCCGGAACTCCTTCTCCTGCCGCATCCGCAGGTACGCCCGGTTCTCGTTCATCCAGATCTTTTCTTTCGCCGCCGCTTCGTCCTCTGACAGCAGGCAGAACTGCACCTCCGGGTCGTCCTTGAACTCATCCTCCACCACCTCGGGGTTGTCCAGCAGCGCAGCCGCCGCCTGACCGGGCGCGGGCGTGCCGGCCTCGCTGCCCGGGACCGGTGTGCCCGCGGCCATCGTGGCCGCGGACGTCGTCGACAGCGGCCGGCCCATGCCCATCATGATCATCTGCGTGCGCTGTTCGGCCAGCGCAAACGCGCGCGCGTGCTCGATGCACCCGGGCGAGTTGATGGCCTCGGTCATTTCCATCTCCAGGTTCTCCTCGTCCGCGCGCCACTCGTCGTCCACGTAGTCGGGCTCGGCATTGGCCTTGGGCGGCAGCGTGCGGCACGACGAGCCGTCGGGCGGCCCGCGTCGCCGTCGCAGCGGCGGCATGCTGCCGTCGGCCGTGAACGGCGTGCCCGGGGCCGTCATAGGGGTGGCGGCCCCCGACGCCGTCTCGCCGTCGCCGTCGCCAAACTGCTGGGCCAGCGCATCCAGCTGCTCGTCGGCCGCGTCCACCTCGGCATCATCAGCATCGTTGTTTTCAGTGGAGGGGAGGACTGATGTTGTGGTGGCCGCAGTAGTAGTAGTAGTAGTAGTAGTAGTAGTAGTAGTAGTAGCAGCAGCAGCAGCAGTAGTAGCAGGAGTGGGTGCTTGTGGCTGAGGCCGCGGCGGGACGACAAACCCGTCAGCGTCAACGACGCGTGGGGCACCAGCCGGTGCGGTAACCGCAGACGCAGCAGTGCTCTGCGACGGTGTGCTGGCACTGCCGCTGCCGCTGCCGCTGCCACCCGTGTCGCCGCGCTTGCGCTTCAGCAACCCGCGCTTCTCGCGCATCTTGGCCTGGTACTCCTCCGTCTTCTTATAGATGGAGGGCGGGTCGAACTCTTCCGACAAAAAGTCCTGCGCCAAAAACTCCTCCACCGTCATCTTGGCCGACGGCAGCTCCTTGAACTCGTCCAGCCGCAGCTGCAGCGTCGCCATCGTCACCTTGGCAATGTACACCACCTCGCGCACCGTGCGCCGGAAGTTGAACATGCGCGCCGCCATGATGAGGCACGCCCCGCAGATGCCCGCCGGCCGCCGGCCCATCACCATCCAGTCGCGGTCCATGCGCTGCACCAGCCGCACCGCTGTCTCGGCCACCTTGTTGGTCATCGTGTCGAACTCGAGCTTGGACGCAAACCGGAAGATGAGGTCCTCCACGTAGATGGGCTGCACGTCGCGCGCCGCCACCTCGATCGTCTGCAGCAGCTTCTTGAACGTGCGGCCCAGAAAGAAAACTTCCTCCTTGACCAGATCCGCCAGGTCGATGAGCATAATCTTGCAGGGGTTGGCGTGCGTGGACTTGCGGCACGCCGCATACAGGCACACGGCCACGACGTTTTGGATCTTGCGGCCCTGAACGAAATTGGCGCTCGACGCCAGCTTGTAGTACTGAAAGCCGACATTGACCGTGTGGTCGGGGATGTTGAGCTGGTGCGCGTAGCCCGTCATCAGCAGCCGCGCCTCGCGCAGCGTGCGCTCGCGCGCCTCGGCCGACCCGTTGCCGGCCACGCGCCGGTGCCCGATGCCCGCCATGGGCCGGATGCCGCCCTGGTCGTGGCCCAGGAAGCTGCCCTGCACAATGGCCGCGCCCGACGAGTTCTCGCCAAACGACACCTCGGCCACAATGTTGCTGTCGTCCGCCACGCGGCCACACGTCCGGCACGTGCCGTCCACCACGTTGGGGTTCTTGCAGTTCTTGTTGGGGCACTGCGGCCGCGACCTCGTCGTCGACGTCGTCGACGACACGGCGGCGCGTGGTGGTGGCTGGGGCGATCCTGCATCACTGGCAGCAACACTGCCCGCGCGCGACCCGCCGCCCGACGCAGCTGCAGCCGCCGCCGCCGCAGCCAGCTGCTGGCGGCGCCATTCGCGGTCCTGGATGGCCTTGATGGGGTTGGTGCTCTGGGCGCCGCGGGGCCGGATCTGGTGGCCCGACAGGAATTTCTTGGGCAATGTCGTCAAAGGCGTCATTGTGCTGGGGGGGTAGAGAAAGGAAAAGAGAGAAAGCAAACGCCGGTGTTGATCGCGGCGATGACGACGATGATGATGATGATGAGGGAGAAAAAAACAAGAAGAAAAAAAAAAAACAGAGAAGGCTGCCTCGTGGCGGTTGGTAAGTCTTTTTTTTTTGGGAGAGTTCCAACCTCCAAGTAAACAATCTCTAGAAATCACATCAAAAGATACGTCAAGCGTGTTAGAAATGACGACGCGGTTCAAGTACGAGTAGTGGTTCGGTGGATCTGTAAAGAGGCGTTCCGCGATGGGAAAAGAAGAAGTGTTCGTGAAAGCGGAGTTGGGTGAGTCGAAAAAAAATCTGCAAGATTTGGTCGGGAGGGTGGGGATGCGAGGTGGCCGAGTGGGAAGTGGGAAAGGACGGCAAAAAAGGCCCCCCCCCCCCACGTCTAGCGGGCACTTAGGCGCTATTTTGATCACGTGCTGTTTGCAAGCGCGCCGGTTCGATTCGGCAATGAGCGTTTTTGAGACAAAACGTTTTTATTCTGACTAACCAGTGATTTATGAGTAATTGTCGGTTCTTTGTTGCTACTTCAAATAATATGGTCAAGTAGATACGGTTCGATGATCATCATTGATCAAAATCAATAAAAAAAGAAGAAAGGACGATACGATGAATATCACAACTACGGAGTACCTGGGTGTTCCAGTTGGAGTTTACTTTTATCTTCTGAATATTCAAGTCCTTAAGGAGGCATATCAGCACAGTAAAAAAAATGGCAAAATGGCATATATTGTCAAGCGTAAAGCAAATTCTGTAGAAAAAACTACAAGGCCATTCTGCCAAAAAAAAAAAAGCCTCCCTTTCCCTCTCTACGGCCGGGCATCCCTGGATATGTCCAACAAAAACAAATAGCCATCAAGGCCACAGGCAAAAAATGAAAGGACGTCCAGATCCAAGGGATATAAGAAGAAATGGCCGGAGAGGGAGATATGATATGCTAGGGAATGGGGGGGGGGGGAGGCGAAGAGATGAGACAGGACATGTCCAGTCGTTGTATCCTCTCATGGCTTGCTGCTGGGATTTTTTCTTCTTTCTGTTTTGTTTTGTTTTTTGTTTTGTTTTCGATTTCTTTTTCGTGTTTGTCGGGGGTTGTTTGTTGGTGTTCGCGGCTGGTATTGCGGCAAAAGAGAACACGAGGAAAATGCGGTGCCGGTCGAGGGGCAGGGCGTATCGAGCAGAAATGTCGAGACGCTTCATGCAAAACAGATCGAGGAGAGAAGCAGCGCGGGCAGAAAAGGAAGAATGACAAAATCACAGGGCAGAACGAAAAACAACAACAGGAGTGTCCGCAGTGCTAGCAGCTGCGAGCCTTTTGCCACCACTGCCTTTTTTTTCTTTTTTTTTGTCGAGATTGTGAGCGACAGCATCCTCTCTCACTCCCACCGAAACTCCCAAGAAACAAGCTGTCGCCAGAAATAAAAAAAAGAAACACGCGTGCAAGGAACAGAGGCAACCGAAAACCCAAGAGACGAGTGGAAACAAGCACAGCAAAAACACAAAGCAGCAACGCCAGCAGAACGATCCGACCAGAAGCAGATAAACAAGTAGTAAAACAAGCTTGGCTCCCATATGTGGTGTTCTCATTCTGACGACAAGAGCCCGTTTTTGATGTGCAACGTCTCTCTCTGACCCCCGGGTGTTCGAACCAGCATTCGATGATGCGCGTATCTTCTATCGATCCGGGGAGGGACACGTTTCCGGGCGTTGTCGGGAGCTGCAAGCGAGAAAGAGTAAGTAAATCCAAAAGCCGTTGCTGAAAAAAAAAAAAAAGAACAGAGAGCAGGTAAAAGCAAGCAGATGAAAAGCAGCCAGACCCAACCGAGTCGCAATACATTGTCCCTAATAGAGACGTCCTTCTCTTTCTCAGACCCAGCCGGCTACCAGGCCTCACCTGTCTTTGGAGCGAGTAACAATCTTCCGCGCGCACACACATGGGGGGCGGCCACTGTTTTTGTGTTTTGTGTTTTGTTTTATCAATGTTGTGTTTTCCGGAAATCAAAGCGGTGCGAGTCGCGTGAAGTGAAAAAGAAAGAAATGAAAAGCAAACAAAGGTATAAAACAAAGAGGTGTGCCATGGAGGGAATCAAAACGCTGGATATCTGGAAAGTGTCGTGTCGTCGTGAAAAAAAAAAAAAAAAAAGGTTGGGGGAGAGAACTGCCGACCCGGATGCAAAGAACCAGAGCCGGCACGCACGTGCGCTTCCCCTTCAGATGGACTTGGGCGAGCGGGCGTTGGAGGCGTCAATGACGTCGTCCAGGTGGTTGCAGAGCGCGACAAACAGGTCGAAGAAGAGCTTGCCGCCGTCGCCGCCGCCCTTTTCCATCTCGGCCTGCATCGTGCCACTGCGCTTGAACGTCTTGCGGCAGCGGATGATGAGGGCCAGGTAGTGCGCGCGCAGCCGGCTGTCCGAGTCGGGCGTGTGTGCGTAGCAGTACTGGGCACTCCGCAGGATGGTGCCGACGTCGATGCCGCTCTGGAGACCCTGCTTGCGCAGGGCAAGGCGCTTGAGCTCCTCGAGCCCGTACCGTTCCGCGGCGCAGTAGATGACCGTGTCCCGCAGCAGGTGCTGGCCCTCGCTTGAGAGGTACACGGTGGCCTCGACGGACGGCGCGGTGCCCACCTGCGGCGAGCCGGCACTGGGGGTGCGGCCACCACCAAGGTAGTCCAGGTCCGGGGAGGCCGTCGGCGTGGTGCCGCGCGGGACATGGTGCTGCGGTGCGGCGTCCTCGAGCTCCCACGAGTTGCGGTGCTTGCCGTGCAGCAGGCGCGGGTAGTAGTCGCCCTTGTAGAGGTACTCGAGCACGGCAGAAAAGATCTCTGGTTCCTCGTCAGGCAGCACGATGCGCCGGCTTTTGGTGCCGGACGGGTCCGGGCTCGTGGCGTAGCCAGTTTGCGGCCGGGGGGCGTTGGTGTACTCGTACGGGCTGCGGCGACAGAGCGCCTCAAAAAAGTGGCTCTGGCACAGCACGTCTTCGTGCGCCGCAAACAGCCGACCCTCGCGGCCGACCGTCAGCGTCACAATGGGCGACGGTGCCATGGGGTTTGGGGCCGGGACAGCCTCGGCACGAAGCACATCGCCGTCGGCCTGGGAGAGCGACCGCTGCAGTCTCGAGAGCTTCTGGGCGTCCCGCGCGGAGGACCCGCTGAAGCTTCCCCCGTTTCCGTGTCTGCTTCCGCTTCCGTGGCCGCTGCCGCTGCCGCTGCCGCTGCCGCCGCTTCGCTTTGTCAGCCTCGACGACTTGTCCACGCGGTGATGTGAGTCCGTTGCCTGGCTGGCATTGGGACGGAATGCACGGCGGAACATGGTGGTCAGGCGGTGGGGGTGAATGAGTTTATTGTGTGTGTGGGTGTGTGGGTGTGTGAATGTGTATGATGTTTGGCGGGGTTTCGAGAGTGAGCGAGTAAGCGAGCGAGCGAGCGAGCGAGGGACAGAGCAGATTAATAACTCTGATATTGACGAGAAAGAGCGGCGAAAAATAAAAGAACGAAGGACAGCACAAGAAAGCAGAGCGAGGAAACGAGAGAGGGGGAGAGAAAAAAGAAAGTGAGTTGACGCGCAACAAAGAGGTCAACGAGAGACAGGGCCCGGGGAGGAAGATCGCCAGAGAAAAAAACTTTGCAAATGGCTGTCGATGATCCTGTATATACCTTTGCGGCCCGATTTGGTTGCGTGTGAGGGGGGAGGGAGAAGAAAAGGGAAGAGAGAAGATCCTAGGATCTTGGAGGGGGGCCGTTGACTTTATATACCCCATACGGAGTACATTGTGCTTTGCGGCCGACATGCAGTTTTTGGCGCGGAGCAGCCCTGTTCTCTTGGCGGACTGTGATTGATGCGAATGTCGGCCTGGCGAACGAATAACGATGCGCGGTCCAGGGGGGGGGGAGGAACCAGCAGCCAGCCGTTGTAACGTGGGCAGGTCTGCCTTGGCCCTAGGCGAAGCTAGAGAGCACCGACAGGCTGGTCGTGGTGCACACAGCGATTTGGTGTTGATTACGGCGTCCGACCATGCCGAATGCGGTTGAACACGGCGTGGACCAGCAACGAGACACTGGCGATGCAGTGCTTCTTTTTGAGTAGTGTTGTAGCACAGGCTCGGTTCGGCCAAACAGGCAGACACGCGGTTGCGGACTCATTTGCTGCCTTTGCCCTGGGCTGCACTTCTGCACAGCTGCACAGTTGCACTGCTCTGCTGCACAGCTGCACTGCTCTCCTGCACCTACTCCGTAGGTGTGCATCGCGCCTTGCCGTCCAGCTTTAGCTGCATGCGGGCCGACCAATGCGAAGGACTAGCCAGCGCTGTCGAGCGGGTGAATTTAGGCACAGCCTCTGTCTGGCCCTGTTCCACAGCGACTGCCAGTGGGCTCGTGCGGGAGCTGGCCGTGAGGGAGCCCGCATGTGATATGCTTGTCCCTTGTGCTGTTTTGTTTGTTTTGCTTCTCGCCGTCTTTCGCTGCTTCGGCCGATCAAGACAGTGCCATTGCCAGCCTTGCTGCCACACTCGGCACTGAGATGCCAAGTGCCAGGCGCATTCCCCACTCTGCAACGGTTTGGCCGTTTTGACGGCCTGCATTCGAGGCTGTTCTGCTGGTGAAGACCGTGCGATGTGAAGAGATGTTGTCGTTGATGAGTAGTGGCGCGGCCCGTGATTATAGTCATGCACCTTGATGGCCGAGGGGTTATATCAGCATTTGACGGCCAAGTACTCACTTGTACCATCGTTCTTTCCCTTTTGTTTTCCCAATCACGGGTGCGCAGAACGGCTCCTGCCGTCCTGGGCGTTGTTACAGCTTCCCCGAGTGGAGCTCAGCAACGACCCATAAAAACACCATTCTCTGACCAACCATAACACGCTATTCGCTGCAAGGTGGCCGAATCCGAGCAGCTGTCATCCCAAGCGCAGAGAAACGGCGAGGATCTCGCTCTCACACGCACGTTCAAGACGAGCACCAGGGGAACACCGACGACTGCCCGCGAACACGCCAACACGAACCTCGACGAATCCCCTTGCGACGTACCTGACCTCTGCGACTGCCCTCAATCCCCCCGCCAGACCGAGACCGCGACCGCGCTCCCCCCCTCGCCGAGATGCTGTCCAGCCTGGCAAACCCTCGGCAGTTTGCCCAGCAGGCGATCACCTTTGGCATGATCCTGTCGACTGCGTTCATGGTATGCGGTTTTTTGTGCTGGTGCTGCTTTTGTTTTGCATCATCGGAGCACACACTAACTCGGGGGGTCTAGATCTGGAAGGGCCTCTGCGTTGCCACCGACTCATCCTCGCCCATTGTCGTCGTGCTGTCGGGCTCGATGGAGCCGGCGTTCCAGCGCGGCGACCTGCTCTTCCTCTGGAACCGCAACCTGTTCCAGGAGTCGGGCGTCGGCGAGGTGGTCGTCTACAACGTGAATGGAAAGGACATTCCCATTGTGCACCGCATCGTGCGGAAATTCGGCCTGGGGTATGTCTGGCGTCAAGAACAACAACAACAACAACAACAACAATTATCAAGTTTGAAAGCTAACGTCCACCACCCCCAACTACAGGCCACACGCAAAACTCCTCACAAAAGGCGACAACAACGCCGCCGACGACACCGACCTGTATGCCCGCGGGCAGGACTACCTTGAGCGCAAAGACATCATCGGCAGCGTCGTCGGCTACGTGCCCTTTGTGGGCTACGTCACGATTATGCTGACGGAGCATCCATGGTTGAAGACGGTCATGCTGGGCATCATGGGTCTCGTGGTCGTGTTGCAGAAAGAATAGGTGTCTCGGGCTCTGTGCCGACTGCGCGGCAGGCCCAGGCCCCGGCTGTGCTGCTCCGGTGCTGTATTTGTGTTGGCTGCCGTCTTGTTTTGTTCGTTTGTCTATTTATGACGGGCCGGTGTACGGAATTGCATCTGGCCAAACTATGAGTATTTATTGATACCTAGATTAACGTTGCATCATGTCATTAGCTTGGATAGCCGTGGTTTTGTTGCTCTTGTTTCTGCCCGACCAGCCGCTTGCTTGGCGGAACACGCGCATTAGTACAGAGGGTGAGCTTGATTTGAATTTCAGATCATGTACTCGTAGATATGAACAGCGGGCACTTTGAGTATGTGCAGCGAGTATTGTTGTCTGAGGTGACTACTACATGCCGTATTCCTTCTTTCTACCACTACGAGTATAGACCCAAGTAACGGGCACCCTGTTATTCCAGTCTACAGCTAGAACAGGCAAGATGGCGGAGTGGTTAACGCGCGGGCCTGCTAAGCCCGTTCCCTCGGGAGCGAGAGTTCGAATCTCTCTCTTGTCGTTTTTTCCTTTTTTTTGTTTGATTTTGATTTTGATTTTGATTTTGATTTTGATTTTGATTTTGATTTTGATTTTGATTTTGATTTTTTTTTTTTCAAAATACATTTTTACTCTATTATACTGCTACTGAATTCCTACTCACTTCATCTTCCGCTCAATCCGCCGGATGAGCGCCCGGGCCTGCCGGGCCTCCACTGAGTCGCCGCTGCCGCCGCCGCCGCGCACACTGGCCAGCTGCACGTCCTCGAGATGGATAGCCGCCCACTTGGCCGCCGTCGCCAGCTGGCCCGCCCGACTGGCCAGCTCGGCGGCCAGCCGGCTCGTCTGCGCGCCGTAGTCGGCAAACCCTTGCGCGCGGATGTACGCGGCCAGCGCGACGGCGCGGTCGACGTGCGCGCGCGCCGCCGTCTTGGTGTGGTGCTGCGCCGCCTGCTTGACGTCGTCGAGGACGCGCTTCATGGCCACGCGCTGCGCATCGTCGTTGTCGGCCGTCAATGTTGACGTCGCCGTCGAGCGGCATGCGCGGCACGTGCACGTGAAACCGTACTGGGCGAGCCGTGCGGCGCGCGTGGCCGTGTCGGCGAGCAGCGGCACGTAGGTCGTGACAATCTCCTCGCCGGCGGCAATGTCGCGCGTGGCCACGATGACGCGCTGGTGGCGGTCGCCATCGCTGCTGCCTCCTCCCTTGCGGTCCGTGTTGAGCACGTTGGGCTGGCAGTCGTGGTTGATGAGGGCGACGTCCGGGTACATGGCGACGCGCCCGTCCTGCGTCGTGTAGGCGTTGCTGCGGAGGATGCGCAGCAGGCGGCCGCCGCTGACGTCGTCCTCCTCCTCATCTACGCCCTCATTGCCAAAGCGCACCTCGTGGCACGACAGATAGCGCTGCTGCTGCGACGGGGTGAGGCCGTCAAAGGCGGCCTGGACGGGCGGCAGCATGGCGGCTAGCTCAAAGCCGCGGCCGGGCACCATGGGCGGCGGCTGGACCACGACCAAGGGGTCCTCTGTGAGGAGTTGCGTGCCTTGCGGGATGTCGACAACGGCAAACAGGCCGCGTCCTTTATCTGCCGTCATGCGGACCTCCCACAGCCGACCAGGGGCGGCGGCGGCGGGCATGTCCCCGGTAAGTTCGCCACGCGGGCGGCATAGTGACTGACGTGTTAGACTGTATGGAGTAATTGTGTGTGGCGTACAGAGTACTACAGAGCCTTGGTGTGTGTGTCTTACTGCATCTGCCAAGAAAGGCGCTGCCGAGCATGTCGATCCGTGGTCGTGGGAGCCGAGCGGCGTCTTCTGTAGGCGATTGCTGGCCGAGACCGAGACAAAAGGGCTTGCGACGAGGCCGGCGAGCAGCAGCCGCAACAACGGAAAGGCGGCCATTTGATTGGGGTTGATGTTTTACGATTTGTTCATTATTTCGGAGGTCCAGCAATGAACCAACTGGGATCGCTCACGGGGGTGGTATCCTCTGCAAAGCGACGCTCAGGGACCGTCGTGTTTCATGGCGCACCCCCTTTTCTCCGTAGACCGCCGTGACTACTCCACGACGTCATCAATAGAATATGACAGGTTTGTCGGATGAGTTCCATTTCTTCAGACTCGTAGTGATAGTAGCAGTGTGACTGCCCAGCTGCTATCGCTGTCTTGGATGCCTGGTGACGGGTCTCAGCTGACAACCAAACTTGGGCACAGCCGCGATAACGGCATCCCAAACGAGACATTCCTTTTGCCAGGGCGAGGCTTTATCGCAAGGCGTAGTGACAAGAGGCTCTGGCTGTTGGAAAAAAAAAATATAAAGCTTTGTACGAGTCGTAAGATTATTCAAATATTGGCAACCGTTTCTGTCGTATCAAACGTGTCACAGTGTCTGCGTTGTACAAATGTCAGCGTCACCCAGTACGAGCACGGCAGGCTCTCCCGCCGCTGGCAACACTGGTGCGCCGCCAGACCGCCGCTGCCTGTCCAACATTCTGCCCATCAACCTCGACGACAGCCCGGCGTCGGGCCTCGGCCGCTTTTCCACCGTCGGCGTCCTCGAGCCCGCCATCCGCATCGAGCGGTCGGCCGCACTCGACCCGTCGTCGTCGTCTTCTGAAAGCGAAGGCGAGGGCACCTACCGCATCATTGCCAGCTGCGTGCTCGAGGTGGCCATCGTCGGCTTCGACCAGAGCTTCCAGCGCTACAACCGCTTCTTTGACGCCATCGCGCTGCGCTACCTCTTTTGCCGCGGCGACCAGGTCGGTCTGCGGCCGCGCAGCGACGCCGCCGTCCAGGGCCTCCACGTCACGCGCGAGCGCAACACGACCAGCGCGGCCAACGCCGGCGTCGCGCCGGGCGGGGTGTCGGTGGCCGCGCCGCAGGTCAGCGTCCAGGCGCAGCGCGACTTCAAGGTGGCCTATCAGCGCACCATGAGCAGCTGGCGCACGGGGCTGTCGTTGACCGAGTGTAGGTTGGCTGGACACTTGTTTCAAATAACTTGCAATGGTGGATGCTAAGATAACAAGACCCCAGCAGTGAGGCACGGCCACCGCTGAGCGCGCGGCTGGCGGCGCACATGATCCCCAAGACCCAGCAGCGGGCGCAGCAGCAGCAGCAGCAGCCGTGCTTCAGCGTCGGCTCGCCCCATGCGCCGGCGTGCCGCTGCCCCCACGGCCGCGCAGCAGCAGCACCACCACCGTGCATGAACAAACGCCACTACGACAGAGCCGCCCTGTGGTCGTGGCAGACCGAGGCGGCCTTGCGCCTCTGGACGCCCGAGATCTACGGCAGTTTTCGCTGTCCCATCACCGTCATGCGCGAGGTGCCGGTCGGGATCATTGATGCTCTGCCCAACGACGACCAGCCGTCATCCCTCCAGCCGTACCTGCACTTTGACTTTGAGGTCCGCGTCCAGCTGCGCGTGCTGGGCCTCGGCCTGGCCAGCCTCGTGGCCGATGCGTTTCGACCGACCGGCAGCCGGCCCGCCGAGCTCCGCCTGCAAGCCGGCACAACCGGCCAGCGCCTGCTGCCGCCCGACCACCTCCGGTTCTGCATCGGCATCGGCTGCTGCTGCTGCTCCGACGACGACGACGCCATCAGCTGGCCACTCTACCCGACGCGCAACCTGCAAGACGAGGCCGAGCTCGGGACCCTGGGGCCCGACAACATCGCCCACCGGCTGCAGACCAACGCCGAGTTCAGCGCGGCCCTCGATGCCCTCCACAGGCCGGTACCAGTACACAAAAACATGAGCACGCACGCCACAGACACCGTGGCCCCTCCCCAGGCCAAGACGATCGCGGTGAGCCACGGCGACCCTCTGGCCCTGCCGGCCATTGTGCCGGCGTCGGCGCGCGCGAGCCATGCTGGTAGTGGTGGTGCTGCTGCGGCTGCTGCTGTACAACAGCCACCGTGTCGCTGCCAGTCGCTGCGGCCTACGCAGAACCGGCTCTACCACTGCAGCATGGACTGCCCAGCCGGGCACGCCTACAAAGCGACCAGGAGGAGACCAGCGCCGTCGGAGAAGAAGTCATAGTGGACGGGGCTCTTTACCGGGTAAACTACGTAATATAAAATGGTCACATCCAATAATAGTCGCTTGTATCGTGCTGTCGCAGACATGCATTTGTTCCTTTAACTCGACATCATAAAAGATAGTTTATATACATCTGTCGTGAATTTCGTTCCTCCGCGTATTCATAGCCGACTTTTACCACTTGGCCTCCTTGGACGCCAGAAACGCCTTGAGAATGTCGACAATGCGGCCCAGGGCGGCGAGCCACTCGGTCAGCTTCTGGGCCAGCTGCGCCTGGTCGTCGGCCAGCTTGGCGTAAAAGTCCTTGCGGTAGGGGCAGGCGCTCATGGCGGCCGAGAAGATGGGTTTGATGAGGAAGCTGTGGTGCGGCTTGAGCGTCGAGCCGTAGGCGTTGCGGAACGACTCGCTCAGCTCCTCGCTCTCGTTCTGCAGGTTCTGGCGCAGCGCCAGGTACGTGAACTCGAGCGCGCGCACCAGCCACAGCAGGCCCTCGCTGGCCGTGTGCTTCTTGGTCTTGAGCTCGTTGACCACGAGCGCCTGCAGCGTGGCCGACTCGCCGGGGGCCGCCAGCTGGCGGTCACGGATTTTCTGTCAAATTAGATGGGATTCGTACTTAAAATAACAGAGAGAGGACATACCTTGACGTTGCCGAGCATGTCGTTCTTGACGGGGGCAAAGGCGACGCTGCCGAGGACGTCTGCAATCGTTAGCACACCGGCACAAGAGACAGCACAAGATACACCACAAAAAAAGACTCACCAAACATGGTCGTCAGCGACTCGGCGGCCTCGAGAAAGGCCGTGGTCTCGACGGCATTGTTGTTGGCCGCATCGACGGGGACATCGACAAACGACTTCTTGAACGTGTCGATAAACGTCGCACCGGCGGGGATCTCTGCAACTGCGGTAGCCATTTTGATGGTAGGTAGGTAGTTGGATGTTGTAGGAGTTGTAGGAGGTGTAGAAGGTTGTAGGAGTTGTGTTGAAGAAGGTTGGAAGAAGACAGCAAGTACAGATCACCACTGGCTGAGGCGGTCAGGCAGCTTGGGTCAATGGCGCGCCGAGGCCAGAGGTTCGTTCCCCAGGGGGCGAGGGGTCAAACAAGAGGGAGCTGTTCAGGGCTGTTTCAGTGGGGGTCTTCCAGGGGTATGCAGCGGGCCTGCGGGGCGGTGACACCTACGACGTATGCAGCATCGTATCGGGCTAGCGAGTCCACAGTACACGTGATGACGCGTCATTACTAAGTGTCTCCACATTTACATCGTGACAGCACGCAGTACGACATCACATCGTCACATCGGGGTCATATGCGATCATTGTGTGATCATTGTGCATCACTGATACGTTCCTATGTCGAGGACATTACAGATGAATACGGCACTCGATATATATACCCCATACATAAAACCATGCTAGCCAGACCCGCATGGTGAAAACAAAGCACCATCGCGGCCAACAACCTCGACCTGAACTTGACCCAACCCGACCTGCCTCACCTACACCTACCCCCACCCCCTATGCATACACACTCTCCGTAAACTGGTTCAGCTGCAGCCCCGTCTCCGCCATCGGGCTGTCCTTCAAAAAGTCCAGCGGCATCCACACCAGGTGGCCCCGGATCTTGTCCAGCTTCGCCCGCACCTCCTCCGCCGGCATGAACTGGTCAAAGATGTGGCCCGGCTCGATGCCCTTGGACGGCATGAACCGGTCGTAGTCGGCAAACGTCTTGGCCGCGTTGTCCGGGTCCGCGTGGAACACGTGCCGGAAAATGTCCGTGTTCGTCGTCGCCTGCTCCGTCCACTGCGCCCACAGCGCCTCCGACAGCGGGTCCTCCACCAGCTTCCAGCTCTCGTCGCGGTCCCACACGTCGTTGGGCGAGTCGGCCGACGGCGGCTGCGCGTTGGGGTCGCCCGACGCGTCCACGCCCTGCGGCGGCAGCAGGCCCAGGTGCTCGCGCCACAGGTACCGCCGCAGCGTGGCCGCGTGGTAGCCCGCCTCGAACGGCTGCCCGTTCATCGTCGACGCCAGCGTGCGCGTGTCCTGCATCACCACGCTCAGCTCGCTGTCGTGCGAGCCCAGCTGGCTGCGGTCGTTGAGGTTGCTGCTGCCGCACACCACGTACTTGTCGTCCACAATCAGCAGCTTCGCGTGGATGTACAGCTCCTCCTGGATCCAGTTCTGCACCTCGTCCTGCGCCTCGCCCTCCCACGGCTCGTCCACCAGCGACCCTTGCCCGGCCATGGCGTGCCCGGCGACGCTCGGCTTGACGCGTGTGTCGGGATCCACGGCGCCGGCGCATGTCTCGCCGTCGGGGCCTGTATGCTCGCCGCCACCCCCCCCCGCCTTTTGCCGCCCGGCCTCAAAGCGCCGCTTGACGTCCGTCGCGTGCTGCAGGTAGTCCGGCTGGTTGCTGTCCTTGTGCTGCTCCTTGGCCGTCTTCTGCTGGCTCGCGTGGCCCATGTGCTTGTCGCGGCCTCCGTCGTCGTCCACCGTGCCGTAGATGCCCTCGCCCATAATCTCCTCGGCCTCGGCGCGCGCCAGCTCCTTGTACGTCACGCCCGACTCGGCCTCCATGCGCGCAATGGCCGGCGTCTTGGCCAGGCGGTCGTAGCTGCGCAGGTTGAAGAAGAAGACGTGCTTCTCCGGGTCGACGCCCTGCGCGCGGATCCTCTCAAAGATGGACTCGGGCCCGCGGCAGATGCTCTTGTACTGGTAGTCCATGATGGCGCGCGTGCCCATGGCGGCGTCGCTGCGCAGGTCGCCGGCAAAGCCCGGCACGGCCGGGATCAGCACAATGATCTTGAAGTGGGTGTTGCCGCGCTGCGCGTTGCTGACGACGGCGTCCACCATGGCCGCGCCAATGGTGTTGTGCACGGGCGCCTGCTTGTCGCCCGTGGCCGTGATGAAGAACTGGTTCTCAATGTACACGTAGTGCTCGGCCTTGCGGATAATGTCGCTGTAGGCGTTCTGGATCGAGTGCTCCGTCAGCGTGCCGCTGGACCAGTCGCTCGCCGACCGCACCACCTGCGCGTGCACCGTGCCCTGGTTGGGCTGCAGCTCGCCAATGTCCTCGAGCGGCCGCAGCGGGTGCAGGATGTAGTCGCCCACCGGGTGGCTGGGCCGCTGCACGCCCACCAGGTCCTCGTCGGCGCCCTCGCGGCCGCGCAGCTGCATCCAGTCGAAGCGGTCGTCGCGCTTGTACTTGTCGCGCTTGATAAAGTTCCAGCGCAGCACAAAGTGCTCGGCAATGTCGTAGACGCACGGGCCCACGATGCCCATGGACACGTCGTGCCACGGCATGCGGCCGTTGTCGGCCTTGCTGAGCTCGTTCTCCTTCCAGTCCTTGACGTTCTGGAAGTCCATGACGCGGTTGTTGTTAAAGTCCTGGCCGGGCCACGTCTCGTTGATCACGCCCTCCGGGTGCACGTCGGCCAGCGCATGCGTGTGGTCGTCCCACCGCCCAAAGCACATGTCGAGCCCGCCAAAGTAGGCAATCTTGTAGTCGATGACCAAGAATTTCTCGTGGTGTGCCCAGTAAAAGGTCATGTCGGCGGCGTTTTCGAAAAAGTTGTGGTCCGGGTGCCGCATGATGCGGATGTTGCCGTAGCCCGGCGTGCCCTCGGGACACAGCGCCTGTAGGGCATGCTTGGTGTGCTCCGAGTTGCAGGTCAGCGCGGCCTCGACCTCGCGGTACACAATGACGTAGATCTTGACGCCGGCCTCGGCGCGGCGCTTGAGGATCTGGTCCAGGCGCCACTCCTGGTTGAAGTAGGGCGGGCGGCGCATAAACAGCTCGGGCGACAGCCACCAGTCGGCAATGTAGATGGTCTCGGTGGCGTTGTTGAGCGACTCGGACACGGCCCAGAAGTAGTCGCGGCCGTCGACATACCACTTGACCAGGTTGCCTTCGCGTTCGGGGAAGTACGACTCGTAGCGGTGGGACTCGCAGGCCTTTGTGCGCTTCTCGTCGCAGAGCTTCTCGTGCTCCTCGTCGTGGCGATGCTGTGCGTTGAACAGGTTGCCGAGCTTGCCTATCTGGTGTCTATTTTGGGGGGATTTTTGTTAGCACGCTGTCTGTTGTCTGTTTTGAGGGAGAGGCGAAGAGGAACCAACTTTTTGTGGCTCAGATGGATCTTGGCATCGCGGAGGGGGGCGCTGTTTTCAATCTTGTCCTCCAGAGCCTCCTTCATGCTCTTGAACTTGCCCAGGGCAAAGGCAGACATGATGGCGGTCGTTGGGCAGGCAATTGGTGGGCGATACTGGCTGTGCTGTTTGTGCTGTTCTCTGGTTGATATTGGTGCTTGCTGCTCGCTATGTTGCTTGTGGACGTGCAACTCGGATTCGATGCCACAAGTGCAAAACGAACAATGGTTAGAGAAAAGACAACAATCAGCCAGGCACAAGGGCACGAAATAAAAGAAAAAGAGCGGGCGACGACGGCAACGGAGCTGGGGCTGACAAGCTGAAGAGTGGTGCTGACAACTGCCAAGACCCGCGCAACCAAGGCAAGGCACACACGACAAAGACACACGAAGCAGAGCTAGGCGCCTAGGCGAAGCCAGTGGCTCGGAGCTGCACCGCTGTGAGACTTGCACACCACTATTACCCGTGCCAGCAAAGTGGGCTGCTCGAGTCGGCGGGGTTGCTGTGCCATGGTGACGTCAACAAAGCCGTGGCCGAGTCTCGGTCCGCGCATACACCGGCGCAAGGCTAACAACATCTCAGCATTTTTTTGACCCTGCTATGGTCCTTCTTTGAGCGTGTCTGTTGCCTTGCTCTGCCCAGTTTTGTCGTCGACGGGGAGGTGACGTTCTCCGTGTGGCCGCTGGGCATCGTGTCGAGGAGGACAGCATTAAGACATCGCCAAGCCAGCTAGCGGGTACTCGTACACCGAGTGGGGAGCTGATCAGTGGAGGAACGGGGGAAAGAGAGTCCGCAAAAGAACCAGGGAGGGCAAGTGCAGTACGTGATAACGAGATAAGAGAGCTGTTGATGTACTCCGTACTGTCCTCACAGCCTGTGTCGGGCCTGCTATTGGCTGTATTTTGTTTGTGCAACCTGAAAGTGCATTTTGCACTGTGTGCTTACAGTATTGAGGTCGTTTGGCACTGTGTCTCTGCAGTGTTGATGCTTGTTGGCACTGTGTGTCAGTACATAGCGGTACCGCTTACAGAGCGACTGAACAAATGTCGTCGCGATGCGTGCTGACAATGAAGATAGTGCATAAGACGGAAGGCACAGACGCCAAGAACGGAAGGCACGGCCGCTGCCGCTGACATATTATACTTGTCAGTTGAGCCTCAGCATTGAGATACTCCGTAGAACTACGAGGATCCGAGTACGATGGATGGAGCACGAGTACAGCCCTATCTCCAGTCGGCGTTTGCCGAGTACGAGTAGTGTGCGGTCTGCCGAGTCAAGACCTACGGAGTACTCGTAGTATGTGAGGTTGCCTCGTTTCCCCATCTAGATCAACATCTCAAATACGTCTCGAATCAATATTTTAAATCAACATCTCGACATCAGCATCGCAACATTCATCCGCCTTACCCCGCCGTGGTGCCATTCTCCCAGCCAAGGCTGTTATCGCGAGCATGCATGCGGGCAACAGGCCTGAGCGCCAGGGCGTTGCACTGCTTGTTTAGCGTGTCCACCCCCTGTGACCGTCACTCATCGCTATCTGTTATCAGTGACTTCGTCTCCGGTTCCCTCCCCCCCCCCCCGCACACATCGACAATATTGTATTGACCTTGCTGCCCTACAATGGCAGACGAGTACCTTGCCAAACCGCCGTCGGCGTGCTGCCTCCGCGGCAGCATCCATGCCGGCACACCGCTCGGCACCGAGGACGAGCTGCTCGGCATCACGACCTACGTCGCGCGGCCCCCGTCCGGCGTCGCGGCCAACGGCCACGTCGTCTTCTACTTCCCCGACATCTGGGGCCTGTCCAACAACGCCAAGCTGCTGATGGACGCGTTTGCCGCGGCCGGCTTTGTGGCGCTCGGCATGGACTACTTCCGCGGCGACCCGGTGACCAGGTACCGCCCCGACCACACCTGCAAGCCGCCGCCCGACTTTGACCAGCAGGCCTGGCGCGACAAGCACTTTGCCTTTGCGGTGGAGAACGTGCCGCGGTGGGCCGAGGCCGCCAAGGCCCGGTACGGCACGGGCACGGACACGGATACATCTCGCTATGCGTGTGTCGGCTACTGTTTTGGCGCGCCGTTTGTGTGCGATCTGCTGGCCACGGGGGCTGTCTCGGCTGGCGCCGTGGCCCACCCGTCGCAGCTCAAAGAGGCGCACCTGCGCGCGGTCAAGGGACCGCTCTTCTTGTCGTGTGCCGAGAACGACCATGCGTTTGGCACCGCGGCGCGGCGCGCGGCCATTGACATTTTGATGGAGCAGAAGACGCCCTACCACGAGCAGCTCTTTTCCGGTGTAGGTCACGGCTTTGCATCCCGCGGCAACCTAGAGGATCCCTACGAGCGTGAGTTCTCTGATATTCTTTTGCGACAATATTTTAGGGTGGTGCTAACTTTGTCAGGTTGGGTCAAGGAACAGAGCATCCAGGGCATCATCAACTGGTTTGATTTCTGGCTTGTTAGAAACAAGACTGTGTAAAGACGGGCCGTCACAACGCGCACATCATGTTCATAGCGATTTTTTAAAGGCACATTATATCAAGTCTGCAGATCAGCCTCGACATGGACCGTCCTCTTGCAGCCCAGATGTCCACCGTAGCCGAAGTTCTGCTCGTCGTGTTTGTGTAACGCCGGATCGCTGCCTAAAGCGCAATGCAGTCCAGGAAGAAAAGAGGAAGAAAAGGTGCCGAGGGAATGTCTTTCACGAGCAAATGTGCATGTTGTTGCTGCGGCTATGTTGTCTCAGCAGCGCGGCTAGATCAGTGTAGAGCCATCGCGCGATTAGATTAGATCATGTTTAACTCCGTCAGCGGAGAAAACAAAGGACAAGGACTGGGGTCATGGGGGAAAGAGCATAGTTTTGAGAGTGGGCATGGGCCGGTACCTGGACAGCTGGTGCCAAACTGTGTAACCACAACACCAACGGTCGGCAAATAAGCTTGAAGCGTTGGGCTTCTAGGGCTGACTCCCACAGCCACGCAGATGTGACCAAGCAGCCGAGAGTAAGATTCGCTGGTTATCCAAACCCAAGAGAACAAGGCTTGTGGCGATGAGGGCGGCACGACGATGTTGGGGTTGAATATGAGGAGGCAACGACAGCAGGCAGACATGTTTTGATGGCTATATATTGGGGGCATCATCCCATTCATTTTGAATTAAAAGATACCAAGACTCAAGCACTCAAGACTCAAGCACTCAAGACTCAAGCACTCAAGAATTCAAGATTTCAAGACAATCAACCCAAATCAGACCACCCATCCAAGACCAAATGGACTCCGAGCCACTCCCGCTCTACAAGAAGGCCGGTGATGTAGATGACCTCACGGCCTGGGCCGACGAGCTGGCCAAGGAGCCCGCCAAGTTCGGCCTGCCTCTGACGCACATGCACTACAGCCGCGACCTGATCTGGGTCAAGGACAAAGGCGTGACCGTCAGCGCCCACTGGCGCCCCGGCCACCCGAATGCCACCGCCACCAACCCGGTCGCCGACGACGACGCCACCCGCGTGCTCCTCACGCAGAAGCGCATCATCGAGACCTTTTTCCGTCTCGTGCGCATGGGCCACCTCGCCGGCGTGCAGCTGTTCATCGAGCGCGGCCTGGTCAGCCCCGATGTGACCGACGGCGAGGGCTACGACGACACCCGGGGCGGCCAGTACCCATGGCCCGAGCTGGAAACAAACGCCGCGTACCGCGAGCACGGCGACCCCTGGGCCGGCGCCACGCCCTTGCTGGCCGCCATCGACGAGGGTTGGTTGTCGCGGAAGCTCGACATGATCCGGCTGCTGCTCCACCTGGGCGCCGACGTCAATGCCATGGCGCGCCCGCCGAACCTGCGGCTGCTGCATAGTCGCTTTGAGGATCTCTACGGCATCGACAGCAAGCTGCAGCGTCTGGTGCGCCGCACGCCGCTCATGCTGGCGGCCGCCAAGGGCAACGCGGCCATCTGCCGCCTGCTGCTGGACGAGTACCACGCCGACGACACCCTCGTGGCCCCCGACGGCCAGATTGCGCTGCGCCTGGCCGTCAGCGCCGGCCACAGCGACATTGTGGCCCTGCTGCCCGCGCGCCACGGCGGCGCCCTCAAGCGCCTGGCCGCTGCCAACATGCGCAGCGCCAAGCACATTCGCGACATTGGCGGCGACATGCTCTTCTTCACCCAGGGCTTCCTTTGGCACCTGCCCAAGATGATGCTCTACGACTATCCCGTCAGTGCCCTTCTCGAGCCCCTGGGCCACCGCCTGCGCCACGCGTGGCAGCACCGGTCCGAGATCCCGTCGGATGTCGGCCGCTTCCTGCAGCATCTGCCCGAGAACGCCTGGCCTGCCGTGCGCGCGCTCACCAGCTCCCTCGTCGGCAAGGGCAAGACCCTGGGCCAGCTGGCCAGCGGCCTCACGGATGTCATCCGGGGCAAAGCCTATATCATCCCCGTCATGGCTCAGGCCTTGGGTATGACCCCGGCAGAGTATATCCAGTTTATCCGGGGCCTTAGTCTGGTCGTCGGCTTCAGCGGCTATTTGACGGTCTTGGCCATCGCCTTCATCCCCCGGAGCATGTGGCGCATTGTCAAGGCCATCGGCAAGTCATTTGACGACGTTTTGCTGGAGATTCGCGTGCACTTTGACCCGAAGGCGGTGTAGTTGGTTTCTGAAGACGTAGAGGTGTTGGTCCATTCTATGTTGTCGTCAGTTCTTTATTCTGTTGTTCTGTTCTGTTTTGATTTGTTCTGTTTTGATTTGTTCTGTTTTGATTTGTTCTGTTTTGTTCTGTTTGTTCTGTTTGTTCTGTTTTGATTTGTTCTGTTTTGTTCTGTTTGTTCTGTTTGTTCTGTTTTGATTTGTTCTGTTTTGTTCTGTTTGTTCTGTTTGTTCTGTTTGTTCTGTTTGTTCTGTTCTGTGTTGTTGTTATTTGTTGTCCGGTTCTGCTGTTTCTCCACAAGTTAGCTTAGCTTATCAATTACACTACAAGCTTGTTCTTCCATCAATTCATCACCTAGTCCGATATGGTGTAATGGTTAACATCCGACGCTCTCACCGTCGAGCTCGGGGTTCGATTCCCCGTATCGGAGCACATCTTCTTTTTTCCACTTTTTTTTTGTTCCCGTACCTTTTGTCACCCCCTTCTGTCCATTATCCACATGCCGATTCACTCAGCATGTCGGCATAGTGGAGGGGCATTGCATCATGCGCGGCATCCGTCCCTGCGATATTTCGGCACAGCACTTGGACCAGCTCTTTCGCCAAAACCAGGCTGCCGTCCACGCCGACCAGCGCGTTACACGACCACCCCCCGAACCTCGCACGGCTATTCACCTAGTGTGTTCGCTTCGTCCTCACTCGGTCTTTCAACCTGTGTCCTTGTTTTTTTTGCTATCCGGCAATTCCGCTCCCGACACGTCCTTGCGCGTTTTACCTTTTTGACGAACCTCGGTCAATCATCGTCGGTTGTTCTACTCCCGACTACCCAAAGACACACGGAGACATGCGATACTGCTAGAACCGCCTTTTTCACAATGGTAGCCCGTGGCCTCCCGCGCGCGTCGACGCTCGGCGCGCGGCATGTCCTCCCGCCCGGCTGCCAGCAGTCTTTTCCGCGCGGCAGTTTGTGGCTCTCGGCCTCTCTGCGCCGACGCAGCACGCCGGCGTCCCGTGTGTCGCCGGCTCTGGCGCCCCTCCTCCTCCTCTCGCGGCAGCTGCCCGCCTGCGTCCACTTTTCACACATGAGCCGAGATGCGCCGGGCTCCTCGGCCGACAACAAGCTCAAGCGCGACACGGCCAAGTCCAGCCTCAGCAACACGAACAACAAGGGCAAGCCGGCCGACCCGCTGGCCGAGGTCGAAAAGACAACGTCGGAGCAGCGCAAGGCGGACTGGGCCATTATGAAGGAGATGAGCCGGTACCTCTGGCCGTCGGGCAAGGGCAGCCTGGACACGAAGCTGCGCGTCAGCCTGGCGGTGACGCTGCTGATCGGCGCCAAGGTGCTCAACGTGCAGGTGCCCTTTTACTTTAAGAGCATCGTGGACGCCATGAACCTGGACCCGGCGACGATGGCGGCGGCGGGCGGCACGGCGGCGACGGTGGCGGGCAGCATGATCCTGGCGTACGGGGCGACGCGGATCGGGGCGACGCTGTTCCAGGAGATCCGCAACGCGGTGTTTGCGTCGGTAGCGCAAAAGGCGATCCGGCGCGTGGCGGGCAACGTGTTCGACCACCTGCTGCACCTGGACCTCAGCTTCCACCTGTCCAAGCAGACGGGCGGGCTGACGCGGGCCATTGACCGCGGCACCAAGGGCATCAGCTTCCTGCTGACGAGCATGGTGTTCCACATCCTGCCGACGGCGCTGGAGATCACCATGGTGTGCGGGATCCTGACGTACCAGTACGGCGGGCAGTTTGCGGCGATCACGGCGGCGACGATGGCGGCGTACACGGCGTTTACGATCACGACGACGGCGTGGCGCACCAAGTTCCGGCGGCAGGCCAACGCGGCCGACAACAAGGCGTCGACGGTGGCGGTGGACTCGCTAATCAACTACGAGGCGGTCAAGTACTACAACAACGAGGCGTACGAGGTGGCGCGCTACGACAAGGCGCTGCAGCAGTACGAGAAGAGCTCGATCAAAGTGGCGACGTCGCTGGCGCTGCTCAACAGCGGCCAGAACATTATTTTCTCGTCGGCGCTGACGGCCATGATGTACCTGGGCGCGCGCGGCATTGCCGGCGGCGACCTGACCGTGGGCGACCTCGTCATGATCAACCAGCTGGTCTTTCAGCTGTCGGTGCCGCTGAATTTCCTGGGGACGGTCTACCGCGAGCTGCGCCAGTCGCTGCTGGACATGGAGACGCTGTTCAGCCTGCAGCGCGTCAACGTGACGGTGACGGACGCGCCGGGGGCGAAGCCGCTGGTGTTGGCGGCGCCGTCGTCGTCGTCGACCGGATCTCCCGCAACCGCCGGCGGCCAGATCCGGTTTGAAAACGTCACGTTTGGCTACCACAAGGACCGGCCGATCCTGCGCGACCTGACGCTGACGATCCCGGCGGGCAAGAAGGTGGCGATTGTGGGCCCCAGCGGCTGCGGCAAGTCGACGCTGCTGCGGCTGCTGTTCCGCTTCTACGACGTGGACCAGGGCCGCATCCTGATCGACGGCCAGGACATCCGCACGGTGACGCTCGCGTCGCTGCGGCGGCAGATTGGCGTGGTGCCCCAGGACACGCCGCTCTTCAACGACACGGTCGAGCACAACATCCGCTACGGCAACCTGGCGGCGACGCCGGCGCAGGTGGTGGCGGCGGCGCAGCGCGCGCAGATCCACGACATCATCGAGGGCTGGCGGGACGGGTACCAGACGAAAGTCGGCGAGCGCGGGCTCATGATCTCGGGCGGCGAGAAGCAGCGCCTGGCCGTCACGCGCCTGCTGCTCAAGGACCCGCCGCTGCTCTTCTTTGACGAGGCCACGAGCGCGCTCGACACGCACACCGAGCAGGCCCTGATGCAGAACATCAACAGCATCCTCAAGGAGAAGGCGCGCACGAGCGTGTTTGTGGCGCACCGCCTGCGCACCATCTACGACGCCGACGTCATCATTGTGCTCAAGGGCGGGCGCGTGGCCGAGACCGGCACGCACCGCGACCTCATTGACCGCGACGGCGTGTATGCGCAGCTGTGGAGCGCGCAGGAGACACGCATCGGCGAGGAGGAGGAGGATGGGGATGAGGATGGTGAGCAGACGGTGGTCGACGGCAAGGCCAAGGTGTAGGGGGTTATTTGTAGGCGGGAATATTTGTAGGCATATTCCATGTACTTGTATATTCAGCATTGTAGGTAGTTATCTCGGTATTAGTTTCAATTATTTCAATTATTTCAATTATTTCAATTATTTCAATTATTTCAATTATTTCAATTATTTCAATGATTTCAATGATTTCAATGATTTCAATTATTTCAATTTTATTCAATTTTATTCAATTTTATTCAATTTTATTCAATTTTATTCAATAATATATTCATCAAATCATCATCACCATACCATCACTGTCACCATCATCACCATCATCGCCATCACCATCACAACTACCACCCACCAGTCACCAAATCCTTGAGCTTGCCAAAGTTGGGCGTGCCGTAGCCCGTCACAGGGTCCCAGCCGGCCGTGGCGTTCCAAAAGGCGCCCGGAACAATGCCGGAGCCCGCGGGCTCGGCCTCGCCCGACTGCGTGTTGTAGCCGTTGCAGCCAATGGCGCGGCCGCCCGTAATGTCGGTCAGCACCTCGGGCCCGTACGCGTACAGCAGCGGGTTCAGCCAGCCCAGGGCGGGCAGGCCCTTCTTGAAGCGCGCGTCGTTGAGCAGACCCACGAGGCCGCCCCAGACGGGCGCCGCCGCACTGGTGCCGCCCGACGGCGCGGCGCGGCCGCGGTACACGACCTGGTAGTCCGGGCTGACGCTGTGGGCCGACACGTCGGGAAAGCCGCGGCCGTTCCAGTTGGTGTAGTTGCTGTAGTACTTGTAGGTGGCCTGGGTCACGTGCTTGGCCAGGTAGCTGCCGACGGCGCGGGCCTGGTAGGCCGGGCGCGCAAAGTACTTGCTGAAGCCGCCCGACGAGCCCTCCCAGGCAATCTCGGGCGTGACGGCCACGGTGCCGCCGACGGACGTGACGTAGGGGCACGTGGCCGGGAAGATGGCGTTGAACTCGACCGTCTTGTAGTCGGCGGCCAGGCAGCCGGCGCCGACGCCCAGGTCGCCCGACGACACGAGCACGGTGATGCCGCGCAGGCCCATCAGGCCGATCAGGTTGCACGTCAGCACGGCGTAGTTGTAGGGCACGCTGCTCTCCTCGTCGCCGTACGAGTTGGAGATGACCTGGGGCAGCTCGGCGTTGGGCTTGGCCAGCAGGTGGCGGTAGTAGGGCACGTAGGGCTCGTTGAAGTTGTCGGCCGCCGTGGGCTGGTCGATGTTGGGGATAAAGGGCGGCGAGCCGCCCGTGATGTACTCGACCACGGGCAGCGGGTGCGCCACGCCCACAATGTTCTGCACGTCCAGGTTGGCCTCGCCGATGCTGGCCGTCGACTTGTTCTGGTTGTTGGTGGCGCCGTCAAACAGCTCCACCGTGTAGCCCTGCGTCGGCAGCCCGTTGAGCGCCTCGTACTGGTACAGGTCGACGTCGAGCGCCGACTGGTTCAGCCAGCTGCCGAAGCCGATGCGGCTGCCGCTGTTGGCGTCGGCCGCGTAGTCGCCCACCTGGTACAGCTGCTTGAGGCACGCCGGCGTGATGGACGTCTGGCACGCCGCGTCAATGGTTGTGGTCGACGAGCCCTTGGACTTGCCACCCGTCGTGGTCGTGACCGTCGCCACAGTCGACGCACGCTCGCCAAACTGCATGTCGCCGACCATGGGCGCAAACGACTTGCTGTCGCCAAAGTAGTTGCCCGGGTCGACCAGCGCCACGTGGTGCGCAATCTCGTCGGGCACCGAGTACGACAGCGTGCGCAGCTTCTTGGTGCCCGCCGCCGTCGACGACGTCGTCTTGGTGTAGTACTGGTACTCGGCGCCAAACAGCGTGTTGGCACCCGCCACGTCCGTGGCCACGTCGACAAACGACCCGCGCACGGCGTAGCCCTTGACCACGCCGCTGGCCTTGAGCCAGTTGGTCACGGCGCTCACGGCCTCGGCCGACGCGCCGTACTTGGCGGCCACGGCGTCCGCGTCCAGGTACTTGCCGTAGTTGGCCTGGTTGGGCGTGGCCACGGACAGCAGGTGGGACTCGAGCTGGTCGACGTTTTGCCAGTTCAGGGCAATGGTGAAGACGTGCGTGTCCGCCGCAGCCGACGCGTGCACGCTGCGGCTGGCCGACTGGCCGACAACGGTCCAGCCCTTGGGCACGGCGTCGATCTTGCTGATGACGGCGGCGTCAGCACCGGGCATGAGAAGGGAGCCAACAGCGGCCAGAGCGGCCACGCTGGTCCGCAGAGTACTGCAAGCCATGATGGGGGGGGGGGGGGGGGGGGGAGAGGGGGAGGAGGAGAGGAGGTGAGAGAAGAAGTCTCAACAAGAACGCTGCAGGTTCTGTGAGAGGAGGGAGGGAGGGGGAGGAAGAGGTGAGGTGGGGTGAGGTGAGGTGAGGAGGTGAGAAGAAGAGAGAAAGGCGGAGAGACCAGAGGGACAGGATGGAAGGCCGTCTTATATACGACTCAAGGAACAATTCCGCTTCCTGGCCCGCGGTTGCCATCGGTTAGGCAAGGACCACCGCATATCACGCCTTGCCATGCAAGAGAGGTCGGGCCATGGCCCCCGACGATGTGACATGGGGTATCGGAGGTTGTGTTTGCTCTGTGCTCAATGCGCAGGTCAGACCCCACGAGCAGGGCAGAAGAGGCAAAAGAGGCAAGAGAGGCAACAGAAGCAACAGAAGCAACAGACAAGCAAGGGCCACCCAGCTATGCAGCTGATAAGCAGGGCACAAGTGCCCAGGGGGGGACGAGAGGAACGGCCCCACGACCCATGGGGAGCTGTCCCTTCTTCCGCTTGTTTCTAGCTCCGCCCGAGATGGGATCGGCGCATGCAAAAGCTTGTCTTTTTGGGTACACTGTTTCTTAATTCACGCAGGCTGTCTTTTTGGTCAAAGTCCTGGCCGATTGAGCTGTTGTTGCGGCAGCTTTCGAGACGGTGCCGAGCCATCAGGTGTCTTCTCATCTGAAAACTTTGCCGTCCGTCAGCGCGGAGCTCGAGTCAGGACTATGCAGCCAGCCTTGCATCACACCAGAGTCATATCTCCATTGTTTGAGCTGGCGAAATACGGGAATCTGCTGTGCTACACACTCTCTCGAAAAGGCCTAGTCCGGCTCCGTAGATTGTGAGGTAGGGATCGGCATAAGCACAAGCGGGTGCGAGGCGCGGTGGAAGAACTGCGAGTTTTAGGAAGGTGAGTTGTCGCTGTGTTTGTTTGTGTGCGAGCTTTGTTCTTAGTAACGGCATCCAAACGCCGCAATTTCCAGAACAATACGAGAGAGAGGATGGGCAGAGTTGGACAGGGTTTGTGTTAGACAGACACAGAGTCAGACAGACGGTTTCAAACCAACACAGCAGGCAGGCAGACGGACGGACGGACGAGCTGTCTGTTAGACTGGTTGGCTAACAGGCAGACGGACAGACTGACTGACTGACGGACAGACAGACAGCCGGCCACCCTAACCGACAGACATCTCGCGTCATGCCATCCGACGATGCCATTGATGCCTCCGATCGAGAAACACAGCAGTGCAGTGGTTGCGGGGACGTACGTACGAGTATGCCGTCTATCATCAGAAAGGAAAGAGGATAAAAACGCAAACAAAGAGAGTGGAGAGATGGAGACATACTCCGTAGAAAAGACGACAGAATCGTGCCCTATGATCACATCACCATCGTCGACATGGCCCGGACGTTGAGAGGCACAGCCGAATTGGGCATGTGCGTATGCAAGCTAATTTCCAATCCAGGGGGGCGGAGATGCCGGCAGTGCCAGCCAGCGGCCAAGCGATGCAACTAAGCCATTGCTGTATCTGGAAGGAGCCTTTCTGGCTGGCAGGGGAGGCGCGCTAGTGTTAAACAGGAAAGAGCTTACTGCACGGGACGGTGAGGATAGCAAAAGCCAGAAGAATCCGACACGACCAGCAGCAACGATACGCAGTTGAAAAATGATAGCCAGGCATCATTCAAAAAAAAAAAAAAAAAAAAAGAAGAAGAAAAAACGACAATACCGTCGACAATAACTCGTATCAGTGCTCGTGCTTTCATCTGGTCTTCTCCATGTCCGTGAACGACGGGGCCTCTGCGGCCTTGCCTGAGCAGGCAAGCAGACTACGCCCTAAGTGTGTACTTCGTATATACACACCGTCTTCGCTGTTCCGATTAGGAAGCTGCCAGTTCGGTACCAAAATCAAGCTTATTACAGGCGTCTACGAGTATTACTCCGTATTTTATATCTATCGCTTCGTCTTCACATCCCGGATGTCACCGCGTATACGAGACCCGGTGCGTCTGCCAGGCAGCGGTCAAAAAGGGTGTATGTGCCCCCTTCTCTTGTCTTGCTTCTCTTGCCATGACGGACGCAGTCGTACGAGTTGCTCGTACAAGACATATCCAGGCGTCCGGCACAACAACTCACCCAACAGCAGCAGACAGCTACCAAAATGGCCATGTGAGTATTATATACACAGCTTTTCGAGGACCCTGCATATGACAGCCTCCGTAGACCGGACGATCCTGTCCGGCAATGTCGCCCGCACTTCCATCCGCGTGGTGATTGTCACTCGCACGCCCATAGCTGCAATGCATGGCGATGATCGGCTGCCCGGCTGCCTGGCCGCAGTGCCGCTACGACGCTCACCTTTTGCCTACGATCAAGCAGTCATAGTCCCTCTACTATACCCTATCAGGCCTCGCCGTCACTCATGCCAAGGATTGAAATTCTTGAATTGATGCAATAAATCTCCGAGCCGTAGTCTGGTTGTCGCGCGCCGTGCCGTTTCGCCGTGCCGATTTCTCAATATGTCCCCCATATTTGGTTCTGTGTTTCTCTTTTATAATATCTCCCGTCACCCATCGCCTGCCCAAAATGCCTCGCTTCCATTTCTGTCCCATGCGTCTGTCGCCTCTCCTGCGCTTGCAGTGTCGCCGTTCGCCATCAGCTCACGAGCTGCTTCTCTCCCATGCAGGTGGTGTGCAATGCCCCGGACTCGCGTTCACGCCCCCGGAAAAGCCGCCGCAGCACGGCACAAATCACGCAGCAGCTTGGGCACATGGCCGCTCTGCAGCTCCGAGATCGTCTCGTCGATGATCGTCCGGTCCGGGATCTTCTGCTGCCGCGACTTGCGCAACCAGTGCTCGAATGGTCCGCGGTTGTTATCCAGAGCATCGCCCAGCTCAACACACCGCTCCTCCGGCTCATGCTCCGTGTGCAGGTCAAAGTAGTGCGACATCAGCTTTCCCATATCCTTGAGGGGCCATTTGGACGGCGCATTCGGCAGCCGGTCCGGCCCGGCGTACATGTACTTTTCCGACACACACAGACGGCACTTCCAGAATCCCAGCCGCTGCACGTGACCGCCAAACTCGTCCTCTTCATTCTTAGCAAACAGGCTGCTGTGGTTGTGCCCGCCGTTGGTCGTGGTGTTGGCGCTGGCAAACGTCATGTCCATGTCCGACGCCGCATCCGGCAATGTCGTGTCACCATCGTACGCGCCGCCCACGCCGTTTTCGTGCGCATTGCTGTGAAGGCTGATCGTGTCCTGCGCGCTGACCTCGGACGTCGCACGAGGGCGCTTGCTGTAGTTAGCCACAGCGCCGTCGACGTTGATGGCGCTGCCGTTGCCGTTGCCGTTGCTGCCATTGATGTTGCCGTTCACGTGATCATCGCCCGTCAGTGACAGCTTCCGCTTGCCCGACGCCGGGCGTTGTCCCGACGGGCTCGCTGCGCCGGGCACCGGCATGACGCGCGTCGGGGGTGGGATGCTACGGCACAACGGCCGCCCGCCCTTTGCCGCGCGGTGTGCCTCCAGCGTCTCCTTCCGGTGGCGGCAAAACCGGATCTGGTGGTGCAGATCCAGGCGCCGCAGCTGCAGCGTGCGCTCTTCCTGTGGTGTAAGGTTGTCCAACGCCAACTGCGATTCGCAAAAATCCAAATCAATCAAATAAGCATCAATGTCCTCGGCTGCCTGCTTGTAGCTAATGACGTCCAAGTCCACGCTTGGCGCGGCGTATCCGTATCCATCGTTGCGCGCCCCGTCCGCGCGGCTGGACCTATTCGCTGTGCCGTTCAGCCGCGGGCGACCTACGGGGCGAGGGCCGGTTCGAATGGGCGGCGCTGCTTCGGCTGGCGGTGCAGGGGTCGGAGCCTCGTCACTTGCAGCAGGACCATCTGCTGCGATCGATGGCTCTCGTGGTTGGGGGGTAGCGCCGCTCTGTGGTTCGCCGTTGACATTGTCCTGCACACAAGGTCAGCTGATGCCTGGCAGCAAGGGTAAACTAAACGGGAGCTGAAGACTGAGAGAAAGAAAGCTGATGCGAGCAAGCAAGCGGACGATGCTGATGCTAATAGCGCCATCAAGGCAAAGAAAAGTGCATTGACAAACGAGCCTCAACACTCCAACGACAGCAAATATAGACATACCGTTTGGGCGGAAAGGCCTGCTTCCGAGTTCGCGTTAACAGTAGCAGGCGCCGAAACAGGGACTGGATTCGGGGTCATGGCCAGTCCTGGGGCCGGGATCAGGGTCGGGCCAGGTATTTGAACGGGAGTGTTCGCTGCGGAAGTCGCTTGTGAGTCTTTAGCGGGTGTCGCGAACTGCGAGGCGTCCTTCGGTGGTCTGCCGACCTTGCCCTTTTTGACCGGCACCTTCTTGGCCGGAGTCGAGTCGGTCGAAGCTGGCTGGGCGCCGAGCGATGCGCCGTTCTTACGGCCCGGAGGACGGCCACGGGGAGGCATGATGTGTTGTGTTGGAAACTGGGTCTTTGTTGAGCGTTGGGCGTAGCGGTGGTATCAGCTGAGCGAGCAAACGCGGATCGCTTCGCAATGGAGCAGATGGAAAAAAGAAGAAGAAAAAGACGCGTTGGAAGGCGAGGACGGAAAGCTGTAGTTGAGACGAAGCTGAGCCGATTGTCGCGATGCTCGAGCTATCGTTGAAGCAAATGCAGATGGACGCGTAGGGTGAGAAGAGCCCAGAGCTGGAGATGGTCGAGAAGAGAGGGAAGAAAGGAAAGGGGAGGCTCTGTCGTGGTCAAAAGTCGAGTGTAAAAATAAACAAAAATCCGAACAGAGGATAAAAAAAAAAGAAGGCAAAAACACAAGCGCGGCCGATAGAGCGATAGAAAGCGTATATGTCGAGTGATCTGCCGATAAGTAGTCGGATGGTTGCTGTTTCGGGCGTAGAGCGTCGCTGGCACAATGAGTGTAAAAAAGGAGGAGAAAGATGAGGTCGAAAGAAAGAAAAAAAAAGAGAGGGAGAAAAGCAAGCCCGAAAAGTGGTGACGTGGTGTTGCGGTTTGGGAGGAAGGAGAGAAAGAGAAAAAGAGAAAAAAGAGAAAAGGGAAGGAACACGGGACACAAGGGAGTTTAAGGAAAAGAAAGAAGGAAAAGGGAAAATCGAAACGGAAAAGAGGAAGGGAAAAGAAACCAGAACTAACAAATTGAAAAGACGAAAAACCGGGAGCAAGACGATAAAAAGAAAAAAAGAAAAAAGAAGAGGCAGAAAAAAAACGAAAAAGAAAGAAAAAAGAAAAAAGAAAACAAGTAGACGGGAAAGGGAAAATGGGTGGAATTCGCATATGGTAAAGCGGGGGTCGATTAAAACAAAAGAAGAATAATAATAGAAATTAGCAAACTACAGGGCAGAAAGGGAAAGAGGGAAACAGCGCGACGAGACGAGTGCAGGCAGACGCAGAAATCAGAAACAAGAAAAACGAGGACAGAAGGAACGACCGGCGCCGTTGGCTAACATGGTAAGAGAGGCCAGTCGTTCTTTCCGATGTGGATGGTATGTACGAGTACATTTACTTGTACGTACGATACATATTACTATGAGTTTCTTGATCCTACGATACTTTTGATTGCCTTTATTTACATTTACATCGTTCGCTCTTTCCATTCCCTCGTCATCCGAGGTGTCGCCTCGCTCTCACGTAAATGGTTCTTTTACAGCCGCACGTCATCTTCTCCAGCTTCAGCAAAAAAGCAGCACGAAAGCTAAGAGAATCAAAATTAGACAAAAAGCCCTGTGAAGGAGGATGAAAACAGACGTGGCGATATTACAAAGAAGAGGGATTTGAGCACGGCAAGAAGAATGCAAAAGAAGATTCACATGAAGTGAATGTAACGCAGAATAAATACAAAGAAAATAAAGAGAAGGGCACCAAAAGATGACGTGGGAAAGAATAGTAGCGACGAAGGGAAGACGACAAAGGGAAAAGGAGAAGAAAAAAGAGAAAGAAAAAAAAAAAGTAAAAGGAAGTGGATAACCGATATTTTGTAGTTTTTATTACTGCTTATTTTATTCGTTAAATTGGACCATACGCGAGGTGAGAACCGAGATGTTAACGAAATAAATGGGGCTGGACAAGACGGTCTGCGAAAATGGTTGGCTAAGAATAGTACTTGGCGGGGCTGCTTATGCTGATGTTTGAATTATGCAGTTTTGGCTTTTGTTGCTTTACTTTTCGGAATGGCTGGACATATGACAATACAATGATTTTCGATGATAAACAATAGTCGTTTGTCAGAAGGTAGTGTACGAATTTTAGAGTCGCGGGTTTTGATATGGTAAGAGGGAGGTGAGGAGTTAAAAATAAAATCTAAATTGAAGGAGAAAAACATCATAAAATGTACAAATAAAGGCAATATATGAAGTGAAAAGAAATTTGAGCCTCATAATCTTATTAAAAACAAACCAAAATTTCATGGAATACCAAGCGGAGCATAGCCAAAAAAGAAAAATACAAGTGCCGACTGCGAAAAAAAAAACATGCTACACCTTTGTTTTGATGGCCGGCCCAGCAAGGCGAACGCGCGCCATAAGTAGGATAAACACGCTGGTGGCCATGGTTAAGCCGCAGAACAACTGCAGGCCTAAAAACTTGCCGTTGCTCGCAGTGGTGATGGCGCCTGCAATGGGCGCGCCGGTGAGCGCAGCAAAGCTCTGCACGGCATACGCGGCGCCGGTGCGCGCGCCAATCTGCCGAATGTCGGAAATCTGCGCAATCAGTGTCGGCCCGAGGCTGACAAACCCGCCCGAGCTGAAGCCAAACAACACGGCGTAGGCGATGATGGCGCCGGTCGATGTGCCGGGGATCCAGAGCGCGAGCGAGATCACCGCGGACATGAGCACAATGAACAGCATGACGTTGTAGCGGCCAACGCGATCCGCCACCAAGCCGGGTACGATGCGGCCGAAGATGCTGACGGCGTTGATGATCGACAGCAGGTAGGGCTGCAGCGACGGCTGGAGCCCGGCGGCCTTGGCCTGCAGCTCAATGTAGTTGAAGGGCAAGAACATGCCCCAGAAGAAGAAGAAGAAGGCGACGACGGTGAGCACGTAGGCGGGCTCGCGGAAGCCAGAAAAGTACTCGGACAGGACAAACGGACGGGGCCGCGGCTGGAGGCGCGAGCGCACCGTGAGGCATGTGATGGCGAGCAAGCCGAGAAACATGAAAGCGATGCTGCGCATGGCCCAGGGGAAGCCGTCGCGGACGATGAGCTTGTTGAGCATGATGGGCAGCACGACGCCGCCGACGGACGAGCCCGAGACCATGATGCCATAGGCGGCGGAGCGGCGCTTGAAGAACCACGACACGACCGAGGCCATGCAGGCGTTGAAGACGGCGGCCGAGCCGATGCTGGCGCAGAAGCCCTGGGCGAGGATGAACTGGTAGTACTCGGTGGCGAGGCTGGTCATCATGAGGCCAAAGACGTAGACGAGGGAGCCGGCGACGAGCAGCCAGCGCGGGCCGTACGAGTCAAAGACGCGGCCAAAGACGACGCCGCCAAAGGTCATGTTGAAGGTCATGAGGCTCAGAATCCAGCTGACGGTGCCCTGCGAGTAGTCGGACAAGGGTCCGCTGACGTAGTACGTCTCAAAGACGCCGATGCAGTTGATGAGGCCAAAGGTGCAGAACAGGCCACACCAGCCGCCAAACACCACAAGCCAGGCAGCGAAGCCCCCCTCAGGATAGTCATCGGGGTGTGTACCGGGCGGCGGGTCTGGTGGTGCTGCAGCAGCAGCAGCAGCTGCAGACGACGACGATGGGGCCTGTCCCTCGTCGTGTTCGGCATGCTTTGAATCAGTGGACGATGTGGGCTCGTAGCCGCCCTTTTCGAGATCGGCCTCGACAACATTGTTGGGTTCCGGGTATATGTTGGCGTCGGTCTCGGAGACCTGGACGGGAATGGCGCCTTCACGAGAGCGACGGTGGTGCGGCGTATTCCGGGGCGGTGTGACTGACGTGTCCATTGTGCGAATTCTTGGTAGTCGATGCCAGGTCAAGTCAGACAGTTCTATTATATGTATGCTCCTTGCCAGGAGCTGGGACGAGCAGAAACACAAACGAGCTGGGGGATGGTGACGGCTGTAGCTCAGCACAGCAGGGAGTTCATATAACGCGACAAGTAGGAGGGACAGATTTGAGAACAAGAGAGAGAACCTGATTTCGATCTACACAATACTGAGCTAATAGTGGTTGCGAGCAGTTGCAAAGGCAGTAGTTGATCAGCACTTGAGCGCGAAGATGACAAAGCAGTCCAAGATGGGAGTAGCAGGGCCGCACCCAACACGGCTGTTGCGCATGGTCCTAGTCTAATAGTGCTGCCTCCTTCCCCGCTCTAGCTCCTTCCTGTCCATGCCTCTTTACCCGTACATTTTTCTGGCGGACTTTTTCTTAGAGATTTACGATTTGTAATGATGTCTCCGGCTAAGCTCAGAGAGCTGTGTGGCATGCACTTGGTTGTGCCAGATGTCGGCATCTGCGAGGTTCCCAGCCGTTGCTGACGACAGCTCCAGTTGACCAAGGCGTCGGGATTTGTCACCCGTGTCTGTGCCAATGTTGCTTGGCCTGGTGTTGTCTGTCGGTATATTCAACTAGCTGCACTAAATGATCATATTCCACAACTGCGACATTTCAAAGAGCGTTGACAACGAGGAGAGGTTTGAGCGTTGCTGCTTCCCCGGATGTTGTGGTGGAGCCGCATGCTAAGAGCTTGTAAGTATGTGTAAAAAGCATCCGGCGGAGTGGTCCAGGCCTCAGTTATGAACTTGTGATGTGATGGTCTTTCCAGTAAAAATCACATTTCTAATTAGTAGGTTCTCCTGCTAGATTTCAATTAGTAATGCATCGTGAGAACAATGACACGGGCATTTTGTAATAGGCAGCACCGTGTCCAGACAGCACATGACCTCGGTGTGCCTAGAGTGCAAAGTGACGAGCCTCAATTTCATGTTGGACATCAAGCATGCCATCAAGCTAATGCGGGAGACCCTGCAAGATGCAACGTAAGAAGACGTTGTGTCACAAATGTGAATCGATTGCAAGGAGACTGACGGTCAGAGCAACTGCTTGATTGACGTCATCTGATTGAGTTAGTCAGCAATATCCACACTCTACTCCGTACCAGATGCGGCTCCTCCGAACTCCCGATGCTGCGATGCATCTGCCCCTGGAGATACGGCGGTGAAATCCTGCAGGCACTCCAATGACAACAAGGATCAGTTCACATGACGGATGCCCTCAGAAACACGTGCCAATGCCGAATCTAGATTGATAAACATAGTAATACAAGCTGCTAACCAGCCATTTTTCCCTTCCGCAGTTGTCCTACCGCACAAACTCCTCCAGGTTCTTTGAGCCGGTGAGCTCTACCTTGCTGTCCGTCGTCTTGCCTGTCGCCACGGTAATGGCCGCCGCTGATGCTGCCTCTGGTGTGGTCGTTTCTGGTGCGGGCTTGGGCTTGCCGCCCGTTGCCTTTTCGACGGCCGCGGCGACGGCGCCCGCCTCGGTGTCGGCAATCTCGTTGACGTCGTCGCGGGTCAGCACGTCAGCTACCCGCACGCCGCGGCTCGACATGAGCAGTGTGGTCGGGCCCCGCACGTGCACAAACAGCCGGTCGCCCCAGATGGTGCGCCGCAGGATCGTGCGCGTCTCAAACAGGGCGCGCACGACGTACTTGTAGGCGGCCGAGTCGCGCGCGGCCGCAATGTACTCGGTGAACTTGGAGGAGGAGGAGCTTGACGGCGCGGGGGCGCCGGCAGCAGCAGGCGTCTGCAGATGCAGGTTGCGCACGGCCTTGGTCGTCAGCTGCGCCGTGGATGAGGCCGTGGACGACACGGCGCTGGCCACCTTGTCGACGGCGGCGGCGACGGCGCCCTTGCCGAGGCCGGCCGACCGCAGACGGAAGGGCTGGGGCGCATGTTTGCTGACGGCGTACGCCACGACGTGGCTCGGGTGCACGACGAGTTCCTCGCCGGCGGCGACGGTGACGGGGTAGATGTAGCCCGGGGCCGACAGCGCGAGCAGGCCGCGGCCGGTGACAAAGGAAGAGCCCCAGTTGGCGAGGCCGAGGCCGAGGCTGCCGGCATACGCGCGCTTGGGGGTGACGGATAGCGTGTGGCCGGTCCAGGCGAGGAGAGCGTTGCGCTGGGCGACGACCCAGTCAGTGGTGCCGTCGAGGTGGAGCGTAAAGAGGGTCGTGTTGGCGGACTTGGTGGCGATGAGGAGGGTGAGGGGCGTGGTCGAGGTGATGCGCTGGTAGAGGAAGGGGATGCCGAGCAGGGCACGGCGGACTGGGGCAAGCAGTGACAGAGTCGATGTGGCCTGGGGGTATTAGTGAGTGGCAAAAAAAAAAAGAAGAGAAGAAAAAAAGAAAAAAAAGGAAAATAAAACTACATTTTCGACCTTGCCGGCGACAGAGACGAGTGTGCCGCGGCGCGTGTAGAGGTTTTGCGAAGCAGACAGCGAGACCGACAGCAGCGAGTAGGGCGAGCCGAGCACCTCAAACTTGGCGTCTAAGCTGTTAGTATCGTCGTCAAGCGTCGTTAAAAATTACTTGCAAGTCAGACATACCCGTCTCGGCCCGGAAGCCGGCAGAGGTGCCAAAGGCGTCGGTCTTCTGCGGCGGGGGGTATGCGGTGGTGGGCATTGCGCTAATCTGGATGTGTCTGCGGCTGCCAGAGGAACTTGCAGTGACGCATCGCCGGCAGATGAAGCTTCCTGTCGCAACCGGTGCCGTCGCCGGCCGGGATGCCGTCTGCCGGAGCAGCGGCCGGCGCAAGGAGGAGCCGCGCATTGAAGATGTGAACGAGTGGAAGCTGCAAGGTCAATGTGCCTGCGACAGTATATATATCTGTCCTTGCGCAAACAATTTTGCTTTTGCTGCAGCTGCTGTCCTGCCGTCGTCGGTCGTCGGTCGTCGTCGGCCCCAGCTGTGGCGTCTTTTTCCCGGCTTCGTGCTTTTCGCTGCTCCTCCCGGCTCGAATGGGGCAGTATTACATAAGCAGGGCTGGTACAGTACTCGTACTCCTGTACTCGTACTCCGTACTCCGTACCACGCGCGCTAGGCCGAAACCGCAGGGTTGGGCACGAACTGCTGCTGCTGCTGTTGCCGCCAGCAACGGCGGGACCCGCCCCTAGCCACGCTGGCCGCACAGTGGGTGACGCGCTGCACTAGAGCCAGCAAAACGCACTGTTCATTTGCGGGGACCCACTGGGACCAACGCGCTTCACCGCATGTCTCAGGCGTCTTGTATTTACTTCCCCCCAATGGCAGCGGCATCTGCGTGTTTTCCTCACCAAAATCCTCGCGACGTCGTTCCGTCAAGCGCCCGTGATTCCGCCCCTCGCCGGCCCAATTGGCTTTTCCAGCGTTGTCTGACCGGTTCCGAGCACGCATACGAGTACTGTATTTTAGCCTTGTTTTATTTTCCGCCTCGCCGTCTTTCCGATCTTGTCCCCCCCTTGCATGGATGCAGTCGCCCGGCATCGTGACACTTTTCTTTGGCCTCACTTTGGGTTTCACATTTGGCACGACCTCGATTTATTAGACCTGGACTTGGACTCCCGCCATCGTCACCACCCCCTCACCACACCTTTGCCATGTCGGTTCGCGTCGTAGCCCGCATACGGCCACTCCTCCCCAAGGAGATTGCGCGCGACATCATCGTCCAGGCCGCCAGCAGCGAGGAGGGCCAGCCGTACAACGTCGTCAAGATCCCCAGCCCCAAGAACGAGTCCGAGATCTTTTCCTTTACGTTCAACAGTGTCTACGACCAGGAAACGACCCAGGAAGAGCTGTTCAATCAAGAGGGTGAGCTCTCTTTCTCTCTTCGCGGGCCCAGCTCTTTTCTATCTCCTTTTTTTGTTGTCTACACATCATCTGCTGTATGTGCGTCGGCATTGCTAACTGGACAGTTGCACCACACATCAAGTCACTCTTCCAGGGCCTCGACATCACCATCTTCGCATATGGCGTCACGGGCACCGGCAAGACGCACACGATGCGGGGTGGCATGAAGCTGGCCGACCGCGGCGTGATTCCGCGGATCCTCAGCCACGTCTTCCGCCGCGGCAAGAAGATTGCCAAGGACTCGGACGGCCTTGTGGATGTGGATGTCGCGCTGTCGTACTACGAGATCTACAACGACAAGGTGTTTGACCTGCTGGAGCCGCCCGAGAAGCGCACGGCCACGGGCCTGCCGCTGCGCGAGAAGGACAACAAGACGTATGTCGTGGGGCTCTCGGAGCGGCGGTGCGAGGATCTGCGCGACTTTGAGCGGCTGTACATTGCGGCCAACCAGAATCGCGTCACGGCGTCCACCAAGCTCAACGCCCACAGCAGTCGCAGCCACGCCATCCTGCGCGTCAAGCTCACACAGACGACGCATTCGGAGGACGGGTCCGGGTCGATTGTGAGCATCCGCGAGAGCACGGCGTCCGCCATCGACTTGGCCGGCTCCGAAGACAACCGGCGCACGGAAAACGGCCGCGAGCGGCTGGTGGAGTCGGCGGCCATCAACAAGAGTCTGTTCGTGCTGAGCCAATGTGTAGATGCCATTGCGCGCGGCGAGCGGCGCATCCCGTACCGCGAGTCCAAGATGACGCGGATCCTGTCGCTGGGCCAGAACAACGGCATCACGGTGATGATCCTCAACCTGTCGCCCCTCCGCAGCTACCACCTCGACACGCTGAGCAGCCTCAACGTCAGCTCGCGGGCCAAGCGCATCGAGGTGCGCGAGATCGAAAACGAAGTCGTCTACAAGCAGGTGCCGCGCATGCTGACGTCGACGTCGTCCTCGTCGTCGGCCTATACATCGACACTTTCTTCTTCCTCTGCAGGTACTGGCTTAGCCCGACAACCTCTCCGTGCCCTGTCATGCAACACGCACAATACCCAAATGGGCAACGCAGCCGCCAAGGCTGCGGCTGACAAGCCCGTCAAGGCCTTTGCAGTATATGCTGACTGTGCAGTCGTAACCAAACCGGCTACCAGTAACTACTCCTCCAACAACGCCAATCCTCCTCCCTCCTCCTCTTCTTCTTTATCCTCCTCCTCCAACAACAACAGCAGCAACAGCGGTATCGGTATCGCGCGCAGTGCCTCAACCACCACACCAGGCACCATCACGTCCTCCCTCGCGTCGGCCCGCATGGGCCCACTGGCTGCCCGCCCGCGCCCCTCGCTGGCCACGACCAAGATTGGCGCCGTCCACAGCCGGCGGCTGACCGAACCGGCCGAGGCGCGGCCGTCGAAAATGGTTCCGCCATCGGTGCACGCGTACTCGGCATCGAACATTTCCCTCCCGCGGCCATCGACGACCCTGACGTCGACGACGACGACATCGACGACCTCCATGGCAGCGACGACCAACTCACAGCTGATGCTGCTATCGGCCGAGCAGATTGAGGCGATTGTGGAGCGCAAGGTGGCCGAAGCCCTGGCGGCGCGCGCCGAGGAGGAGGACAGGAAGATGGAAGAGCAGCGGCAGAAGCTGGCCCGGCTGGAGGCGCTGGAGCTTGCGGCGGGCCATGACAACACCGTCTCGTTTGGCGACTTGGCGCGGAGCAACACGGGCGACCAGCTGAGCGAGGCGGTGCAGAAGCGGCTCGAGGCGCTGGAGCGGCGCATCGACGATACGACCAGCTCGCGCGGCAGCGAGGATCCGCGGTCGGAGGGCCTGCGGTACCTGCTGCTGGCGCGCCAGAACAAGGAGGTGGGCGACGACGCGGCGGCGCTTCGCTACTACGAGCTGGCGCTGCCGTTCTTCCCGGGCCAAGCCAAGCTGCTGAGCAAGATTGAGAAGCTCAAGGCCAAGCTGGGCATCAGCAGTGGTGGCACCCTCTCTCTCAAGAAGCGGCCGAGCGCGTCGCCGGTGAGCGCAGGCAGCTCGCCGCGGAAGCAGCTGCAGCATCAACAGCTGGCGGTGCAGAAGCGAAAGCGCGTGGGCGGGTCGTCGGCGTCGACGCTGACACCGCTGACGCCGACGTTTCGGCGGGCCATGTCTGCGGGCGCGCTGAGCGCGTTCAGCGGCGACGAAGACGAGGTGGACTACGTTGACGAGATCGAGGCGTCGGGCAGCGTGGGCGACGAGTCCAACGCGGACACGGAGGACGACATGGACGATGAAGACGCGCACTTTGCCAAGTATGCCAGCGCGCCGGAAAAGCCGTCGCGTCGCGGCACGCTGGGCGGCCCACGGCAGCCGCGCAAGACGGTGCGCACGCTGCACAGCGATGATGCGGACGACGACGAAGATGACGACGACGACGCGCTGGAGGACGACCTGGTGCAGAGCGACGAGCAGGACGAGACGATGAGCCCGGTGGGCTCGCCGGACGACACGCAGCGTGGCGACAACGTGCACCACATCGACACGCTGTCGCAGCTGCGGGGCGGCCTGTCCATGGCTATAATCTAGTTGTACTTTTTATTTTTTCATCTTTTTATTTTTCATCTTTTTGGGACGGATCTCTGCTTCTTACAGCATAGCCTCTGCATGGCATGGCGTTTTTGATTTGCACTTTGTGCACTTTGTTTTTGCATAGTCCTTGTTTTACTTTCAATACCTTGCAGCACGACGCTGCCATGACTGATTTATCAATCTTGTCTATTTGAACTTGTTTGGCATACTATTCTTGAACTGACGCATGACCTAGAGCTTGGCCTTGGGCTTGATGACGTCCAGGGCCAGGTCGTCGACACCCAGCTCCCAGCCTTCGCCGCGGTACACCCGGGGCCAGATGCCGTTGCGGCCCGGGGCCAGGACGGCGTTGGGGTCCAGGGCATCCTTGACGGTCTCGTGGAATTTCATCAGCGCCTGGCCGCCCCACGAGTACGTGCGCGCGACCTGGTCGGCGAAGAACAGGTGCGTGCGGTACTCGCCGAAGCCGTGGGCGGCGCAGGCGGCGATCATGGCGCGCATCAGGCGCACGGCGCGGCGCTTGGCGTCGGCGTCGGCCATGTCGTAGACGATGATGGCAATGTAGTGCATGGCGCGGCCGGCGACGCAGAGGGCCGGGAACAGGTCGAAGCCGTGGTCGGCGTGCAGCTGCTTGACGATGCGGTGCAGCGTGGCGGCGTCTTTGCCGCGCGTGGGCGCAATGGGCGAGAAGAAGAGGTGCGCGCCGTTGGGCACCCATGTCAGCCAGTCGAGCTCGCGCAGCAGCGGCACGCCGGCGTTGACCTGGGCGCGCGCGTGCAGGTAGTGGTCCGGCGGGACGTCCTGGGGCAGGAACAGCCGCGTGCCCGGGATGGCGGCCTTGAACGCGGCCTCGACGGCGGCCAGCTGCGCGTGCACGGCCTGGTGGTCGGTGCCGTACTGCGTGCCGTAAAAGACCCAGGCGCAGTCGCCGAGGGGCAGCGTCTTGGCGGCCGCGTGGACCTCGTCGCTGGTCAGGGGGGCGTTGCTGGCGCTTTCTTCATTCTCCCTTGCCCGCCGGAAGTACGACTGCGGCTTGCCGGTAATGTTGAGCTCCTGCGTGACGTGGCGCAGCTGCGGGATGTTGCCGAGCACGCCGCGCTGGGCCAGCGGGCGGATGACGTCGACAATGGTGGCAAAGTCGTCCTCGCGCGGGAACGTCAGGCAGTACGACAGGTGCGCGGGCGGCGCCGGCATGAGGTGGAAGCCCATCTTGGTGACGATGCCCAGGCTGCTCTGCGAGAAGAGCCCGTCGATTGAGGGTCCATACGCGTGCTGGAACGACTGCCAGGCGGGGTTGTCCTCAGCGTCGTCGTCGGGCCCCCCCGGCAGCGCGCCCATGCCCGTGCGCAGCAGCGACCCGTCGGGCAGCACGACCTCCATGCCGCAGCGGTGGCCAAAGTGGTCGCCGTACGGCGTGTAGCCCACGCCGCGGTCGATGGCGTTGCCCAGCACGCTGCCGCCGCCGAGGTCGGGCGTGTCGGTCCACAGCGGCGGGTGCGCGCCCGTGCGGTTGAGCGCCTGCACGGCCTCGTGCAGCGCAAAGTACGACACGCCCGGCTCGACCAGGCAGCTCGCGCTGGCGCCGTCCAGCGACAGGATCCGGTGCATGTGGCGGCCGAGGTCGACCACGACGCCGCCCGGCACGCGCGGCGCCGCGCCGCCGTAGCCCAGGTTGCGGCCCAGCGAGATGGGGTACAGCGGGATGCCGCGGCCCCCCCCCGTCTTGTGTCGGTTCGCCCACCGCACAATGGTCTGGACGTCGGCCGTGCTCCGCGGGTAGACCGTGGCGCTGCTGACGAGCGCCTCGGGGTGCGCCACGTGGAAGGCGTCGTGCGTCGTGGCCGGCGGGTCCAGGTACCAGCCGTCGGTGAGGCCGACGCCGCCGTCGTTTACCTGGACCAGCGACTCAGCGTCGTCGGCGTTGTCGCCGCCCAGGTCCGCGCGCAGCGCCGCAATAGCCGCCAGAAACGCATCGACGCTCATGCCCGGCGGCGGCTGCAGCCCGCGCTGGCGGGGCATGGTGGCCGGCAGCGTGCGCATGGCGGCGAGCTTGTCGCGGATGGTGTCGGCCTCGGCCTGCAGCCGCGCGGGCGTGCCGTAGTAGGCCTGGGCCAGGTTCGGCACGGGGGTCGATGCTGGGTTGGGGGGGGTCATTGTTGTGGTTGTGCTTTTTTTACTTGAGGGGATGAGATGATGGCGATGTCGACGGACAGGAGGTTGCCGTCGACGGGCGACCTCTATATACTCATGCCTGTCTTTGATAATGACAGACTATCACTATCAACAGGTACTTGCTGACACGCCAGATGGAAAAACCACAAAGACGGCCGTCTAAATCTGCCTTGCGTCCCAGGGATAAAGTAAGTCGGCCCCGGAAATCGAGGCTTTATAGGCCATCTCGCGAACGCCCGCCGCAACCACGTTGCACTAAATCGACATTCTGAGAGCTGAGTCGTCGATGCCCGGTTTTGTGGTACCGACACCGAGATTGCGTCTGATGGCCCGAAGGCTGACAGCCCGCCGTAAGGCTGACGGCCTCGATCGATGCTCGACTGCGCCTTGTCTTTAGTTACCTTGGCATGGATAATCACGTGATGTCGATTGTAAGTGGTAGAATAAAGTCGGAATTAGCCATGCGTGCATGGATGCAAATATATACAGAAGAAGTACAAGAAGATGCGCTGTGTAAATCGTGAGGATCGTGAAATGAAAAGCAGAGAACACCAAGACAATATGGCTCTCCAGAAAGGGATGAAAGAAAGTAAGAAGAGAAGAAAAAAGAAACCAAAAAGAAGCACCAGTCAAAGCTGACTAAGCGCCTACTTTTGGGTGTAAAACTCCTCAACCCACTTCTTGATCACGGCCACCTCGTTCTCCACCACCGCACGCACGCCGTCGTTGAGCTGCGCGTTCTTGTAGATCAGATCGCTGCAGTGGATGCCGCCGGGGATCACGTTGACCGGCGCCGCGTCCGTCGACACCAGCGGGCCGCCGGGCCGGAACTCGGACGACACCGTCGCGTCCAGCCAGGGGTCGAACTGGCCGTTGGTCCAGATCAGGCGCTTGGTCTCGTGATCCCAGCCGCCCGTGTACGCGTTGGTCGTGTCGACGGTGCGGCCAATGGCGGGCGCCGAGCCAAACGTGTAGCCGTCCTCCTCGGGGAAGTACAGCGCGCACTGGCGCTGCCAGTATTCGGCCGTCACAAAGCGCGATACCAGCGTCGGGTGGCCCTTGGGCGCGCCGTCCTGCCAGTAGCCAAAGGGCTCGTTGCACAGCAGCCACGTCCACTGGCGGTCGATGGGGTTGCGCACCGACGTGTCCTTGTAGATCGGGTTGTTGGCGTCAAACGTGTTGAAGCACCCCAGGTTCTCCGTGCCGTTGAACTCTTCGTAGCCGTACGACGCGCAGTAGCCCGGCACGTTGACGTCCTTGATCCACTTGGCGTAGCCGTCCAGCGCGCGCTTCAGGCCCACACCGCTGGCGCCCGGCGTGCTGATGCTGCTGCTGTTGCTGCCGTCGCTGCCGTTGAACACGCCTGGCACGGCGTTCTCCACGTAGTCGCAGAACTGGTACACGCTCGCGTAGCCCGAGAAGTAGTCCGAGTAAAAGTCGTGCTCCTGCCACTCCCACGGCCCGTTCTCGAGCACCGCGCCAAAGTCGGCGTCGTTGACCACGCCCGTCAGGCCAAACTTGGCCTTGAGCGCCGTCTTCTCCGCGCTGGAGCCGTGCAGCAGCGTCTTGTCCACGTGGCTGATGACCCGCTCCACGTCGGCGCTGCAGTTCTGCGGCATGCCCTTGCGGATCGGGTCAAAGTACTGCCAAAAGTCCGAGATCGTCTCGACCACAGCGCTGCTGGCGTGGTACGCCCACATGGTGCCGGGCTCGACCGACTCGACCCAGGCCGACAGCGCGCCCGAGTACGACCCGCCCGACAGCACCCACGGCGCGCGGGGCGCGTTCTGCAGGCCCGACGTCAGGCCGTCGGCGTTTGTGGTGCGCGTGGAGTTGTCAAAGCCGAGCTCGACGTTGCGCGCAAAGTACGTCAGGTCCGCAATGCTGTTGGCCAGCGTCAGGTGCTGCAGGTTCTTGGTCGTCAGCTCGTCAAAGGGCGAGCTGTTGCCCCAGTAGCGGTGCTCGATGACGATGATGGCCGCGCCAATCGCCTGCGCAAACTGGCCCGTGATGGACCGGTTGGTCAGGTAGCCTGTGTAGCCGTCGGCCGCCGACTCGCCCGGCGTCATCAGCACCACGGGCGCGCCGGGGCCGGTCCAGTACTCCGTGCTGTACCAGTAGCGCTGGCTGAACGTGGTGCTGTTGGCGTCGGAGTGGTTGAGCCGCTGCTGGAACGTGGCCTCGACGGCGCCGCCGTTGGACGACGCCGTGACGGCCAGGCTGGCGGCGTCCTGCTCGATCTCACGGGTGGTGAAGACGTTGTTGGTGCCGCGGATGGCGTTGCGCCGGGCCGCCTTGGCCTGGTTGATGAGGTCCGCGTTCTCGAGCTTGGTGATGACGAGGTCGGGCGCATCGAGCTTGGGGACCTTCATGTCAACAAAGCCAATGGCGGCCGCGGCCGAGGCCGAAGCCAGCACCGCCAAAGAAGTAGAGAACTTCATGGCGGGGGGGGGGGGACGGAGGTGAGAAGAAGGGGGGGAAGAGAGGAAGAGGATGACAAGAGATCGTGAATAAACACGATTCAAGTCAAGCTGAATAGAGAAAGACAATGGTCGGAACGGGGAGACCACTCAAGAGAGAGACATGGAGGATAAGAAACAAGAGAGAGAGAGAGAGGAGAGGAGAGGGGGAGAGAGGAAAGGCAGACGGAGCTCGAGGCTCGCCCGGCCTCTTTATACAAGAAGCTCACATCTGGACGACGATGGATGCCCTGAACCCTGGAGGGGAGACTGACTGGCATGCGGCAAGAGCGGAGCGGTGGTGAGTTCGGTTCAGATGGATGGATGTGCTCAGATTGGATCGCCTTCTTCTTCCGGAATGAAGCTGGCGCCTTCCTGGTCTGTGCGCGGCGCAGCAGGCGACTTTCTCTACTTGGCACCTTCCCGCCGCCGTTGCAAGGCATTGGGCCTTGGCAGTGACCTGTTCATGCTCATTTTGGCCTTCTGGAATATTACGGAGTACTCGTAAAAACAGGCACCACAGTACTCGTACACAGTGCTCGGCGCGACTAGTAAACGCACGGCAGTGCTGCACGATACGCCCAAACGAGAAGGTGCTCCCTTCGTAGCTGATGTCGTGCTGCCTCTTGCCTATTCTGTCTCGTGCACTCTGTCCAACCCTTGTCGTGCATAACTTGTCTTATATAATCGTTGGCTGGCGGTTACTCACATTCCAGAGCAGACCACGCGGCATTCCAGCGGCCGGCCGGTCAGCCACGCCGGGCGCCATCTTGAAAGATTGAGATGTAGCATTCCTCAGTGGATCGACAGGCACGTCTGCGCAGCAAAAAAATAAAAATAAAATAAAAATAGGGTTTACATTTGCCGCCCTGGCCGGGTGGTCGGGCTGGCAGCGCGGTTGGGGGCTGCAAGGGGGACTGGGGGACCGGGGCAGGACAACAGGAACAAGTACGATACGATATTATGGGCTCGTATTGTTGCGGTACGAGAACTCATTTGCGCTTCTGGGCCTTGCTCGTACACCTACCTACCTGCCCATTGAGGCAGCTGATCGGCAGCGTGGGGACGTGGCGTAGCGTTGTGAATAGGCGACGCAGATAGTCGTACGAAGCAGATAAGACACATGCGAGTACGAATCTTGGTACGGTTATTTGTAAAGGCTGTTTGTCGTCAGATGGTTGGATCTTGTTGAATATCTCGAATCTTGTCATGCCGAAGGGTGTGTTCAGATTTCTGTCTGGCTTGTGAATACTGCTGACTAAGCACTGCATTTTGTCTCGGACAATGCGTGCACAAAACATGCAGTGACACGAGATGCATAAACATAAGAGGCCCGCGGTCCAGCTCCATCCGTCTCTGCCACATCCGTGCGGGTCCCGCACTGTCTGCGCCTGCCTCTCCAATCCATGCTGCAGGATTGCTTGGCCGTCCCATCACACCGCGGACGGCGCCTGGATGCGGCCGTTGGAGTTGGTGGTGGTCAGAGCTCGCCATTCAAGATAGACAACAATAGCAACGGATTGTGACTGCATATCGCCTGCGTCTTTGCATCTTGTCTCCTCATTTCTCCTCATTTCTCTTCATTGCTCATCTTTTCTTTTCTTTCTCGGTTTAATAGCTCCTATTCCTCCCTCCTCTTGGCTGGTCAGCATTGGCCATGACCTGGCTGGCCGTGGACTAGCTAAACATTTGCTGCAAAAACCAGCCAATCTCATGTGACCGCCTACAGCACCCTCATCCTAAAATCACCCGCGTTGCACAGCCCGCGTGCCGCGTTCGTGCCGCCTTCTCGCCTATGGCAATGCCGCCAGACGCACTCTTCAGCGGCTCCAGCCGTCTCCTGCCGTCTTCTGCTTGGCAATACCCACATGCAGCTCCTGGCCCCTGGTCGACTTGCCTAATCTGTAACCTGCGGCCTCTTCTCCGATCGGATGACTAATCCCCGCCAGTAGGCCGGTCGCCGGAGCCATGGCCAGAATTTCCCCTGCCGATTGCCGTTCACCGTCACCGCCAACCGTCTGCCGACCACCGTCCCCCGGCCTCGGAGCGCTGTAGGCCTGTCGTATGCCGTATGTTGATTTAAACTGCTGTATGCCTGCTTGCTGCTTTCCGATATAGACTCCGCCGTTGCCGCCCGGTGTTCCCCATCGTCGACCGCCGTTTCTCCTCCCCCTCCCCCCCCTGATCCGACATTGTCATCTGCTCGAACTCGCACGCCATTTTGTTGTCGCCCGTCGCCATCGCCGTCACCCATTCCCTCGCTCAACCCACTTGTGTTCCGTTGTCTGCGATCAGGTGTCGTATCTGATCGTTACATCTATCGCATCGAAGCTCGTCGCAGCAATCCTCCCCCCTCCCCACATCGCTGCCATGGCGGCCGACAACGCCGCGTCCAACGAGCGGACGCCGCTGCTGTCTGCCCCCGCGTCGGCCTCGTCTACGAGTACGACAGCCCCGGCCACGTCTGAGACACTGTCCGAGACACTCTCCAACGCTACCGATGCCGAGGCCGCGGCGCCGCGCTCGTGGTTCGCATCGTCGTGGAGCCCTGCCAAGCGTGTGCTGTTCTCGGGCTTCCTCATCTCGCTCAGCTTCAGCTTCACCCAAGTCAGCATCTTCTACGTCTTCCGCCTCATGGAGTGCGATGTCTACTACTCCAACCCCAACAACCCGCCCTTTGAAGGCCCCGGCGACCGCTGCAGCATCAACGCCATCGCCGCCGGCACCGCCACTCAGTTCAGCATTCTCGGCATCAGCACCACCTTTTTCGGCACCTGGAACCTCTTTGTGTCCGGCCACCAGGTCAAGCAGTGGGGCCCGCGCGCCGCGCTCTGCATCCAGACGTTTGTGCCGGCCCTGCGCGTGCTCACGCAGATCTTTGGCGTCTACGCCGGCGGCCAGGCGGGCATCTGGATCATCCAGCTCACCCAGATCATCACCATCCTCGGCGGGCCCTCGGGCTACATCCTCGTCGTCAACACGTTTGCTGGCGAAGTCGTGCCGCCCATGGAGCGCACGGCCCTGTTTGGCCAGCTGCAGGGCTGCATCATGCTCGGCGTCGCCACGGGCTACCTGCTGGGCGGCATCTGCGGCGACACCTTTGGCATTGTGCGGCCCTTCCAGGTCGCCTTTTTCCTCTTCCTCGTGTCCTCGACCTTTGCCAAGTTTGCCATGCCCTACATCTCACCCGCGGCACTCGCCAACGCGTCCTCCTCCTCTGCCACCGGCCCTGCGCCTCCGCGCGCGGTTGGCCTGGCCGGCTTCTTCCAGCCCCTCAAGGTGCTGTGGCCGCAGCGCATTCGGCTGAGCAGCGGCCGCATCGTCAACCACTACGGCGTCTTTTTCCTCTGCGCGGGTGTCTTTCTGGGTGTCCTGGCGACCGGCTACGCGCCCGTCCTGCTGCAGATGTACGCCACGGCCACCTTTGACTTTGACCAGGCCAACAACGGCTGGCTCATGTCGGGCAACAGCTTCATGCGCGCCATCTTCCTCATCTTCATGTTCCCGCACATTATCGACGGCGGCCGTGCCTGGTTCACGCGCCTGGCCCAAGAGGACCGGGCCCTGCTGTCGTCGCCGCTGCTGTCCAAGGCCAAGGCGCCCGCGGCGAAGCGCATGCGCACCACGTCGCACATTATCGTCGAGGATTTTCCCACGGAGCCGGCGCAGTTTGACGTGCCCACGGGCTCGCTGATGGAGGACGAGCCGATGCTCGTGCGCGTGCCCACGATTGAGCGCACACCACGCGCGACAGACGACAGTGCTGATACTGTTGATTCTTCTTCTGCTGCTGCTGCTTCCGCGTCGGACGACGACGACACGACCGCCGCCGAGGACGAAAAGGCCGCCTACGCGTTTGATCTCTTCTTCCTGCGCTGGAGCCTGCTGGTCGACGGCGTCATCACGGCCGGCGCGGCCCTCGCCACGCAGGGCTGGCACATGTACCTGGTCACGGTGCTGCTGCCGTTTGGGTCCGGCTCGGCGCCCGCGGCCAAGGGCGTCATCACGTCCATGTGCCCGCAGTCGCAGCGCACCGACGCCTTGAATGCCATTACGCTCGTCGAGAACATTGCGCGGCTCGCCACGCTGGGCCTCTTTGGTTTCATTTTCTCGGCCCTGGCCACTGTCGGCCGGGCCCACCTGACGTTTTACTGCAACGGCGCCGTTGCCATTGTGGCCATGCTTGTCCTCATGCTGTCGCACTTCCCGCCACGCGACAGCGAGCTCGTCGACGATGTGGAGGAAGAAGCAGACACTGTGGAAGAGTAGCGGACAACCACAAAAGAAAAAAAGGGGCCGACTGCAAGACAAAAAAAAAAGTAAGAGTATTAAAAGCAAATGTGATTTACAAGCGGGTGCACTTGTTCAAGAGTTGGATATATGGTGTTTATGTAACGAATTAGCTAGATAGTATGAAGAGAGTAATGACGATCTTTTCCCTTGAAGCATTGAATTGTCGTGATGCGATACAGTGCGAACAACACACTATTACTCTGTACTCCGTATTGTACCCGCTCAAAAAGGTTACCGCCTTGTCTTTATCTGCGATTAGATTGGCAGAATTTTTTTTGCAGAGACATTGCTAGTCCTGCACTGTTTTGCTGCCCGTTGGGCAGACCCACTCTTCTGATCTCTGCCTCTCTCTCCCACATCAACCAGCCTCATACGTCTGCGGCCTGTTCCCCAATCACCCAGACAGAACATCCGCGCACACGGCGTGAAAAAAAAGCAGACAAGATGGCCGACAACCTGATTATGAACTTTGACTTTGACAATGTGGAGGCTGCCGCACCACAAGTCACATTCAAAGGCGGCCGCTGGCGGGACCGGAAACGCGCACAGCGAGAGTACAAGAAGAAGCTGAACCCGGGCGACAACGACAACGATGATGCGGCATCATCTGCAAAAGCAGCAAGCGGAACCGGTGCATACAAGCGACCACGAGGCGACGGTGGTGGCGACGGCGACCGGCCGCACAAGAGAAGCCACGGCGGGGGCGACGAGGCCGCCCAGCAACAGCCCCCGGCGAGCTTTGACCGGGACCGGGCGCCCGGCCGGCCACAGAACGGCGTGACATCGCGCCTGTTTACCTCGATCCCGACACACACGACCGACTTTGAGGCTGCCGATGAGGCGGCCGCGGCAGCGGCGGCGGCCTCGGCGGACGCGCCCGTCCAGCCCTCCAACGCACCCCTCTCCGAAGAGGCGCACTCGTTCCTCAAGCTCGGGCTGTCGCGCCGCATCGCGCGCCAGCTCTCCGAGTACATGGCGCTCAAGGCGCCCACGGCGATCCAGAAGAACGCCATCTTGCAGCTCGTGGGCCACGACGACGACGCCTTCTTGCAGGCCGAGACCGGCTCCGGCAAGACGCTGGCCTACCTGCTGCCCATTGTGCAGCGCCTGCTGGCGCTCTCCGAAGACAACGACGGCAAGCGGCGGCCGCTGCAGGTGACGCGCGACGGCCTGGGCCTGATGGCCGTCGTCCTGGCGCCCACGCGCGAGCTATGCGTGCAGATCAGCACCGTGCTCGACAAGCTGCTGGGCTGCGCGCGCTTCCTGCAGTCGACGACGGTGCTGGGTGGCGAGAAGAAAAAGGCGGAAAAGGCACGGCTGCGCAAGGGCACCAACATCCTCGTGGCCACGCCCGGCCGGCTGACCGACCACCTGGACAACACCGAGGTGCTGGACCTGAGCCGCGTGCGCTGGCTCGTGCTGGACGAGGGCGACCGGCTGATGGAGATGGGCTTCGAGAAGGACATCCGCGCCATTGTCAGCAAGATCCGCGCGGGCCGCAGCGCCAACGACCTGGTGACGACAACCAAGGACGGCCAGGCGATCCCAGCGGGCATCCTGCCGGCGCGGCGCGTGACCGTGCTGTGCTCGGCCACGATGAAGATGAACGCCATCAAGCTGGGCGAGCTGACGCTCGAGGATGCCGTACACATCCGGTCGACGGACAACAACGATAAGGATGTGGCTGGAAAGGCGGCGGCGGCGACGACGACGACGACGACGACGACGACCACAAATGATGCGGGCGAGGTGGTGACGACAACGACGACAAGCGACCCGGCCAAGGCGGCCGAGACGGGCGTCATGTTCGACGCGCCGGCGCAGCTGAAGCAGACGTACGCCATTGTGCCGGCCAAGCTGCGGCTGGTGACGCTGATCGGGCTGCTGCGCTCGACGTTTGCGCGCAAGGACAAGGTCATGAAGGCTATCATTTTCCTGTCGTGCGCCGACTCGGTCGACTACCACTTTGATCTGCTGCGGCAGTTTGGCGACGACGGCAAGCCCGTCGCCCTGCCGCCAGCCAACGCCGACGCCGACGCCGACACACAGCCCCCCCCACCACCTCCTCTGCCCACAGACACCATCGCGCCGGCCGCCTACATCACGTCCGCCGCCAACCGCACGATTGTGCTGCACAAGCTGCACGGCTCGCTGCACCAGCCCGTGCGCAAGGCCACGCTGGCGTCGTTCCGCAGCGAAAACCGGCGGCCGACGCTGCTGATCACGACCGACATTGCGTCGCGCGGCCTGGACGTGCCCGAGGTCGACCTCGTCATCGAGTACGACCCGGCCATGGCCGTCGAGGACCACATGCACCGCATCGGCCGCACGGCCCGTGCCGGCCGCTCCGGCAACACCACGCTCTTTGTGCAGCCCGGCTGCGAAGAGGGCTACATTGGCTTTCTCAAGGCCAAGTCGTCGGCCCACGCCGCGTCGGTCCTGACGCCGCAGCTCTACGACACGCTCCTCAAAAAGGGGTTTGCGGCCCCTGTTGATTTGCCTGAAGGGTTTACGGCGGGACACAAGGGCGGTATTGTCGAGCCCGAGCTGCCGACCTGGACCGGCACCAACACTTCGTTCCCCGAGATCCCCGTCGAGCACGACCCGTCGCAGCCGAACCAGTCGTGGACGAAGCGCGCCGAGGCCCTGCAGCTGCACATTGAGCAGCGCCTGCTCAAGTCGGCGGCCGCCGCCGGCGTCGACCCCAAGGACGGCCGGTCCGGCAAGCATGGCAAGGGCGGCGGCGGCAAGGACAGCAAGAAGAAGGATGGCCGGAAATTTGTCCCGCCGCCACCGCCGTCATCGTCGTCGCGCAACCTGCTGGACTCGGCGCGGCAGGCGTTCCGGTCGCACATCCGCGCCTATGCGACGCACACGCACGAGGAGCGCGTCTTCTTTGACATGACGCAGCTGCACCTGGGCCACATGGCCAAGGCCTTTGGCCTGCGCGAGGCCCCCGGTCACATGGGCGGCAGTATCGGGCGGCTGACTAAGCCGGCGCCCAAGCAGAAGAGCCGGAACAATAATAACAACAACAACAAGGACAACAACAAGGACGAGGTCAGAGAGGGCTCGCGCGTGGCGGCTGTGCCCAGACGCCGGGGCGGCGGCGACGACTCGGACGACGACGACTTTGCCGCTGCCAGCGTGGACGATGCCGAGGCGCGCCGCCGCATGCAGATCAAGATGCGCGAGATGATGAGCAACCCGGCGTCCGAGTTCAACATTGGCTAGTCTGTGGTTGTTTCTATCGGTTTTGTTTTTTTTTGTTGGTTTTACTTTTTTGTTATTTTCTTCTACGTTTGGTCAAGACATGGCATTACTTTCTTCGGTGTGGCATTGCGATCAGAGGGGCACAAAAGCATTTGTTTGGTAGCACAGGCGTATGGTAAAAGTTATTAATGTATGGTTTTATATATTGAATGATTTGAGCTGGATTGCGAGGCTAACTTTGATTGAAATTATGATTTGTTTCTGATCAAGATGCACATTTTACAGTTGAGTACTTTTGTAATTATGGCGAAACACCGGAGTTGGATGAACACAGAGATAAAAGAAAACAAATTAAACTCGGAGATGAGAAAACAGAAAATAGCAAGATAAACAGAACAGAAAAACAAATAGAACAGAAAAACAAACAGAATAGAAAAGCAAACAGAACAGAAAAACAAACAGAACAGAAAACTTGGGTGGATGTGTTGGATGTTCCACCAGCAATGCAATGCGGTATCAAACAGAGAAAAAGAAAAGAAAAAGAAAAAAAAGAGGATGTTGTACAGTAAAAGTTACATGCCGACGTGGGCGCGGCGGAAGCGAGCATTGCGCCCACGAGCCCAGAGCGTGTTACTCTGACCGGGCTGGCAGGTGGTGCCGTCAGCCATCGGCCGGAGAGCGGTCCACGAGCCGCTTGCACACTGCTGGTACTCGGTGCCGTCGACGCAGTTGAACATGCCCTCGCTGGTGCAGGAGCCAGAGAGGCCAGACCCGGAGGTCGTGCCGCTGCCAGCAGTGGTAGTGGCGGCCGTAGTAGCAGCAGCGGCCGCAGTAGTAGTGGCCGCAGTAGTAGCGGCAGCGGCAGCAGTAGTCGCGGGGGCACCGCCAGTAGTGGCAGCGGCAGTAGTGGCAGCGCCCGTAGTGGCAGCGGCAGTAGTAGCGGGGGCAGCACCAGTCGTAGCAGCGCCAGTCGTAGCAGCGGCAACCGGAGTAGAGATCACGGCAGCGGCGGAACTGGCAATGACAGAGGCAGTGACAAAGATGCCGCCGCTGCTCTTGGCAATGGTCGCCACGGCCGCGGAGGAAGACGCTGCAGACGTTATGGCCGTGGCAGACGAAGCAGGAGCCGTTGTACCGGCCGCAGCAGAAGTCGAGGCAGAAGCAACAGCAGCAACAGACGAGGACGAACCCGAGCCCGAGCTGGAGCCATCGGTGCCGGTGCCGCCAACAGGGAAGCAGTTGTCACCAGTAGGGGACTGGAAGTTGGTGCTCATCGTGCTGGGCTTGGAGACGGCAGAGCCGGGGTCGGGGAAGACGACATCGGTGCCGACGCTCGTCTTGCAGCTGTTGATGGAGGCCAGGTTGGCAACAAACAGGTTGGGCAGGGCCGACGAAGCGCGCTCCTCAACACCCGACACGGCCACGGCAGGCTCGGCCTCGCGCTTGGAAGACGAGCCAGTCACGGTGACGGGCGCGCAGTTCATGTAGTACTCGGGCGCACCGGACAGCTTGCTGACCCAGGTCCAGGCAAAGACGTACTTGCCGCTGGCGATGGACGAGGGAATGGTGTAGTCGTACGTGCTGGGGCCGTTCCCATCCGTGGTCGGGCAGCCACCCTCGATGCTGAGGATGACCTGCCAGACAGACGAGGTCGTGGGAACAAGGTCAGACGTCAGGGCCAGCTGGCACGAGCCACCGCCATGCACGGCACTACCGGAGAAGCTGACGGAATGGGTCTCGCCAATGGCCAGGGTGTTGTTGGTAGAGGCAGCCGTCGAGGTGTAAAAGGTAGTAGCGTCACCCGTCACCTGGCAGGGGAAGTTGGATCCGTCCGAGTTCAAGGGAGAGGTACTCGGGCTGCCAAAGGGGACAGGATTGGCCAGTGTCATGTGCGCGGAGACGGTAGAAGTGAAGAAGGTTGCCACTAGGGCAAAGATGAAGAACAACATGATGTGTATGTGGGGGGGGGGGAGGTGAAGTTTGCGAGAAGGCTAGTTTCTCAAGATGGCAAAATGGCAAAATGTCGAAATGGCGAGATGTCGAGATGTCGGGATGTCGGGCTGTCTTTATGCTCCAGGCAAAAATAAGAATAGTGACGGAAGTGAGATGGTCAGAGAGAGTGAGACTCGTCAGCAGTATATGCAGTAGAGCAATAGTTTATTTGTCTTTTGGGGTGTTGATGTTACTGGTTGTTCGAGGGCGATGCTTATTGGTCTTTCCAGAAGACAGGCAAAGTGAGAGAGAAAGAGGGTGATGATGATGAGAAGAAGAAGAAGGAATTGAGAGAAGGAACGAGGGCTCTTTTTATATATGCTTCTGGCCGCTGCGTGAACACCAGGGTCGTTCGTGGTTTCCTGTGTGGTTTCCTGTGTGGTTTCCTGTGCGGTCTCCTGTGTGGGGTGTGCTCGCTGTTCAGTCCATCGCTCTTTCCCTTCTTTTCCCCGTTGCCCCTTCCCTCGCGCCCTCTCGATTCTGGTGGACGAGAGCGTTCCTTCCTGTTCGGGCTGTCAACACCTCCGTTCCTTCCTTGTTTGCACTGTTGTTGCTCTCAATGGAGCTGTCATACGTCAAGTGACACCCTGTGCCAAGCACAAGTGCCGTGTTCCCGCTTTACCTAATGAGACAGGACACTCTCAGGCACCTGTTCACTGGTCATGTCGTTCCAGGGAACAGCAAGTTGACTCTCTCGGCCGGGTGCTGGGTGTCTTTGTTCTGTTTCCCAAAGCAGCATCCCATGCAGCATCCCATACAGCATCCAATGCAGCATTAGCCAATGCCCAGTACCCAGTGTCCAAGATCCAGCGGTTCCACTGGACTGGCAGCGCCGTTTGCCAAGCGGCCTCAACGGCCGCGTTTCAGAACTCTCCGAGCTTTGCGCTTAAATGGCCCTGCTGTTCAGTGTTTGTTTTTATTGTCTTTGGCGTGAACGGCCACGTCCCCATTGTTCAGCGCCGGCACGTCTAGAACAATGGGCGCAACCTCACTTACACTGGGGTACGCACTAATAGCTTTAGGCGGGGCACAGTGCTGTAGGTCTTGGCAGGGCTGTGCCAGCCGCCAGCCAATCACAGCGCGTGGCGTTCAAGAGCCGCCGCCGTTCTGCAACGCGCCTCCTCACCGCCGCCCAACCGCCGCCAAACCGCTGCCACAGCGTGGCATATCCATAGTAATGATTGGCCTTGGCAGCACTAGAGATGTTTCTACACGCACTTTGCATACGGGGTAATAGCTGGCGTTTGCATTTACATGCTGACGCTTTTCCGCTGGTGCATATGGGCGTTTGCTGAGACACAGACATGGGCACGACTTTTATTGGCCGGCAAAGAGTCGATTTTGTACGGAGTACAAGACAGGAAGGAACGGGCAGTTCTACTGATGATCAAGCAAGAGGGCACATAACGCCCGTTTCAACAAGCAGACGACTTGACAGGTCGTCTGACTTGATGCCTATGTCCCCGTGTCCCCTTTCTGTCGTATACAGACAGTGCGTGCCATAGGCGCTCTTCTGGTGACAGCTACGTCGTATTCAGAGACGCGAGACCACTGTGTCTGAGACTTTTGCGTATCCGACGTTGCGCTGAACAAAGTGCCACCCGTCATGGATACGAGTACTCGTACTGTGTCGTTTCGCGCGGGACGGCTTTCCCGTATGACGCCGAGCACAGCCGTGACAAGTGAGCATTTGTGCGCCCTTGTGTACTGTGCAGCAGTGGCTGCCAGCGCAGTCGCGCACGTCTTACGCGAGGGCCGCAGAATACGACGCGGGACAAGGCTGTGCAGCACGACAACGGACACGGCTTGGGGAAAAAACAACTTGCACGTCTCGGACAGAGGTGCACACGAATAAATACGGGCGGTGATGCGACGCGGGAGCTGTGCGACGGGGGGGTGAGAAATGAGAAAGACGAGTTTGTTGGACACAGTGCTATACACAGTAACTATTCACACCAACCATGTTCGCACTGTTGACGCCATCGGTTCGCTCACGTATGCTCCACTTTATCTTCGCGTTGATTGCCGTGATGAACATCGCGCACTCAACGGCTGGCCAGACACAAACAGCTGGTAATCCAAGCAAGACCTCTGCCATGGCCCGCACGCTTCCATGGGCGCGCATAAGCACAAGATCACGGCCTCCCTCCAGCGCCCGCCGTCGTGCGCTTTCACCGCCGCGCTCCGGCACGACGCGACGCGACAGTGACGTCAGCGACGGCGATGGCGACAGCGCCGGCGGCGACCGGCGAAAGAGACAGAAGCACAATGGTGCTCCTGCGGGGTCTAGTAGTTCAACGCGGTGTAAGACCCCCCCCCCCAGCTCTCTCCGTGTGCATTACTGCTAACATCGCCCACTGCCCAGTTCGTACGCCATCCACGTCGCCCCCGCCGGCCCCGCCGCCCGAGGCTTACATGGTGGACGGCCTGGAGAACGACGACAGATACCGCATGGTGGAGGACGAGCTCCTGGCTGTTGCGCAGTCGTTTACAGCGCATCTGCACGCCGCCGAATACCAGCGCCTCAAGGCCAAGGCCAAGCAGCACGCGACCGCCGCCGGCGGGTCCGGGCTGCTGCCGCGCCCCGTGACCATCGCGCCGACGGATCGCGTCCGGAAGCGGACGGAGATGGCCGCGCGGAGGGCCAAGCAGCAGAAAGCGCTGAAGCTGCTGGACGGCAGAGCGGGCAAAGGCGGCGACGACTCGGACGACGACGACGACGACGGCGGCGGCGGCGGCGGCGGCGGCGGCCATGCGCCCTGGGCGGGGACGTCACTGCAGTCTCTCATGGAGAGCAGCCCGCGCACGGCACGGCCGGCTCTGGTCTCCCTCGCGCCGGTTGTGTCGGCGGGCCAGCAGGGACCGTCAAGGCAGTTATTAAAGCCCCGACCGTTGGGGGGCTCGTCTCCGCTCAAAACAGTGACATCTGCGGCCATGTCCGAGGGCGAGACAGAGAGCGACGACGACGACGACGACGACGACGAGGATGATCTTGATGGGCCGCCAGCAACAAAGACGCCGCTCAAACAAGAGTCATCTCGTCCCCAGCCGCCTCCGATGCCGCACAAGACGACACCAGTCGGCAAAAAAAAGACAGTCCTGTTTGCGCCGACAGCCAAAGAGATCCCACCAAGTCCCGAGCGGACAACACCTCCCGATCGATCCGAGGACCCCGCGGCGGAGGACAGCAGCATGTCCGACCCGGACGGCGGCGACCTTATGGACAAGATACGAAAGCGGCGCGAGCACGAAAAAGCCGAGCGGCAGCGACGGCTGCAGCAACAGCGTGCGTCGCGAAGGGCGGGCTGACAGACGCTCGATCCTACGTTTTTTCACACGCGACACGACACTTGCGATTGCATGCTTTGTTTTTACTGCTGCTCGAAACGGCAATACATTATTAATATTGGTCATACTTGGTCATACTTGGTCATTACTATACTACAGTCTGCATCCTAGCCCTCAAAAGGCGTCTCATAAGGCCGCTCGGCCTGCGGCGTGATGCGCGCCAGGTGCCGCCGGTTGCCGTCCTTCCAGTCGACGAGTGCCGTGTGCTGCGTCACGCGGTTGTCCCACACGACGACTGTGCCCTCCTCCCAGCGCACACGCGCCTGGAAGTCGGCGCCCAGGGCCAGGTGGTTGTACAAAAAGTCCAGAATGGCGTCCGACTCTTCCTTTTTCAGGCCGACAATCTCACGCGTGACTTTGGATGTTAGTCAGTCGTTTTCTGTCTTACATTAAGGGGGGCGGGGGGGGGGGAGGGGAACTCACATTGCGGGTTGACATAGAGCGACTTCTCGCCGGTGGCCGGGTGTGTGCGCACAATGGGGTGCACGTTGAAGACAGGGTCGCGGCGCTTGATGCTGCCACGGGCGACGCTCGAGTTGACCTGCTCGATGCCCGAGTGCGTGGCCTTGAGGCCGTGCAGGCGCTGCTGGAAGGCCGGGCTCAGGCGGTTGTACGCCTCGACGGCGTCGGTGAAGAGCGTGTCGCCGCCGGTCTCGGGCTTGTCGAGAATGTACAGGAACGTGGTGCCGGGCGGCTGCAGCTCGTACGACACGTCCGAGTGCCACGCCACCGAGTTGGTGCGCGTCTTGAAGAAGTTGGCGGCCGTGCGGTCCTCGGCGGCCCGGTGCACGACGTGGACCTCGGGGTAGCCCGGCGGCGCGCCTGACGTGGGGTGGATGTGGTGGCGGCCAAAGTAGCCGGCAAAGTCGAGGGCCGCCTGGATGGGCAGGTCGGCAAAGTCCTGCTTGCGGAAGGCGACGACCTTGCGCTCGGCCACGAACCGCGCCAGCTGGTCCTTGCCGGCATTGGTCAGCTTGCTGAGCTGGATGCCCGAGACCTCGGAGCCGATGGTGGGCGTCAGGTCGACGCGCTGCACGGAGCCGTCCTGGGGCAGCAGCTCGGGGTACGTGGGATCGGCATCCTTGCCGTGCTCATAGTGCTCAAAGGGCACGAGCGGCGGGTAGTGCTCGTCGGGGTTCCACGTGGGCAGGTAGTGCGGGTACTTGGAGGGGGCAAAGCCGTTCTTGCCGGCGACCTCGTCCTCGCGGCTGAAGCGCGTCGGCGAGAGCTCCTTGTAGTCGCCCAGGGCGGCCTCTGTTGTGGTATGGAGCTTGATTGGCTCCGAGGGGGGTGCGGGAGCCGCAATGGTCTCGATGGCGGACGGGGCCATTTGTGGTGGTGGTGGTGGAGGGCGGTGGTCTGGAGAGGGAGGTAGGGGAAGTGTTTGTGTGATGGATGTTTCTGATGGATGTTTCTATGAGGACAGGAAAAAAGAAGACCAGATGGTAGATGTTTGAATATGAGGACGGGAAACAGGAAGACCAGAGACAGGACTGCCGGCTGCCCCCCTATATATATAACCGCTCGAGCTATCTTCAAACGCCGTTTACGACTCTTAACCACTATCCAACAATATTCCAACTTGGACCAAAACTCTCGACTTGTCTGCGGGGGAGGACGACAGTGCCCCTCGACAACGACATATCCATCATCGATGTCGCAAGGGATGCGTGCGGGACCCTTACCTGTTCGGATCGGGCCCAGTGTGGCCCCCCAAGATACCACATTGGTGAGACTAGATTCTGCAAGACGCCTAGTGTGCCGCCTACAGGGCTAGCGGCCGATATGCCGACGTGCGGTTTGACGAGGTCTGCTCGATCGAGAGAGGTTGCTCAAGCGGCCGTACCAAACGCGCCGACGGGCAGATGAGGGGATACGAGGCCTGTTACGAGATTCTGTTATGTATTATACGCACAGACTGTGTTCACTGCATTACTGTGTCTTTTCGTTGGTGCGTTGGTATCAAAGCTGGACGGACGCCGTGATGTGTTCTCGAGTCTCGATTTTGGCGATGGGGCAAAGTGGGTCTCTGGCGACTTACACGACAAAGATGTGCGATTTGCGATTTGGCGAGTGGATCACGCAATCGACAAGGGCCATGTCGCCAGCGAGCAACGGAAAAGACACGACATGTGTCGCTTTGTTGGTGGGGGGCATCGTCAATTTCTACAGTGTAAGCAGAGTCATGTCGTACTCGTTACGCCACGCCGGTCACACTACGAGTATATGATTCGGAATCGCGGAGCCCGTTCGCGCTGACTCAGCACTCTATATTAGAGGGATGAACGAGAACGGATCTAAGCTGTGCGTCAAGACCGAGTCCGGGATCTGACACTGATACGATCGAGGAGATGGTCTGATGGCATACTTGGCGCGGAAGCTACTCAGCACGTCATTTTCAACATCCATCGCGGGGAAGACAAAGGACCGTTGGGGAGTCCTGGTTAATAATTATCTCGGGTGTAATGGCTGCAGTAGGCAGGAACAAGCGTTGGCCACTTTGTATAGCTGTTTTCAGATGTACATAACTCGTATGGAAATTCAGGCGGAAAGATAGGAAGCCACAGGAATGCGGTACGGCAACGAAAAGTCACGCCTCGACATCACGACATGTTGAGCAGCGTCAAGCCGTCGGCGACAACGAGGGGATATAACAGGGACAGGCAGACGCTCGACAATCTACTCGTACACGCATCGTCACCAAGGATACGCCATGTGTGCCAAAGCTGGGACAAAGGAACCACAAGAGTTGTCGTGAGTAGCCTCGGATAACCAAGCAGTCTCAAAAGGCTGCCAAGAAACCGGTTCGCGTGCAGCAGCACCAAGCACCATCAGCAACAGAACTCCGTTGCAGAAAGCTGCCTCGCCCAGGCACTATCGCGGGTGTCCAGTTGATGGAGTACTCGCAAACAGGCTCGCTAAAAAGTAGTATGGCGTTGGACCGGCGAGGGCGACGTCACGCCCCGCCAGAGCCGGGACTCACAGCGGGCGCCCTCCAGCTCGAGCATACGGCACCCGTTGCCTTCCTGGTGCAGCGCATTCTTGCTCTGCCAGCCGGGCACGTGGCTGTGATCGCCGCGTTCTCCTCCTACGATACTCCGTACTACTCCGTATCCCGGTCTTCAGCTACTCTTTTTACACTCTGGTCCAGCACCCAAATCCCCGGACATCTGTGGCCGGGTACGGTTGACCCACACTCCGATGCGCCTGCGGGCACATCGCTCAGGGCGGCGGTACTCGTACATCGTTTGATCACGTGCTCGCTGCCACGAGCATGCACCTACCTACTACGACTACTCGCATGAGTCAAATGTGCCGGAGAATACGTGGCGCTCGCATTTTACAGTGCTAAGTCCGGGGCGGCACATACCAATATCGGCCTGATATAGGGAGCTCTGAAGCGACATAGGTCAAAAGAAAAGAAAAAAACTAAAAAAAAAAACGAGGCGCACATGAAGGGTCGGGGACGTTGTGTTGGCCACCCCCGACGCAGTCATGAGACGGATGCAACCCTGATCACAGTTGTCCTATCACAAAATGCTACGCTGGCGCCCCCTCCCCAGTCATTCTACGGAGTACTACGGAGTACGTACGGCACGGTGCCAACCTTGGCTCTCCTGCTGGCCCCTCAACGTTGTCTTGCAGAGTGATACCGGGGTGCGTGACTGCAATGCGCCCTTGAGAATGGCCACAAGCGGGCATGCTGTGCAACATGGTGGCCACCCCCCCCCTTTTTTTTGAGGCGTGTGCCTAGGTGGAAGAGGTGATGGGTGTTGGCTCTGTGCCAACGGAAATGAGAGGTGTTGGTTGTCACCTTTTGGGGTGTGTGCCAAGCCGGAACAAGCAATCAAACGTGCTGCGTCTGACGTTCGAGGACTCGTATGCCTTGAGGAGGCGAACTTGTCACATCGAGGGATTGGCTGTGAAAGCCCGTCCGTCTGAGTGCATGACTGCACAATCTTTGAGTAGTTGCATGATGGCTCAGCCGCTGTAGGATTGATTACGAGTACGAGTAGAGGTTTATGATCTATCGTACCAACCACGAATGTGTTACGGAGGGGCTCATGCCCTACAGGCGACCGGTGAATGCGCTGTCCCGTAAGCAATTGCTACTCGTACGATACGATTACGAGTACAGCGCCTGAAACGGGCTGGTGCGGACGTGGCACACGTATATTCGACCCAGCAAATGCGTCTTACCTAGAAAAAAAAATAAAATAAAAAAGGCTACAGCTAACGAGTAGGAAAACAATATCCTGGCTATGCAGAGTCCGTCAATTTGTCTTTTCTGGTTCTGAACCCAACCAGCGCGTGGGAAAATATCTCAATACTCTGTTTCTTGCTCGCTATCATCAAGGGTCCCGACCATCGGCCGCCTTGTGTACGCTCTTTGACTTTCCACGTCTCCTTGGACTGGGCGTCATCTTGGCCACCCCTGCATACGAGTACTGCGATGAAGCGCGGCTGCTGGCTCGCTGCGACGACCTTTCCCCTCCTCGCCGAGGGGATATGACGACAGTCAATCCTTCGCCGGCCGACTTGACTGATCCCTCTGCCCCCTGTCGGCTTTTTCTTTTGATCAGCCTCTCGCTACGCCTACGAGTACTCGTAGGCGCCGTTGGCGAGCTCAGAGGCTGGTCTAATATGGCCACTGATTCTGATTCTGCCTGCTCGCTCGATTCTGGCCCCAAGCTCGCCGCGTCCTGCTCCACCGAGGGTGGTGTTATCATGGTCACGTCCCGTGGGATGTCCTGCGTCCAGTCCATGACGCTGGGTGGGTAGTAGTCGAAGTCGGGAGAGGCCTCTGCTGCTTGCTGATGATATCTCGACGAGGCACCTGGTGCGGGTCCAGAAAAAAAAGTCTCGTAAAGGTATTTTGCTGTCGGACGGTTCTCGGCCTCGTCGGCGAGCATATCGATGAACTCGGGGGCGTGCCGCTGCATGAGTTGTTGATACCGCCGATGCCTCTTGAGCCAGAATTCGTCACCCTCTTCGATGCTGTCGAGACTGACCCGGCTCTCCAGGATGCATAGACCGAGACCGTATATGTCAAACTTGGGCGTCTGCTTCGTCCCGGTGAAGACCTCTGGAGGAGCGTAGAACTGTGTCCCTATGATAGTGTCCTTGGCATTGTTGGCCCTCATCACTTTTGATATCCCAAAATCCGTAAGGGCCCAGTGGTCTTTACGGAAAAGGACATTGGCGGGTTTGATGTCTCGGTGTATGATGTTTTGGGAGTGGATGTGCTCCAGTGCCGGTAGAATCTGGCGGAGCATGCTGTCCACCATGGCCATCACTGGATCCATCTTTGGCACATCGGCGGGCCCGGCTGCTTTGTCCTCCTGCTGCATCGACCTGAGCTGCCGGATCCGTGTGAGAAGGGTTCCATCAAAGGCTGGCATAAAAATCTCGACAGCTCGTCCCTCCTCCCAGCCCTGATGGTGGTAATATGGGACGATGTTGTTCTAGCACAGCGGTTAGTTTATCGTAGAACGGGACGGGCAGACGAGAGGAGGGGGGGGGGGGGGGGGGAATTGGTATGTACGTGTTCTGCCTTCTTCACCAGATGGATCTCTTCTCTCAACTTTCTCTTGAAAGCCTCTTCATTATAGATTTTCCAACACGGTATGCATTGCCAACCAACCACCTTCAAGGCGTAGTGCTCGCCACTATGCAGATCCACGACCAAGTTCTGCGCGCCGTACAGGTTAGTGTCGCTCCGTTATAAAGGGCTACGGCGTACAAGAAAAAAAAAAGAATACCCACCACGCTGCCTTGTCCCCCAGAACCAAGCTTGCCTCGAGATGCATATCTGATCTCGTTGGCCGGCGTGAGGGCTTGCGGAAGATGGCTGGCATACGTCCTGGCAGTTTTTGCGTGCTCTTGCTGCAAGCCTTGGAAGGTTGGGTGGTTTTGCGATGCCGTGTCCAGAAAGGCAGCCATTCCAGCGGCAAGCTGCGCCTTGATTTGGTCGTTTTCTGGTATTCGAGGAATCAGCCGAAAACAGGCCACGCCGATCTTGAGTACGTATTCCTTGTCCAGTTGCACAACACACTGTCGCGGGACCCGCGACGTAATCTCGTTGTTTCCGTCTTTGACGTTTCCCGCAGAATGCTTGTTTTCCAAAACGAGCGCAGTGTCATTGTTCTTTGAAACATCATGGAGAATGAGCTCGCCCGTTGTTGGGTGAAAGTCAAAGTAGCATTGGTCTTGTTTTCTGGTGTTAGGTCATACGAGTGCACAAGAGTTCTCGGGCCAGTACGGCTTGTGTGGATTTTCCTTACCTGTGTAAGAAAAGGTCGAGCTTGAAAGAAGAACATCACAAGTCGACTGGCGTCCAAAGGTCACCAATCGCGAGCGGATCTGGGCTGGCTGATCGAGTTTGATTCTCAGAAAATATTCATGCGTTCCTGGGGTACGGCCGCGCCGTTCTCGGTTGGCAGCATCGTGGACAATCATGCAGGCTGGGTCTTTGTTGTGATTGAAAAATGGATAGAGACAGAAAAGAGTACTTGTCTCGTGATCAGGCGTGGCATCATCCATTTTTTTCTTTCTCAAGATATATGGTCGAATGTCGTTATCTTGCAGGACAAGAAGAAGGACAGCATCGACCGAGAGGATTTTATTTGTGGCATGTTGAGACAGGCAGATGCCTTGAGTTTATTGACAGGGGAGCGCCTCGGCACTATACTCCAGAATCAGCCTTGGTAGTGCCCAATCTTTTCGTTGGGCGTTGGTTCTGACAGCTTTTAGAAACCAGACGGATGCCTGAAGCTGCACTTTGTACGAATCCTCATTCTCCGGCGGCACGCGATGTTACAGTAGGATGGGCCCGCTTTTTGTAACGCCCTTGATCCGGGGGTGGATTGGTCTCTAGGGACAAGTGGCTCCACCTTGTCTATGTCGCGTGGCACCTCCCTTTCCAGCACACAAAATGAAAAATAATAATAGCCACCCGCTGGCAAAATCTCACTCTCATTTCTCCCTTACTTTCCGTCCGCCGCATAAGAAGACTATCTTCGGCCCAGGTCGCGCTATCTGGAGGGCATCTCTGTTTCTGCATGGCTGGTACCCTCGCGCATACGCCTTAACAAGCTTCATTGCAGCACTATTTTTTCTTGAACATCAAAAACTCTTAGCCGCCATTTCCTTTCTTTTTTCTTCTCTTTTTTTTATTCACATCCTCAAAAGATACGCGCCTACCCATAATGCCCCCCATCACAAGGCGGGCGCAGCGGCAGGCCACGAAAGCGACCGGGCAGCAAAGTGCTGGTGGCCAGACGAACCAGACTGTGCCCGTCGCAACTACCGCCGACAATGCCCCCGACGAACAGCGGCCTTGGACGCCCCTGCCACAACAGTCTGATCAACTGATCTATGCGGAATGGGGCCGCAAGCACTACGGCCAAGACTGGTACGAATTGCGGGAAAAGATGCTGCGGGAGAGAAACATCTATATCGAAGACGCTAGAAAGGACATTGTCTTCTTGATGCGCCAGTGTGCTCTGCGGAGGATGGAACGCGAAAGGGAGGAGGGCAAGCTTCACTTGGAAAACGGCAAGACGTGGGCAGAACTTGTGGCTTGGATGCGATGGCATTATGGCGAGCGTTGGTACAAGCAGTGGGAGATCGTGGCCCGCTTCCTTGAAGAGGCAAAAGAGGACAAGACTCTCAGCGTACAGGAGTATTTAAAGAGAAGGCGCAAGATCAGGAAAATCGAATCTCGTGTACACGAAATGCAGCTCGCACGGGACGAGGAAATGCTCGCCCAAGGAGCGACGTGGGACGACATCATGGCATGGCCTCCTGTCACCGAGCAGTACATCAACGCGTCTGAGACAGGTCCTCCCACCCCGCCCTCGCTATACGAAATCGATAGCATCAGCGACAGCGACAGCGACCGCGGCAGTATGCTCAGCACATACCCGCCTACTCCTACCGATACCACGCGCCTAGCAAGGGGCGGCCCCGGCTACTTCACCCCATCGTCGCATGATTTCTGGACAAACGAGAGCGGATGGGGTCACGTGGAATTTCAAGCGGCGCAGGACTTTATGCTGAAAAAGCCGTACATGCGACACAAGATGGAACATGTCGAGCATTTGCGGTTTCTAAGGTCTTTGCAGGAGGTCCACGAGGCCAAGGAGAGGGATCGAAAAGAAGACGGCGACCTTATGAGGGCCTCGACGGACGGCATCATGAATTTTATGGAAGCGCGCGAGAGGTGGATAGTCTACCATCAGGAGCGGGAAGAAGCAAACAGACAGCGCGATGCTCAGCAAAATCTTTGGCTGCAAGAGCTGGTTAGCTCGCCGCCGCAAAGCCAAGAGCAAATGGACCAGCGGTTTGACCTCTGGGAGATCCAAGGGCTCTCTCGTGACGAGGGCAACTGTTTGGCGCGCATGTACGGGTTCCCGGAGCGGCCACCCCTCTTTTTATTCGAGGACAGCGACCTGGAATGGCCAACGCAGCGCCTAGGAGAGAGCTTGCGCCCCCCCGTTGACTCGTTTTTCTATGGGGGGTGGTTCAAACACTATCCGCGGACCAAGGAAGGGATGCTGCAGCGGTTTCGTCATTTTGAAAACGCGCTCAACCGCGCAGAGAAGAACGCGCTGGCGCGCATGTACAAGCTTGGCGAATGGCCGGCGAGCGAGGCAGGCGAGGACAAGCCTGGCACGCAACCTGAAAAGGAAAAAGAACAAGAACAAGAACGGCCAGCATCGCCAATCAGAGACGCCTCCCGCAAGACGCTTGGTGGACGTATCGCCAAGTCCAAGTCGAGTACTGAGCAGGCACGGCGTGGTGGCCAGCCCAGCACCAAACGCGCACGTCCCAAAAGCCAACCCAAGGCTAGCAGGGGAGAGCGGTCCAGCCGGAGACTTGCTCATCTGCCACCCGAATATGACGTGCCCCTTTCGGGCGAGGCCTCGCTCTCAAAAACGAGGCAGACGAGAAGCGTGGGCGCTCTACCCCCAACTCCTCCCAGGACTGCTTCAAAGCCTCGGGCGGTGACCAAGTCTGAGAAAAAGCAACCTCCCAAGACTTCTTCAAAGCCTCAGGGGGTGACCAAGTCTGGAAAAAGACAGAGCGCACCACCACGGAGGGCTAGCAGGGCTGGCAAGGAGTGAAAGTTGTTGATAGGCAAGAACACGGAAAGCGGGACTCGTGGGCCCGGCTGATCAATAGCGGGGCATGGCGGGCCGTGCCGGTGCGAGCCAGGATATCGGTACTATGGAGTACGAGTACTCCGAGGCTGACAGGTGGTTTTGCCACCAACAGGCTATCATCTCTTCTTTCTTTGTTGCTTTTACTATTCTCTTTTTTTTTTTTGTTTTTCTTCTTGTTTATTTTCTTGTTGCTTTTTTTCGGGCTTGTTTCACGACTGTTCTGTGCTAGGAGTTTTTTGGGGTGTTTTAATCCAACCTGTCATAATTTGCTTTACCCCAGCTACTTACTATTCACTAAATTTGCTGTCGATGAGGGTTTTGGACATGCACTAGTGATACAAAGTTTGGAAGGTGTACGAGTACTCGTACTCTGGGTCGAGTATGGTCGGGGGGGTGCGCAACCGTGAAGAGCCGGCTCCGAAGAGCGGGGACGCTTTGGTATTTCAACCTCGCACTGGACAAACGCCATTTTATGCGAGTTCTTTTTCTTTTTCTCCTCTTCTCCAAAAACCCACTTCCAACGTCACTCTTTCCCTTCTTGTGCCCACATCCCACGTCATCGCACGGTACGTCGTACTGGTTCACATGTCGTGGAGACCCCAGACCAGCTCTCTTAGTCTGATGGCCCGCAATCTGTTGGTGAGCTCAGGCCAGCACATGAGCAATGACGACAACAGCAGTTTCAGCACGAGCAGCAGCATCTGTGGTGTGGCTGTGACAGTGGACCTGGTCATGTAACGGCAGAACAGTGGAAAAGCAGTGTTCTCCAGTAGATTGCGCGCATACGGTCGGTTAAATTCTAGTTCAAATTACTTCAGACTGGTCCACGTACGTCTCATTGTGCATTGCTCTGTTCCCGCTTTGTTATACAAATATGTTCCAGAGACAGGTTGGCACGTCGTCCCCCTGAAAGTGAGCAATATGTCAACATTTCTTCAGAAGAGCAACCCATATGCCCGGCACCATATCTTGATCCTCTGTTTTCCTATCAAAAGATTTGGTCAGCTTTTTCTCCTACACTGTCTTCTTTTAGTTATTCATGGCTTATTGATCATTTTAGCCTCGTATTTTATTTTTTTTATTTTTTTTTGGGGGGGGGGTAATATTTTTTTAAGCGTAGATTTAATATCTCAAATATATAAATGAATTATCATAATAAGCAAAAGCTACATCGTAGATTTTCAATCGTACTCTTCTGTTCTCTATGTTGGGAGACACTATTCTCTATCTTTTTTTTCTCTACTTTTTTAGTTTATCTTGTTTTATTTCCAAGTTATTTTCATTTTTTATGTCACTTTACATTTTCTTACAAGAAAACCTTGCAGCAATAATTGACATCAATCATGTCCGCATGCCTGCCTCATCTGCAAGAGGGACGTTACTATATTCCATCTGAAGTCTTCTCAAAAGCCCATCTGCTCTTTGATTGGCTCAGACGGACCCATAATAGTATTGGATCGAAGAGTGGCGCATCACGTGGAGTCACATGGAGTCACGTGAACGGCACCTCCGACTGGTTGTGAAAACTCTGCCTCGGGGCGCGCGATGCATCTATTGGTTCAGAGACCACCAAGAAGCAGTACTGATAGGTTGTTCATGCTGCTTTCAAAATAGTGATTCAGTGGTGCACCGTGAGTGTTCTACTCAATTTTTTACTGCCGTTTTTTAATATGCACGGGTTCGCAGACAATGCGCTGCTCTTGGGTTGCCGGCTGCTAGATTCAATTATTCACAATTCACAATGCAAGGTTCCGGTCATATATAATGCATAGATTCAAAGTTGTTCTTATTTATATGGTATATATAAATGTAGGCTTGAGAATCCAGTGAAAAAAACGCCCCAGATGCACAGGTGCTCAGCGCCAGCGCCAGGGTGTGCAGCGCCGGTGCTTGAGTCGCGAGGGGTTGACAGGAAAACAAATGATTTTGACGCGTAAAGAAGAAAAAAAGGGACTTTTCCATTGTAGCGTCGGGTCCGACGGCAAAACAAAACAAAAAAGTCAAAGAGAAGGATGGGCACTAAAAGACCCGAGTCACCGTCTAGCAGCGACAGAAGTAAGCGCTACTTCTTACATGCTGGGGGGAGCAGTGCCGTTGCCGCCACCCATGGTGCCGTTGCCACCGCCGCCGCTGCCGCCGCCAATGCTGCTCTCGGTGTTCTCGACACCGCCGTCAGCGTAGTAGTAGGCAGCGGGGGTGACCTCCGAGACGTAGGTGGTGTTGATGCCAAAGGCGAGCCAAGCAAACAGACCGTCCTCCAGGCTGTCGCCCAGCATGGTGTACTCCATCAGGGGGTCGATGCCGTCCGTGTCAGCCTCCTCCGACAGGATGCTGTCCTCGGCGTTGGTGGTCAGGGTCTGCGTGTTGGTGTTGTAGGGGGCCAGCTGCTCAACCTGGGTGATCAGGTCCTGGTCGAAGAAGGCCTGGCCGACGTGGCTGGCGTAGTTCTCAGAGCCCAGCGTGCCGTTGGGGTAGACGGTGGCGTTGGTGTGCACCAGGATGTGGATGTGCGTCGCACGGCTGGTGTAGTGGCCGGGGAAGATGGACTCGAACTGAGCCACACCCTCCGAGTTGCTCTGCTGGATGGCACGCAGGAAGGTCTTGTCCAGGTTGGTGGTGTCGGACGAATCGCCGTTGCCGTTGGCGACAATGCCCGAGTACACACCCGTGGCGTTGCAGTGCCACATCTCGACGTACACGTCCGGCACGGGGTCGCAAGTGTCAATGTCGATGACCTGGTAGTCCAGGAGCAGATCCACACCCTCCTGGTCCTCGACCGCGTTCTCGCGGATCAGCTCACCCGAGACATCTAGCCAGTTAGTTAGCAAGTTTTTTTTTTAGAGTCAGCAAAAAGGGGAGAAAACATACAGTAAGGGCCCTGGGTAACCTCGGGGGTCAGCAGGCACGAGTTGTAGCCGGCAAACAGCTTGGCAGCGGCGGTATCGGCAGTGTAGCCGGCGCAGGTCTTGTTGTGGTTGGTCGCCAGCACCGAGTCGACATCGCGCTTCTTGAGGCTGCGCTTCTGGCGGGCGGCCGCGACGCGGGCCTTGCGGCGCGCGATGTTGGCAGCCTGGACGTTGCGCGCCTTGAGCTTGTCGGCGCAGTGGGCCAGCGAGCTGCGCTTGACAGTCTGCAGGAAGTCGCGGCGCTCAGCAGCCTCCTCGCGGACGTTGTGGCCGGGGTGAGCCAGAGCAGCGCCGCTCAGAGTGAGGGCGGTAAGGAAGTTGGAGAAACGCATGTTGAAGAAAAAGAGGGAGAGAGAGGCGTGAGTGAGTGAAAAAAAGAGAAGAGAAGAGAAGAGCGAAAGTATATGAGAAGAAGAAGAAGAAGAAGAAGAAGAAGAAGAAGAAGAGGCAAGAAGGCAAAGATACTGGATCGGATTGCTTGTTGCTTGGGATGAGTGAAGGCTTTCTCTGATTTTCGATTCGCACCTGGAGACGAGCATGCTATATAGCCATCCCGTCGGCAGCGAGCAGACGAACCGACCAGGCCCGTTCGCCTCCCTCCATACTCGTAGACAACCGAGAGGCGTCTGTCTCCACGGGCTTGCGTTGGGATCGGCCGTCCCATTCCAGCAAGGGTGACGAGTCGCGGAGAACGTGCCCACGGGCTAAGCACCCGCCGCGGTTGAGATGAGCAAGACCGTGACGACGCCTGCTTCGCCACGACCGGGCCTATCAGAGACACTGCAATGCGGATTGGATCGCAGGAGCCGGCACTTGGACCCCTGTCCAGACGGTTTCTATCCCCGTCCCCTTTAACCCCGTTAATGCAGCGGGGGGCCACGCAAGCTAATGCTTGGCGAACTGGGTCCCAGGCGTCACCAACGAGAAGATGTCTCTTGGTAATATCGGGAAATTTTATGAGATGGCCCAGCGATCACTGCCCGATTGTGCTCGTACCTGGCTTTCAAGGCAGAGGCTGACGAGTCGCTCCGCCCGGTGCTTCTGGCGTCCAAGGGGGGGCGAATCGACCCTGCATGGAACAATTACCGTCGTTCCTATTGGCCCACGGCCTGCGCGACCAAAACAACGACTGCGCAAAATCCGTGGGCTAAACCTAATTGGGACTAGACTGACGTCCAATTTCGTGGGTCAAAATAGTAACTCCGGTCTGCGAAGTGCGAGTACGTAAGACGTAGGCGTGTTTTACCCAAATGCCCTAGGGACGGTAGCAATCTTGGCAGATTAAGGGGCGATGCACGCGGCCGAGATGGCTGGCAGTACGACGCCGGCAGGGCTCTGGAAGACACGACGACGACGACAACAACAAAGCGACCAGTCGGGCTGGAGGCAATACGTATGACGGTATGACGAACAATCGATGTGACAAAAAGAAAACTCTGGATGCGATGCGAGAAAAAGCGGCAATGGGACAGCGTTGGTTTGTTGACAGCAGTTGGTATTGTTTGCCAAGAAAACAAAAAAAAAAAAAAGCATCTAAATCTATCTAGAAAAACAATGGCACGAGAAGAAAAAAGGCTCCAAAATAACTCAGTCGTATTCGTGTGCTGACCGCCAAGTTAACGGAAGAGCATGTCAATGTGCTTCTCCAGACGGCCCGTCTCGCGCGGTTCAAAGACGGCCTCATACTGGTCGATCTCGTCCTTGAGCCCGCCAAGGCTCAGATCAGCCGTGCCCGGGCGAACATAAGAGGTGCGGTAGATGATCTTGCTACCAACAAAGACAACAATGAAGAAGCCGATCATGCCGTAGTCCAAAAAGAACCACTTGACGGACCAGCCACCGGAGATGAACAGGTCGTAGCCAGCGGCAAGCAGCATAAAGACCGTGCCAAACATGGCCACGTACGACGTATACGGCTGGAAGCGACCCTTGTAGGGGAGCGTGTCGCGGTCGATGCCCTGCTTCTTGATGGACGACAGGAAATGCCGGTAGGTGATGGCGGTGCAGAGGTAGTTGATGAGCTGGCAGCTGGTCACGAGGTCGACCAGGTAGGTCAAGGTGTCCGAGGCCGACTCGCTCAGCTGCGTGAAGGCGAGGCAGCAGAACATGAGAGACACGGCCAGGGCATAGATCGGCACACCGCCCTTTGTGCAAAAGGACAGGAAGCCCGGCGCGTGGCCCTCGACGGCCATGCCGTGCAGCGTACGCGTCGCCGAGAAGAGGAGGCCGTTGCCCGCGCTGAAGATGGACGTCATGACCATGGCGTTGACAATGTGCGGGAGGACATGGATGTGCATGCGCGTCATGGCGATAATGTACGGGCTGGCCGCGCCGGTGCCAGAGCCAGACGCCTCGCCACCGAGAATGGCCGCTAGCGTCTCGTCGTTGTACGGAATGACAATGCCCATGCACAGAGCCGAGCCGATGAAAAAGACCAGCATGCGCCAGACAAAGGACCGGAAGGCCGACGGAAGTACCTTGCGCGGGTTCTCCGTCTCGCCCGCCACCATGGAGATGTACTCGGGCCCGCAAATGGTGAATGAGGCCTGGTAGAGGCACGAGATGATGCCACAGAAGCGGCCAATGTCGCCGGCCACAATGTGCTCCGCAAAAGCGCCCGGGGTCTTCCAGTAGCGGAAGCCGTAGCGGTCGTGGAGCGGGTTGCCGCCCACCATGGTGACAAAGGTGAAGGCGAACAAGCCAAGGACCAGGATGACCTTGAAGATGGACAGGTAGAACTCGGAGATGCCAAAGTAGCGCACCGAGGACATGTTGAGGGCCGCGTAGAGCACAATCATGGCAACGATGATCGCGGCCGCGGGCACGCTGTCCGTCCAGTATGTGATCATAATGTTCATGGCGACAATTTCAAAGGGGACCAGGAAGGCCATGTTGAGGAAGAAGTTCCAGCTCATAGCCTTGGACAGGGCCGGGTCAACCCACTCGCCACCGAAGCGGATGAACGGCGAGGGCACGGGGAGGTAGCAGACCATTTCGGCGAAGCACTCGTTGACGGCCCACATGACGGTACCCCAGATCAGGAAAGCGATGAAGAGACCGGCAGGCCCACCCTTGGGCAAGGCAGAGCCCATCTGGACATAGAGGGCTGTAAACTGTTAGCAAACACGTTGGTGAAAGGCAGAAAGGAAAAAGGCAAAAAGATGAACAAAAAAGAGAAAAAAAATAACAAAAAAAAAAAAAAAAAAAAAAGAGGGAGCGTACATGTTCCGATGGCGCCACCAATGGCAAAAAGCTGCACCTCCTTGCTGCGCAGCTTGCGGTGCAGGTGCTGCGAACCGGTCGGGATGTCAGACACGACACCCTCCGACACGTCGCTGTCGGCGACCGGCACGGCAACGGGATCCTTCTCTTTCGCGTCCATGGTTCGGGGCTGGGGCTGAGATGTCAGGGAGAGTCGGCGGTGATGGCAGATCGAGCGTGGCCGTTCTGTGGTTCCATTTCGACTTCGGCCAGCGCCCATGTGCATTGGGGACGCTCTTCTTTTTCTACTATTTCTGCTCCCCCAGGCATGGGATGCCACTGTATCCCACGCCTTAGATAGTGTAGATAGTGTCCCTATCACGCCTGATATGGGAGGGTTCGACTTTATCATCGGACGACCCGAAGCCTATCTTATCTTATCTCTTACACGTGTTACCCCACTCCCACTTTAGACGATTAGATGGGAAAGAATGGAAAATGCCCCATTTATTGCCGGCCATTGGCCCCCTACTCCGTGCATCCTCCGGATAATGCAGATTGGCCCCACACGTGATTGGCCAGAACCCCTGCAGCGACTCCATGATAGGGAACCCGCCCCCGATATGGGGGGGGGGATTCGCATACGAGTACTCGTATCAGCAATACGGAGGGCGCCGTAGGGGGGTCTAGGACTCGTAGAATGGGATATCAAGGGCGCCAAGTCCACGATTAGAGTGTGCTTTTTTACGCTTTACTGATGAGATATCACGTTGAAGGCGTATTGAAGATAACGTGTTTCGGCTATAGAGTCTTGGCGTCTATTTCTTAAAATCGGCTGACAGGAACTCCTCGTACTGATAGTGTGGCTGGAACTCGGTGTACAGACATTCCTGTTTGGATATATGATTAGCGTTTGCATATGATACTAACTTTGATCGTGTCACCGCTTCACTTACCGGAGTGCTGGCCATGCGGAAGTTGTAGGCAGCCTCGTCGTCGCTGACCAGGCGCTTCGGGTTGCCGGACGCGTCGGCCAGCAGCTGGATGCGGCAGCAGCGCTCCATCAGCACAAACAGGAACGCGGCCTCGTCGACCGTCTGGCCCACCGTCAGCAGGCCGTGGTTCAGCAGGATGCACGCCTTGTTCTTGGGGCCGAGCGCCGCGGCGATGCGCTTGCCCTCGTCGGCCTCGTTGGCGATGCCGCCGTACTGGTCGTAGACCGCGTGCGCGTTGTAGAGGTAGCACACGTCCTGGTTGAGCATCTCGAGCGGCTTGCCGGCCGCCGAATACGCGCGGCCGTGGATGGAGTGCGTGTGGCAGATGGCGTGCACGTCCGGCCGCGCCCGGTGCACCGACGAGTGGATCTGGAAGCCGGCCGAGTTGATGGAGCCGGCGACGTTGCCGGCCAGCACCTCGCCGGTCTCGTGGCTCACGCAGATCATGTCGCTCGCGCGCATCATGGCAAAGTGCACGCCCAGCGGGTTGATCCAGAACCGGTCGGGGAACTCGGGGTCGCGCACGCTGATGTGGCCCGAGATGCCCTCGGCATAGCCCTCGCGGGCAAACACGCGAAACGCCGCCGCCATGTGCTCCAGGCGCCACTGGCGCGTCTCGGCATGTGTGGCAAACACCGGGATGCCAGGCAGCGCCCGGCCCTGGTGTGCCATGCCCCTCATCGCCACCGCGTCCTCCTCCGACATGGTCTTGAGCACCATCTGCGCTGGTGCCGCCGGGGCTGCCCGGGTCGCTGTTGTGGTAGTGGTAGTAGACATTGTAGATAGGAGAGGAGCTTTTGATTGGTGTCGTGCTAATAAATCCAGTTCGATGCTACGCAAAAGAGTGTGGTCAAGTCTTGGAGGCGGATTTGGCGTACATATAAATCGTGGGTGCAGCCCTACTTCTCCGTACTCTCGCTATGGCTAGTGCCGGCAAAAGGACCAGACACAAAAGCGGTCCCACCGACCGATAAGCGTCGTATCGACCGACGCCAAGGATCGCGATAAGCCGGCTGAATGTACGAGTGTGTCCCAAAAAAGACGTCTTGCTGCAAGAATGGCGTAGACCATTGGTGGCCATCCGGGCTGATCGACGCTTTAAGCTTAAAAGTATTTCCATGTCTCTTGCGGATTGCTCAACTTCCCCAGCCATGCTCCCCAACATCCCCACGTCGACATGCTGGCTGATTTTGCTACGCCCCTAGTGGCCGTCGGCCTTGTCGCCTACGCCGTCTACCATCTCGTATACTATCCCCTGTGGGTGTCGCCCCTGGCCCGTATTCCAGGCCCCCAACTCTTCGCCCTGACAAAATGGCGGCTTGCTCTCGAAGACTGGCGGGGGACGCGCACGCGGTGCATCCGGGACCTGCACGCCCAGTACGGCCCGGTCGTGCGCACAGGCCCGCGCGAGGTCTCGTTTGCCTCTCTGTCGGCCCTGCGCGCCATCTACGGCGCCGGCTCGGGCTTTGAGCGCACCTCGTTCTACCGCATGTTTGACGCCTACGGCCACCAGAACCTCTTCACCTACGCCTCCGTGCGCCAGCACGCCCAGCGCAAGAAGCTGCTCGCCCACGCATATGCCAAGAGCAGCATCCTGCGCGCCGATGGCCTCGCCAACGAGCTGATTGCGCGTAATGTCCGTAGCTATCTGGCCCTCCTGGAGCCCGCCCGCCTGGAGTCCGCCCGCCGCAGCGGCGCCGCGCCGCGCAGCGAGCAGCACGACATTTTCCAGAACCTGCACTGGTTCAGCCTTGACACGATCACCGGCTTCCTCTACGGTGACACGTATGGCGGCACACGCGCGCTCCATGGCAACCGCGACCACCAGCGTCTGCTCAACGACATCCTGGACCCCGCGCGGCGCAAGCTGAGCTGGATCACCGTGCACATCGGCCGGCGCTACGTGCAGTGGCTCTACTCGCGCACCGGCTGGACCGAGCGCCTTGTCATGGCCCTCGGGCTGCTGCCCATGGCCAAGCCCGCCACATACACGGCGATCCGGGCCCATGCCCTGCAGTCGTACCAGGCGTTTGAAAGGGACGTCGTGGATGGCGCAGTCGATACGGCGGACCGGTCCACGGACATGTCGATCCTTGGCGTGCTGCACAGCCAGCGCCGCGGCACCAACCACAACGCTGGGAGCAAGGACAGCAGCAGCAGCAGCAGCAGCAGCAGCAGCCACGACCTCGACAGCCTCGACGGCCTCGGCCTCGCCTCGGAGCTGGCCGACCACTTTCTCGCCGGCATCGACACAACGAGCGATGCCACCATGTTTGCCATTTGGGCGCTGTCGCGGCCGGAGCATGCCGCGTACCAGGAGCGCCTCGTGCGCGAGGTCACCCAAGCACTCGATGCCGTGCCGGGCGCACTCGATGCGCACGGCAACCCCACCGCCGAGGCGAGCGACCGCCTGCCCTTTCTCGATGCCGTGCTGCGCGAGACGTTGCGGCTCTATGCCCCGCTGCCGGCCTCGGAGCCGCGCACAATGCCTAACAAGGACGTGGTCATTGACGGGTTCCGCATTCCGGCCGGCACGGTCGTCGCCATGGACCCCTACACGCTCCACCGCAACCCGGATGTGTTCCCCGAGCCGCAGGCGTTCCGTCCGGAGCGATGGCTGGGCGACGACCCCGCGCTCGGGGATCCCGTCGAGATGCGGCGCTGGTTCTGGGCGTTTTCCAGCGGTGCCAGGATGTGCATTGGCATGCAGTAAGTTCTCACTGAGCTCTCTGTGTAATTCTTTCCTCACTTGTCTTGACCAGGATCTAATAAACAGTCTTGCCATGGCCGAGATGACCATGCTCATGTCGGCCATCTACCGCACGTACAACACACGCCTCAGTACGAAGCAGGGTGACGCCAGCCCCGGCATCACGAGTCGCTTTGAGATCTTCAGCGATGAGACTATGCCACGCGTGCTGGTACGTGATGCTCTCCGTGAAGCCGTTTTGACAATCAACATGCTAACACGAGGCAGGACCACCAATGCTGGATTGAGTTCCAGCGGAGACAATCGTAGGCTGTTGACGTGTGGCCACGAGGCACTAAGTAGAACCTTCAGCCAGGTCGTTTGGAGGTTTTTGAAAATATAGTCGTTGGGCGACGTGGCCGGGGACACATGTCGAGGTACGAAGTAGTTGAGACAGCCATCCTTCCGCCTACAAACTATATTCCTTTGTTGTCATTCGGGTTAGATGTGTCTCAAGTATGCTGGCTATTACCTTCTCATCTCGTCGACAAAGGCACCATCAAAGGTCAGAGTGTGGCGTCGCCAGGATATCGTAGCAAGTCCCCTCGTGCGACTTGATGTCGGCCTCACAACAAGCGCCGCCATTTTGGTGGTCGTGTGTAATGCCGTGCATCTTGGCACAATATGGCGGAGATACGACGGCGCGGCGTTCATCCTCGTCGCAAGTCGCCCACCCTGGTGATTAGAGCGGACAGTGCGACTGTTAAAAGTACCGTCCGACACTCAACGCGCTGTATTTCTTGAGCTGGACCGATCCGGCGAGCCGCAAGGCATCAACAAAGCCAGGAACGCCAAGATGCATCGGTGCTACCGACGACAGATGCAAGGGATGGAATGACATGCGCCGTGATCCAGCCCTAAGGTGTCTCGTATGCTTGCGGAGTGAGACACTGATAATCACGCAACACTCTGACGGCGCCGACAGTGGCGCATCAATAAGATAATCTCCAAGACTTTTTGATATTGGTAAATAGCGAAAGAAGCAAGAAAAGTAAGACAGGAAGGCTAGGCTTTTTGCGTATGCCGAAGTGATCAAACCGTTCGCACTCATCGAAAACCAAAACATCTCCAAAAATGAGGCAACTGGTCATAACAATCATTACAATAAGCTGTAAACAAAAATCAGATTCAAAAATGAACAAGCAGAAATCTGAAAACAAACAAGACATCCGGGTATGGAACGACTTTGAATATAGAAAAAAAAAAGAAAAGTGAACAAACAAGAAAGGAAAAGCTGAAAGATCGTCGGTGGAATATCCTCGTGAAATCGATGTTACCAAGTGTGTGGCAATCGAAAAGGTAGGTGTTCCGGGTAATAAGGATTGAAAATATGCACGCAGACAGCCATTTTCAAGGGTATCTAGGAGCGGCTTGCTGGTCGTGGATAAGGCATATAGAGGGCGTCTGGGGGAGACGAGAAGAAATTCGTAAAAGGTAAAAGTAATAATGACAAGAGGGAAGAAGCAAGCCCAACAGGTCGACAGGTTGCTTGTCGTGATAGGATGTGTGCTCGATCGGTAGCGAGTGACTGGGTGCACAGTGCGGCATGCAGACTCGACGTGTCGCACACGATCCAGGATGGTGTCACAGCGTCCACGGTCGCGACACCGGCCCGCGCATGACAAGCCGCTGCGGCTCGTCAACGGGAGACGTTTTCGATGCGCCAGACCAAGGCGAGCGTGACTTAGTGTCCCTCGGGAATGGAAGCCTCTGCGCGCCAGTCTTGGGTGCGGCTTGGAGGCTTGGCCGAGCTGAAGGAGGGCATGGACAGCCGGTTGCGGGCCTTGCTGGTCGCGTTGGATGTTGCCCTGCTCATGGATGCGGTCGCGGATGTGCTGGTGGAAGCGCCGGAGAAGGACGAGCCGGTCGAGTCGGGGGTCTGGTAGACGTACTCGCCATCGACGTAGACGGCGTTGGAGACAAAGGTCGAGCGCCGGTTGCGGCGGCGGGTGTAGCGCTGCTCGAGGCGGAACAGCTCGAGCTTGGCCTGGATGCGCTCAATGATGTTGGGCATTGTGAGAGATGATGGGAGATAATGGGCGGCGGGAAGAAGTGGTATCGCGGCGGAGAATAGGATGCAGCTGCTGTTATCGATTGGCTGGCAGAAGACGAGTACGAGTAGTTGTAGGCTGTTGGTTGTTGTAGTAGAGATTGAGGATGTCTGGAAAGGGGAAGGATGGATGAAGAATGAAGAACGTTGGATCGAGTTGGGATGAGCCAAGATGTTGTCGCGGGGGACTGCGGGAAGATATGAAGACGGAAGACAGAAGAAAGAGAAATAAAAAAAAGAATAAAAAAGAATGGCTAGCAATGAGTGACTGGAGATAGGAGGCGAATCTGCCGTCGATGTAGAAGTATCAAATTGCAACAGGCAGCAGATGGCCGGAAGAAAAGGAAAAGGGGAAGTGGCAAGATAAGGACAAAGTGAATACTCGATAGATAGACCCAGTTATTAGTACGAATATTTACGAGGACTTGAGGAGATAATCCACTGCAGCGTTGCAGCATGAAGAACAGATGGAGAATGGCGTGTGTGCCCCCTGTTGGGCAGGAAGGCTGGGAGGCAATAGACGAAGAAGGCATGAGAGCAGACTGTTCCTGACACACGAGCCTACGGAGTACGGAGTAGCACTAAAAGCGGCAAGAGCTGCCCCGGTTTACGAGTACGGAGTACAGAGAATGGACGAGGTCTGAAACTGATGCACGCATCTTATGCCGCTTCTGTCTAATTAGGGAAGGCGCGACTGCTGGCGAAGGAAATGCAATCGCATATGGGAAGGGACGATTGGTGATGGTCTGCAGCCAAGGAAAGAGTGAGCGCATATGAGAACTCAGAGTAAGACATTCACCGACATGCAGGAACAGCAGACCATGTATTAACGTGGAACACGATTTCCGGCGTGATGTCAGCCTATTGTGAGTAAGTCATGCAACCGCTCCGAATCTCGCAGCGCAGTCAATCGATGAGCTGGGAGAGAGAGAGCTTGCCAATCTCGGAATATTTTTCGTCTGCTGAAATAAAATTACGTGGAAATTATCGAGCCAGAAATCAGACACTTTCGACAGGGGCCATGCCCCCATATTAACAGTTGCTCCGTACGGAGTAGAATATCTGCTCTTTCCTTCCCGTTGCCATCGTTCCTGCCTTCTCGTTTCCTGGCACTTGCCACTTTTGACTACGGCGTAACCCCCCAACGCAGCGCACCTACCTTTTGCTGTGCACGGTATCCCACGCTACCAGTGTTGTATTGCGCGATGTATCGCGCGTGCGTGCTTTTACTTACTCCGTACGCATCGCAGGTGCATAGCCGCAACGCCCCTATTCCTTTTTCTGACTGTTTCTTCATTCTTCCACGCGTGGTTTTCTTGTGGGGTCGCTCCTGCCTATCACGATCACTGGTTGTGCTCCGTACCAAATACTCGTAAAGGAAGTTTTGCCTACTACTCCGTGCCTACTACTCCGTGCCTACTACTCCGTACGAGTATTAGAGCCCCTGATGACTTGCAAGAAGGCAGATGCTTGCGTACGAGTCCATGCTCCTGAGTACCTCAGCGAATGCCCCGAGGCCCGAGCCTTGACATGGAAAAAGTACCGGCTTTGTCAGTTTTCCTTGTTACTCGTAATAACAAGGCCTCGACATGTCTTCTTACATTTTAAACAATAAGTCCTGAGCGATATCGAACACACATGGCTCTGCCCCATTAGAAGGCTCTAGCGTCCCGGTCGCGCGCTAAGTGGAGGCGGCAACATGCAGGGGGCTGGCAAGAGCATAATAAGAGAAAAAGGGAACGTGCGGCAGGCCGTACTCCGTAAAAACTTGACTTGATTGAGTACGAATACAACGCTGAAGGTGTGCATTTCCTATCGAAGCGATGTCGTTAGCTCATAGTGCATCCCACCTTCCGTTCACGATTCACCGTGGACATACAGAGTACTACGAGTACTACGAGTACGCGTACTCGTACTTGTACTCCGTACAAAGCATCTGCATGCGGAAGGAACGTCTGTCAACTGCTGTTCCATCCGCACAAAGGCTCTTTGTCCCTGAAACAGAGGGGAGAAAAGGGTACGGAGTAGTCTCCACCCAAACACCATCTTCTCCTTCTCGCCCTCGCTCTTTTTTTCGACTCTGGGTACGTCGTATGCATCCCCGGAAAAATCTCATTCCAGCACCTGCTCCGGCCTGCTTCCTCGTCTTCGAAATACGGGGTCTCTCCACCTCCAGCCTGAGATCCCTGGTCTGGTCTGGTAAGCACTGCCAGCCGGCCAGCAACGGGAGATGCGCTTTGTCGCCACTTTGCTCGCCCACTCATAGTCTCGACCTGCTATTGTTCGGGCTTTTCGGCCCGGATTTTGGTCAGGCTTGATACGAGTAACGAGTGGCCGCGTTGCAACCCGCTGAAAGCCGCTCGCTCACTGGGCAGTGCACAGGCCAGTCTTCTGATGCGGTTGTGTTCTTGCGGATTTGCAAGTCCCCGGGTGTCGTGACCTTTGCAGGAAACGATGCTGCCTATCCTGATAGGGCTGGCGTTGACCATGGGGTGCACGATCGGAGTACGAGTACGAGTGCTCGTACGAGTAATTGATTTGGGGCCGTGACTGTTGCTTTCCGCCGATGGCGCATGCCATCGTGGATGCGGTTTTTCAATTCGCTTCCATCGATCAGTCCTGTTCGATGACGGCTCGGAAGAAGTCTTGCCGTCTGTGGCTTGCAGCGCGGCCTCTTCTATCTCATGCTGTGGTCAAGCTGCGAATCATGGCTTGGCTCTACAATCTAGAGCAACAAAGACAGTCGTTTGTGTCGGATGGCGAACATACTGTCGTTGCTGTTCTCCCCTGAACAGCAAGAATCGTTCTTTGGTCCAAACATCCACCCGCGACCATCTTGTACATAACATCTTGGTCGAGCTCGATCGATGAACAGCAGAGCATCACAGACTTCCGAACAATGTGTTTGTTGCAGTCGCTGCACATATCACCAGCAAGATTATATATAACCTGGCATCGCGGGTTTTCTATCATCATGCTTCTCTTCTCATTTCATCACCAACTTCAACAGCAGTGTTCGACATCTGTTCGACATCTACCTCACAATACAGCAAAATCTGGCATCGCTTCACTCATCATGGCTGGCACTCCCCTCGTTGTGTCCGGTTTGGGCGTCTATGTCCCTCCCGATGAGGCTGGTCCGGCGGAGGAGACTGCCGTTGCCGCTGGTGCCGACAATCTCCCTGCCGATTCTACTCCCACTGCCTCTGCCTCTACCTCTACCTTTGCGACTGCCGCTCCGGAAGTTGCGGCTGCTTTGGCCGATTCGGTGGCTGCACCGGCTTCCACGGCCACCACTGCCGCCGACAATAACACCACGACGAGGCGGCATCGCCGAGGCGGTCTCAGGCGCCACACAAAGATGAAGAAACTTCGGCAGGAGCTCGCAGAGATCGAGGCCGAAACCGACGAGGTCAACGCCGCCATTGAGAAGCTCCTTGCGGAACAGAAAACCCCGGGCCCCGATCTGCTTGCTCGTCTCACCGCTCTCCGTGCCCGCAAAGAGGAAAACGCTATAAATATTGAGAAGACTGCCGAAATGTATGCCGCGGCCCGCAAGAAAGCATCTGAACGCCAGCAGCAGCTTGCGCCAACGTCTCCGGCGATGTCTGAGGGCTCTGCTTCGCCTAACCTTTCCGACTCCTCGGACTCCGTCATTATCATTACCGGTCCCACTCTCCGTCCGCCTTCTGCTCCTCCTCGAGCTGCAAGCCCGACGACTCACGGTTCCCACGGGTTATTCATCCCGCCCACTTCGACGCCTGCCTCGGCAGGCGTGATCAAACCTCCAGAGTGGGCTCAGCTTCCCCCCAAGAAATCTACGGCCATCAAAATCGTTGCACCCAGCTCGGCTTCGTCTACTGACATGACCACGGGCACCACTCCATCTCCTAGGTACGTAGACCCTTCTCCCGTCCCGGTCCTGGCTCCTCCTTCTGCCTTGACTACCGTTGCGGTCACGGCTGACGCTCCTTCAACTGTACAGACTTCGCCGACGCCTTCCACGCCCATCTCTACCGACAAACCTGCCGTCGTCTCTAGCGCGCCTTCTGCGCCCGTTACTTCTGCCCCGTCTCCTTCAACATCCGGCTCTCCCTCCGACACTGCTTCCAAGGCCGAGACCGCTCCCGACGCAGAGACTAAGGCTGATGTACCTGCCACAACCCCCACACCGGACCAAGCTCCCGATAAGGACGAGGCCGACACATCTCCCAACTCTGAGCCGCTATACTTTTGCAGCGACCGTCAACGCGTGTATCTTCCCGTCCAGGACAATGGCCCTCTCGTTGAGCCTTACCAAACGGGCGGTGACGCTACGTCACTGTTTCAGTCTGACTTTGTTCCGATTGCTTCCTGCTTGCCTGCTGGTGAGTCGCACTTGAGTCGTCCGCTGCCTCCTTTGGACGTCTCCACGATGCCTCCTCTGGACGCCTCTACAATGCCTCCTCTGGACGTCTCCACAATGCCGCCGACCGATACGTGTCTGTTTGGTGAGGACAAAAACATCGCGGTCCCTCGCGTGCGTCTTCCGGGTGCCCCTATTGCCTCCGCTTCCGATGTCTCGAGCCCGCCTCCGATGTTGTCCAAGAGTGCTCGTCGCCATCGTGATGCAATGGGCCGCGAACAGTCTGATGCTGTCAATGCACTGGGTCGCGAACAGTCTGATGCTGTCAATGCACTGGGTCGCGAACAGTCTGATGCTGCCAATGCAATGGGCCGCGAACAGTCTGATGCGGCCACTGTGACGGAACCTACTCTCACCTACTATCCTGTTTCATCTTCCTTTGCAGAACGTGTTATCGGCAGCCCTCCTCCCTCACCTGCCGTCGACGTGGTTGCTACTGCCCCTGCTGTTCCGCTCTCTGCTTCTCCGGATGCTTCGCCAGTTGCTTCGCCTATGCTGGCTTCCTCCCGCCCTGTCGAGTCTGCGGCAGCGATCCCTTCTCTTATGCTCTCTAGACTGAGACCTGCATCCCCGCCGGCATCACGGATCCCCCGCTTATCATCCCATCCGCTTGCTCGTAGTCGCTCTGCAGCTCTCACCACCCCTCGCTTAGAGATCCCCGGCAGCTCGCTTCCCCGCCCGTCTTCTCCTGCTTTGAGCCGGCCTCCCACCTGCAACGCCACCCGCAGTCCGCTTTCAACCTCGCCGCCGATCGCCAAATTCGCTCGCTCGCTCACCGCGAGTCCGACACGCCTCCTCAACGCTCCGGTGTCCGTGCAGCCATTCGCTCGTACGCAAAGTCGTAGCTCCTCTCGTATGTCCTCGGGCGACTCTTCCCGTAGCTCTTCCCGTAGCTCGGACCGCCTGCCCGCACGTAGACCAGCTTTGCGGATGCGCACGAACTCGATCACATCCAGCCCCCCATCTCGGTCTGGCTCTGCTTCTCCCATCGCGTCCCCGGTTTCCCGCCTGCGTGCTAACTCGCATGTCTCATCTCTCGCGGCTGCCGGTGTCCACCGCGCTCGCACTGACTTTAAGCCCACCCCGCCTGTTTCCAAGCTTGACGCAAATGCTTCTCGCTTGACACCTGGTGCATCGAGTACATCGGCGCTGCCCCCCAACCCCTACGCAAACTACGGGTCTCGTGGCTACGACGACGACTACTCATATGGTGTTTAATAGTCATTGTATCCTACTCTATGGTCTTCTTCCTGTAGTATATAACCCCCGAACTAGCTTGTTGCGATTTTTCTGTTGAATTAAACTATTGGATTGCGTATGATTTTTTTCTGTGAATTCAAGTAAAAAAGAAATTTAATTGACATAAAAGAGCTAATGCCATAATTGTGACGTACAGACCATAATTAATAACGAAAAAAAATCTAATTTACATGAAGCAAAAGAGAAAAGAGCCAATTCTATATCTGTGACGTACCGACCAAAATCAATAATCATTTTAGGCACGGAAAGTAATACTTCCGCAAAGACGATCGAGGCATTGCTGGGCGGAGTGATTTTTCCATTGTCTCAAAATAGTAAGTGGCAAAAACAATAACAGCGGAGCGCAGCCGTTCTAGACGTTGGCGTATCTAACGTCGGGGTCTCAGCCCTGCGGACGGTAGTGGTGTCGATGCTTTCCAGACACGTCGCACATAACGATGATGGAAAAGTGTCCGCGTGATGCTGATTCTGACAGCACCTTCCTGCTTCTAACTGACATGCTCCTGCCAATTGTATTGCTGCACCGACTGCAAGGTATGCCCGCGCCTTCCGTGATTTCTTGTTTTTGACTGCATTGCTTTTGCTGCATTCTCACGCTATCTGACTTGAGCCACTAATAATGAGCAAGGAGCGAGGACATCCCGTGCCAGCGGCCAATCGCAGAGGATGCGCGTCGGCCGTGTTGTGTTGTACTGCCGTCTGTCTGCCCCCCTTCCCCAAATCCTATTACGAGCTACTGTACGAGTACTCCGTAGGTCGAGCTTTCCCTAAGGAGTTGTCTCCCCCACTACAATCTTGGTCGCAGTCGCGCTTTCCTCTTCCTTCCCACATGCGCACTGCCCCCGTAGCATGCAGAGAGGGTACATGGCTAATTTCGGCTGCTCATCCTGCTGCATCCTCTTCCATCTCACTTTGCCCCCCCTGCTTTGTTTCTCCCGACTCCCGAGATTATGTTTCACGTCGGTGCTTGCATCTTTTGTTGTTCATCTTTATCCTTTTTGGGAGCTTTTGCATCTGCTTTGCTGCGCCGTTCATCATCACCAAACGTTCGAGACAATCCAGACCCAGAACAAAGGAACCAGAACAACTCCAAAGAAGGGGACAAGGGGCGGACAGTTTTTGGCAAAAAGGACGAAACGCGAGACTCGCAGACGGATAAATCCACAAAGACAACAAAAAGCCCCCTTCCTTCCGTGACGCAGTGACAGTACAAAAGGTTTTGAGCGCCAAGAGCTGACAAAGTCAAAGAGGCAGCATTCTAAACATAGACGAGAGAGTCGCACCGCGAAAAGAAAGGAGCAGCAGCCGATAAGGAAGGAGGAGCCCCACGCCAGATCAAAAAGCGACACCGCCTTCCTTTCAATAACGAGTTGCCCTCTGACGATCGCTGAGACGCCGCATTAAGACAAGCTTCCCGGCGGGACATTGACGCCACAATTTCCTTCCACCCCTGCTCTTTGCCATCTACGACGTACATTCCAAGACCTTATTTGAATGTGAGGTACCCTTCCTGTTATCTTCATTCTTGGATCTTCCTCCTCTTCGCCCTCCCTTTTAGATACATCACGAAACAGGACCACAGACAACCTCAAATGTTGCGAAAGAAGGAATTCGTGACGATCATCACGCCCATCCCGGGTTACATCCCGCGGCAGCTGGCCATCGACATCTTACATTCCCATAGCGAGGTCATTACGCTCAACCCACTGGTCCTCAGCCACAAGGCCATCCCGGCCCCGCGCAATGCGGCTTCGGACGAGTATTACTCGACTTGGTACGAGATCACCGAGCGCATCCAATATGTGCCTGGCATCGGCAAGATGGGTTCGGGCAAGATCTCCTTCAACGGCTGCTTCCACAACATGCCCTGGGGTCTGCAGGCGCACATCTATGCGCCCATGAGTGTCGACCTGCGCTACAAATACCAGATCGGTGGTAACCAGCCCGGCGTCGAGCTGGCTCAACCACTGGAGATGGGTCTATTGCAGTTGGGCGCACCGAGCGACGGCCTGTATCTGCGCGAGGACGTTGAGGTCAAGGCCAGCATTGCCTTTATGAGCTTTATCACGTCGCAGCTCAAGGCTGCCAGCAAGCTCATGGTCGAGCGCATCATCAAAAAGGCCGAACTCGTCGACAAGGGTGTGCTGCTGGCCATGATGGAAAATGGCAAGCTCAAGACAGTCAACCCCGCGGACCGTTCAAACTCATTTTCAAGCCCGCCGTCCTCGCCGTCTTCGACCCCGGGCGCGAACGCGCAAGACAAGGACGCGAAGCGGCCGTCGGAGCAGCAAGGCTCGCCGTCGATGCAACCCGGGACACCAGGCTCAGGCTCTCTTTCGCCATCGATCCCATACAAGCTGGCCCGGCCGAATACGCTGTACGATGCTTACCGTCCTGGGAGCGCGACTGGGCCGGCCCCGAACCCCGCGGGGGTCTATGGAGGAGCGTACCCTGGCTATGCGCGGTACCCGATGCATCAGAGCCACAACAGCTACTCTGGAACACCAGGCGGCGATATGCAGGGCTACTACCCCCCACACGCTTACCATACACAACACATGTCAATGTATGGACAGTATCCGCCGTCCCAGTTCCAGCAGCTGCCTGGCCAGTACGCCGAGCTGCAGGCCTTCACCCCAGTCAACGTCCAGCATGTGCCGCTGGGCCCTCCACCTGTAGAGATGGCGGGTGATTTCTACCATACATACACCGTACCCCGGACAGCGTCACAGATGGGGCCGCAGACAGTTCAGCAGCAGCAGCAGCAGCCGAATCAAGGCCAAGACCTCCAAATGCAACAACTAGAACAACGACTGCAGCAGCAGCACTTGGGCCCGCCGAACAGCGCATCGAAGACATCGCAGGCCAGGTCCGATTCAGACACTCTCGGCTCGGTGCCCCAATGGTCTCTGCCATTGCAGCAGCAGCAGCAGCAGCAGCAACAACAACAACAACAACAACAATGCCAGGGACAGACCAGGTCTCGTCCTCCCTCGGTATCATCCGATGCCGGTAGCCTGGGCAGCTACAAGACTAGTCAAGGTGGCCGCTCACCCGGACTCGACAAGACCTACACGTCTGATCTTGCGACGCACAGCGAGACTTCCGACGAGCATCACCTCGGGGCATTCAAGAAGCTGGACCCGTTGGTGAATGCTGGTGCGTCTCTACAGCCACCATCGCATGGTCGCCGCTGACCCGCGCCACACTGAATGACGACGATCACACGAATGAATTTTTTGGAAGCTGACCTGACTTGGAAGGGAAGATGCATTGGGATTGGATATGATACCATGGGAATTTGTATAACTGTTTTGATTTATGCTATGATTTGCTTATAATTTGATTCTTGCTTTTTTTGTGCGTTACACTTTTTGCTGCCTGTTCGTATTTGTTGTTGGAAAGGGTATCGAGAACGAACAGCAAGCTATTAGCAACACCCAAGAGCTGTCGTGCTGTTCCGTGACATTCGCCGCTCCGTACCATGGGGATCGTGATGATCTTCAACTTGAACGTTATTTTATATTTTTTTGCTTTATCCATGGCCTATGTCCTAGAGCCACTCGCTGGCGGTGGCTGTCGTGGTAGCTGGGCGGCTCTTGGCTGTTGTGCTCCGCCGGGCCTCTGCTGCTGGCCCTGCATTTGCATTTGCATTTGCATTTGCATGGGCATGGGCATGGGCGGACCACCCGTGGCCGTCTGCTGGTAGGACCCGTAGGGCCCCAGCAGATCGCGCCGGCTGCTCTCGACGAGGCCGGCCATGGCGGTGGTCAGCACCTGCACGTGCTGGCGGATGTTGGCCTCGGCCTGCTCGTCGCCCTCGCCGGGCTTGCGCAGCGGGCCAATGACCAGCAGCTGCCGGATCTGGTGCGACAGGCTCAGCAGGTTCTCGAGCTTGGACACCATCTGGCTGACGAGCATCTCGATGCGCTGTCCGTTGGCGGCGGCATCGCCCGCGGTGGTCGAGTTGCGCGGGCGCGTCGTGCTGGCAATGACGAGGCTGCGGATGTCCCGCAGCACGTCGGCCACATAACGCGCCTCCCGGTCTAGACAGTTAGCGGGGGTGGGGGGAGTTAGAGGCAACCAGTGCTTTAAAACTCACCCATGAGGCTTGTCTGCCCCGACGTGTCTTCGTTACCGGGGTCCATCTTGGCCCGGCAAAGGCTGTCAAGGCACAAGGTGAAACTGATTGTGCAGCTTTTTTTGTGAGACGATGGAGAAGTGGATCAAGGAGCGCGTGCTTCATAAAAAAAGCGGCTCACGAACAGCGCGGTGATATTCTCGCTGCGCGTGTTGCTCGGCGATGCGACTTTTGGTTCATACGGACGGAGTACACAAGAGCTACGTCGGTGGTGGGTCGTTACACGTGATTGTTCTGTACGGAGTAGTCAGCTCGCTAGCGCTCCTATATAAACGCTCCAAACGGTTACCGGAACAATCAAGGCCCGGGTAGCACAGTGGTAGCTGCGCCTGCCTAGTAAGCAGGAGGTCCGCGGTTCGATCCCGCGTCTGGGCATTCCACACTTTGGTGTATTTTACAATCACGCCCGGGTAGCACAGTGGTAGCTGCGCCTGCCTAGTAAGCAGGAGGTCCGCGGTTCGATCCCGCGTCTGGGCAAGTGTCTACACTGGAGTGTTTTTTTGCAGTTTTTTTGCAGTTTTTTTTTGCTATTCAAACTCATGAAAAAAATCATACAAAAAGAACCATAGAATAAAATAAAACACGCTCGCGCTTCAAAGCATACTCGTCACATCGTTAACATGTTCATCCCCACATCATCGTGTTGTCGACCTCGAAAGCGCCGGGCATACAAGCCTCGGGCTTGACCGGGGCCGACGCCTTTTCATAGTCCTCGCCGTCCTTTTGCACAATGGTCGAGTAGGTTGCCAGACCGTCGTCGACAGGACTCTCCTCGGCGTCTTTGGCCGTGTCCTTGTCCCCCTCCAGCTTGTCCTTGGACACGTCGCTGGATGTGTCGTTGGCTACCTCGCCGGCCTCGATCGGGCCGTTGTTGGCTTCGGCACCCTTTTCCTGTGTCTGCTCCACGACGTCAGGCTGGGCTTTGTCTTCTTCTTTCTTCTTGTCTGCCTTGTCCTCCATCTTCTCCACCTGCTCCGCCTGCTCCATACCCTGCTTCTCCATCTGATCCTTTTCCTTTTCCACCCTCTCCTTGTCCTTCTTCTTCTTCTCCTCCTTCTTCAGCACCTCGTCACGCTCCGTCTCAATGTCAATGTCCTCGCGGTCCGTGCACATGCCGTTGTCCTTGCGGATGCGCTCGCCGCCCGCGTTGGCCTGTGCATTGTCCAGGTCCTGCTCGCCGCGCTCGCCCATGCCGCCCTCGGACAGGTCGCCGCCCTCGAGCACGACCCGCAGCTCCAGGTGTTCGTCCTTGGAGTAGACGCGGATGCCCATGATGCAGAGCGCATTCCACGGCGTCGGGGTGTTTTCGTCCTCGCTGTCGTCGTCGTCCGCGACACCGGCCTTGGCCGCGGCGGCCGCGGCGTTGCGTATGGCCTGGGTGGTCATGTCGTCGCTCGAGTACCACTCCTCCCAGTCTTCGATGGGGCTGTCGGACGAGTCGTCGACGTCATCATCGACGGGCGGCGGCGGCGGCGGCGCCCCGTCCTTGGGATGTCTCATGATGCGCGGCTCGTGGGTTTTGACTCTGGCCTCGGCCTCGTCCTTCTTTATAGTTATTACTTTTGGCTCGTTCTGCTTGTTGTCGCCGTCGGCCTTGACGCCGTCCACCAATTTCTCCAGACGGGGCCCCGTGGCGACGGGCTCCATGGTGGGATCGGCGGGCGGCTCGCTGGGGGAGGCGGGCGGTGTCTTTTGGGGGGTGCTGGTGCCAGACGAGGATGCCGTGGTGATGGCGATGCCGGCGGATGACGTGGCGGAAGCAGTGACGGCTTCAGCAGCTGCCTGGAGTGCAGTTTCGACAGTGGCCTTGTCTGTGTCTTTGATGTCTTTCTTTTCCTCTTCCTTCTTTTCTTCTTTGATCTCTTTCTTCTCGTCGTTCTCCTTCTCTTCCTTCTTCTCGTTATTTGCCACCCCCTTCTCCTCTTTATCCCCTCTCTTTTCTCCCCTCTTGGCCGCGGCGAGCCTATCGGCCTTGGCATCGTTCTTCTTATGCTGGCGCCGCTGAATGTCCCGCAGAAGATGCCGATCGGCCCAGGTCTTGCGGCGCTCCTTCTTGCGCACTTCCGAGGCCTTGGCCCAGTCGGACTTCTTGCGCAGCTTGGCCAGCTCGTCGAGGTGGGCGGCGGCCTTGCTGTGGGCGAGGTCGTAGGCCTGGCCGACCTGGGCCAGCTTCTCGTTCTCGACGCGGTCTTTGAGCTCGCGCTTGACGACGTCCTCGACGGACAGCGACTTGGCGGCGCGCTCGGCGACGACGGACATGAAGACGGAGTAGTTGCCCGGCTCGAGCAGGGGCAGCTCGACGCTGACGGAGCGGTCCATGAGGTAGTTGCCGTGCGAGCGCACAATGTAGTCCTCGGCGCCCGGGCGGTCCTGCTCGTGCAGGCGGAAGTGGAGGCGGAAGTAGTACTGGCCGACGAGCCCCTGGAAGTAGCGGGCGTCGAGCTGGGACAGGACGAGCACGAGGGGCGACGCGCGCGTGAGCTTGATGTGGAACTTCTCGTTGTACGACGTCTTCCAGGGCGCGTCGACGCCGATCCAGCGCTGGCAGCAGCGCCAGTCCGGGTCGCGGAAGAGGCGCGTGCGGTCGACGTTTTGGAACTTGAGCAGGAAGTCCTCGTACGCGATCCAAAAGGTCGAGTCGCTGCCAAACGTGTGGCCGACCTCCTCCTTCGCCTCGGTGGTCCACTCCTTGCTGCCGTCGGACCAGGCGCCCTCCCAGGTGCCGGCTTTGACCTTGCCCCAGGGGTTGCGCAGCTTGACGAGGCGCGTGCCGTTCTTGAGCGTGCGTGCCTCGACAATGTTGTAGGCGTGGCCCTCGGTGATGCCGCCGCGGTTGCCGTAGCCGCCGTCGAGCAGGCCCGTGGTGCAGCCGAACAAAAACTCTTGGTTGACGCGGCTCAGCTCGTTGTCCCAGAAGGCGTCGGTGTCAAAGATGTCGGACATGAGCAGCTCGGTGGTGACGCCGCCGGTGATGTCCTCGAGGCCCTCGCCGATCCAGCCGCCCGTGAGGCTGTCGTAGTCGCCGTGGGCCTTGGCATAGGCCTTTTCCATCAGGGGCAGCCAGGTCTCGTTCTGGTCCTTGTTCTGCGCAAAGAAGAGCGCCTTGGAGCCGGTCTGGTAGGTCTTGCGGTAGACGCGCTCAATGTCGTCCTGGTCGATCTGGGACAGCAGGTCGCGCTGGAAGCTGGGCGAGTCCCAGGACGGCGACGTCAGGTACAGCTTGTCGTCGATGATGGAGTAGATCCACTCGCCGTCGCGGTACAGCACGAAGCCATAGATTCCGATTTCTGTTTGTCAGCTTATACTCTTATTTTATAGTAAGAGAAACCAAAAAAAAAGAACCCACTCGTATCGTATTCAACACAGCTGCGCTGCAGGGCGCCCGGCACGTTGGCCAGGCCGCTGACGCACGAGATGAACCAGCAGTTGCCCAGGCTGCCCTGCTTGACGTCGCTGCCGCAGACGTTGGCCATGAAGGTGGGCTTCTCAAAGATCTCGTGCACGCGCTTGACGGCCTTGGGCACGGACGCGCTGATGCGCAGCATATTCTTCATGCTGACGTCAAAGGTCTCGCGGCCCAGGCTGTTGAGGCAGTGGCCCTTGCCCATCTTGAGGTCCCAGTCAATGTCCCAGCCCGGGTCGCGGTACCGCATGTTGACCCGCCGGCACTCCTGGATGATCTTGCGCACCTTGCGCCGGCACTCCTCGGCCGCGCGCTCGTAGCCCAGGCTGAGCAGCTCGTTGGCGCGGTTGGACAGCGGCGACGGCGCCACCGGCGCAAACGGCAGCACCGTCGTGGCCTTGCTGAAGCGCTTCTGCGAGAAGTTGGCCCACAGCTGGTCAATGGTCTCCTGGGGCGGCAGCCGCTTCTTTTTCTTTTTCTTTTTCTTCTCATCGGATGCCGAGGCGGAGGCGGAAGCAGCAGCGGCGGCGGCGGCGGCGGCAACACCGGTCACCCCGCGGGTGCCCCAGCGGCGGACGGCCTGCTGGACCTCGACATCGGGTTCTGACTCGGAGTCGGAGAAGTCGGCTATGCGGTGGTTCTCGCGCAGCATCCGCCGACGGGTGTGCACGTTGGACATTCTGGGGGGGGGGGGGACTGAGACAAGACAAGCCAAGTAGAAAAAATACGAATAAATGCAGAAGGGTAAGAGAGGGTGGGTATGAATAGTGAGGTTCAAGAAAGGCACACTTTGAGGCGAAGGTGCAGGAGAGAGGGTAGAGGAGAGAAACGTGTACGAAATGGCCAGCAGTTGTATTTAAATAAGACGAGTCAACGAGTACTACGAAGGAAACATTATAACATAACAGAATAATCAAAACATCAACAGCTGCAAGTACCGTGGGAGATAATACAAGGCGATAAGCCGTAATAGGAGATAAATGACAACAATTAACAGAGATAGGACGCGATAGAACCAAGAGAATAAAGGAACGGAAGACAGGGCAGGCCCGCGTGGTCGACCCTAGGGGTCTCTCTTTTGGCGTTGCGCAGGCTAACTCCCGTAGTGGCGCTTGTCCGGACACTATTTTGCCTGGACAAGCCACTTCGGATAAGAAACGAGGCAAATTAACAAGTAATAATCGGCCAAGGAGGGATGCGTCCGAGCAATGGTGCGATGGAGGGGAGGGGAGGGGAAAGGTGCATATTGGGGCGGCCTGATGCATGGGCCTGAGAGGAGGAGGAGGAGGCGACCGAGGAGGGTGATGGGAGAGAGTGCCGTATGAAAAGTCGAGGAGAGAGACGGAAGCAGGCCGAAGGAAGCAGGCCGAAGGAAGCGATAGGTCTGGGGGGGTTGGTAGTACTGAACCAAGGCGTAAGAAATAATAAAAAAGAAAAAAGAAACGAAATAAAAAAACGAAAAAACGAAACGAAAAACAGGGCGACCATACATGAGCAGCCGCGCATCAGCAAATGGTTCGGGGGTGCATGGCGCATGCATGCGAGGTAACCTACAGAGGACTGTTGGTGATGCAAGCCATCGAGAGGGGGGGGGAACCAACGGTTGGACAGGGCCGCGATTATGGCTGGAATAACGAAGCCGTGGTCTCCGCAAGCGGCGGCAACGGAACCTGGGTCGTTGTGATATGATTTTTTTGTGTTTTATTTTGTGGAGGATTACCGGTCTGGACATGGCAGTAGGTAGGCCACGAGGACAGAGAACAAAGGAAAACGGGCGGCCAGGAATCTATTAGAATAATAGAATGCCTACTTTGCAAATAGAACTATGCCATACAAGCCGCTGACCGGAGACGGCGTTGACGCTGACAGCCGCCTTTCAGGGGACGGCTGGGCGCTAAGCAGAAGGGCCCGAATAGCCCGCCACAGCCATGGAATCTGGCGTAATTATTGCCATCCGAGAACAAAGCGCCGGGGCGTGGGCCGTTGCAACTGGGCAAAACGCTAGAGCGGACGGCGGCGTCTACGAGAGAGAACGAGGCCTGTTAAGTCGGCCGAAGGGGTAAGCAGGCGGCAACTTGTCGTCGGTTATGTTTTTTTTTTTTTAATTCGGGGATGTCTATTTGTCTATATGACTGTTTATACGAGTACGGAGTATGTGACTGTCTATGAAACATGCAAAGTCCTCTATTCCTTCCCTATGCCCTTGACGACGACGACATCACCGTGACCGGGACCTTGCTGGCTGTTGTCACCGCAGGACCCTTGGTCGGCGGTGCAATGTCGTTGCCGCCGTCGCTGCCGTCGCTGCCGTCGCTTCCCATGTCAGCAATGCCATCGACATCACCGACACCGATCTCCGGATCCTCGGCCGACACAGCGGCAGCACGCGCGGCGGCCAGCTTGCGGTCCATGCGGCGGCGCCACGGCTTGTACACCAGGACGGAGCCGACGGCGGTGACGAGGAAGACGGCGCAGATGGAGCCGCCGACAATGTCAAAGTGGTCGCCGATGGCGCCGACGCCGTCCCAGAAGCGGCCGGACGGATCGGTCATGACGTTGCTGGCGAGCGTCAGCACCTGGACGATGCCGATAAAGGCAGCGACGACAATGGTGATGGCGGTGAGCACAATGGAGTAGTAGAGGACGGCGACGGTGTCGCGCGAAAACGACTTGGACGTGTAGAGCGCCATCATGAGGGCGCCGTCGGTGGTGTCGAGCATGCACATGCCGGCGGTGAAGAGGGCGGGGAAAATCAAAATGAGCCACAGGCTCGTGCCCTTGGCGCCCTGGATGCTGGCGATGCCGAGCAGGGCGACCTCGGAGCTGGTGTCGAAGCCGAGGCCGAACAGCACGCCCAGGGGGTACATCTTCCAGGGCCGGTCGATGAGCACAAACAGCCGGCGGAAGACGCGCACGAGGACGCCGCCGCCCTCGAGCTGGAGATGATGGGCGGCCGAGTAGTCGGCCACGGCGGCGCCGCCGCCGTCGGTCTGGGGTGGCGACTCAGATGCCGCCGTCGCCGCTGCCACGGCGTTGGGGCCGGCCTGTGCGCGCGCATGAGCGTCGCTGTCGCGGCGGCCGGCCGTGTGCTCAATGTCGTGTGTAGCCACAGCGTCGGCGTAGGTGTCGACGTCGCCCTCGTCCCCTCCATCACCCCCGTGTAAGATAGCATCCTGCTTGCGCAGCTCGGCGCGCAGCCCCCGGACCAGGCGCCACAGCACCCAGGTATTGCCGGCACACAGGATCAGCAGCACGGCCGACGACACGCTGGTGCCGATGATGTTGCCGACGCGCTCAAAGCCGTTGAAGCGGTCGCGCAGCGCGCCGGACGTGGCGGCGACGACGACGCACGTGATGACGACAATGGTGGAGTGGCCGAGGCTGAAGAACGTGCCGACGGCGACGGGGCGCTGGCCCGAGGCGATGAGGCGGCGCGTCATGAGGTCGATGGCGCTGATGTGGTCGGCGTCGAGGGCGTGGCGCAGGCCCAGCGTGTAGGCGAGCACGGCGGTGCCGGTCAGCGCCGGGAAGAAGCCCAGCACGATGCCGACGGCGGCCCAGACGGCGACGTTGATGACGACGAGAAGGCTGATGAGCGCGAGGGCGGGGCCGGGGACGGCGCGCAGCTGGCGCGGCAGCCGGGGGAAGACCCAGTACTGGAACGCGGCAAAGGGGGTTCTCATTGTGGGGGGTAGACCGGAGGTAGGCCGGAGGCGGAGGTCCGAAGGCGGAGGTAAAAAGTCCGGATGTCCGATACGTGAGCAGACCGGCGACGTGATCAAACTTCAACCCAGAGCGTCAAACACGCTCTTCCACCCTCGATGCCTTGTAGTCTGTAGGAGAGTCTCTAATTCTTTTTCTCTCGATTTTTTCTTCTTCATTTTTTCCTCCCTCCCCAGCCCTCCTCCATATACTAGTTAGCAGTAGCTCCGACAAAGCTCCCGGCGGTTGTCCCTTTGCAGCTCCCCCGCTAGTACTACTCGTAGCAGCACCTGCCTGCCCCGCGTTGTGCCTCCCGCCTACTGGCGATCGCCAGTGCGAGTACTCGTCTTAATGGGCAAAGACGCGGCCGGCCGACGGCCATGCACGCGCCAGACCAGTCACAAGCGCTGGCCTTATCACTGGGCGCCGTGTCACGAGTACTTTTGGCCGTTGCTGTACTCTGTACTGAGCATTTTTTTTTTTTTTTTTTGCTTTTTCTTCTTCTTCTTCTTCTTCTACATCCCGTACTCCAAACTTCTTGGCATTACTCGATGGAAATAGCGTCTGAAACTCTCCAGCGAGCCTCCACTAACACTACCAGAAGAGGAAATAAATAATACTCGTACAGCTGCATCGACGACGGCCATTCTCGTGATGCTGTCTCTATGGACAGCATGCTTTTATTCTTGAGTAAACGGCCTACTTTCTGTGGCTGCTCTTTTATTTATCCGTGACAAATCAAGCAAGTGCGGGGTACATCCAGCACGTCTTGGCAGGCCGTAAGCTGCTGACATTGTTATGGCTGTCGCTGAATCTGTCACGATAACGGGCAGCTGTGGTGGGCGGGAAGGAACGATGGAAACATGCTCTTCTACCCCTATATCATCCTATATTTTTTTTCCTGTACTCGATCCTTTTTTCTCCCTTGTTTTCTTTTGTTCTTTTTCTAGTCAGCCATCGATAATACTACCCCCCCCCCCATTTTATTCTTTCGCCATCTTGATCCGCGCCCGAAGCGCTGCATCCTCTTTTTTTAAAACACCTCCATCTACATCTCCTCACAAACATTACCCACCCTAAAACCAACTCTAAACCCATCAAGATATATACCCCCCCCCCCCCAATGTCCAAAAAGGACCGCACCCTCGGCGCCCTGCTGGGCGCCCACGCCGGCGACGCCCTCGGCTCCACCTACGAGTTCCACAGCTGGTCGGACCTGCGCAAAGCGCACCCCAACGGGATCCCGCACCGCATCCTGGGCGGCGGCCTACTTCAGTGGCCGGCCGGCCACGCTACCGACGACACCGACATGCTGCGCGCCGTCCTGCTGGCCTACAAGCAGCGCCGCGAGGACCCCACCTTTGCGGACAGCGCCGCCTGTGTGCGGCTGGCCACCGAGGCCGCCAACTACATGCTCGACTGGTACGAGGGCCGCTGGCCCGGACGCCGCCCGGGCTCCAACCCCGCCGACATTGGCGGCGCCACGCGCTCCGGCCTCACCGCCTATGCCGCCACCCTCCCGCGCGACCCGCGCTGCGGCGGCGCCGGCCAGGGCAAGGCCGGCAACGGAAGCCTTATGCGGTGCATCCCCACGGCGCTGTTTGCCACCGGCACGCCCATGGTCCAGCAGAGCGCCCTCATCTCGGCCGTCACACACGACGACGCCCGCTGTGTCCTGGCCTGTGCCGCCTACAACGTCATTGCCGCCGCGCTCGTCGCCGGCTGCACCCCCGCCGACGCCGTCGACGCCGGCCTCGCGCTCCTGGTCGACGACTACGGCAACGACAACGATAACACCGTCGACGTGGTCCTCGCGGCGTTCAGCGACCGCGACGGCACCGTCTTCGGCACGCTGACGCTCGAGAACCTGCGCGCCGCCCTGCCCCAGGTGGCCGCCGCCATCAACAAGGCCAAGACCGTGCGCGTCGCCGACCTGGCCCGCCTCGGCCCCCGGTCCCCCCCCGGCCTCGACGCCATCCCCTTGGGTGCCTCGGGCTATGTGCTGGAGACGCTGACTGTCGCCATCGCCGCCGTCCTGGACACGCAGCACACCGCCGCCGACCTGCTCGTGGACGTCGTGGCCATCGGCCTCGACTGCGATACCAACGCCGCCGTCGCCGGTGGCCTGCTGGGTGCGCGCGATGGCGTTGGCGGCTTTCCGCAGTCGTGGCGCAATACGCTGCAGTTTGCGTCCGAGTTTGCCGACATTGTCAATTTGCTGATGCCGGACGAGTAGTCTTTCTGTATGGAACGAGTGGTCTACCCCTGTATCCCGAATGAGAATGAGAATGAGAATGAATAACGACTGTCACTGCCCCATCTGCAGCACTGCTGCCTCGTAGCCGTCTGTGCCCTCGTCCGTCCGTGCCACCGTCAGCGCACCCAGCTGGATACCGTCTAGCACGCGCACATTGACCGGCGCCATGTCCAGGTTCTTGCGCACCATGGCCTTCTTATCCTCCGGCAGCCGCGCAATCACCTGCTGCGGCGGGCCGTAGATGTTCATGTACACGTGGACGCCGCACGTCTTGCAGAACGCGTGGCCCATAAAGCGCCGGCCGAACCGGTAGTCCTGCACATTGTCCGTGCCGCCGATGGCCACCTGCGCCTTGCTGGGGTAGACGCCCACCCACGCGTTCTGTCTGTCAGCATTTGCACGTATACCCAGTTGGAATCCAATCTCCAGAAACAACTTTTGAAAAACAAATGGACAAAAAACTCACCCTTGTGCAGATACTGCAGTTGTCCTCCTTAACCGTCATGTCCTGGAGAGGCGACCGCAGCTCGACCGTGACGGCGCCGCAGATGCACTGTCCCGTCGTCGGGTAGACGGCAGGCTCTGCCACGGCCCGTGGTCTGTCTGGTTAGCGATCCTCGACATCGACATAATAGTGAAGACAGTCATACTCGAGCTCGAACTCAAACGGATTGACACCGCGCACGGCCCGGACGTTGACGGCTCGGGTCCCCTTCAGCGGGCCATCATCAACAAACGTGCCGAGCACACACGAGCCGCAGTCGGCACAGAACTGGTACGCGAGCGAACGCGTCTTGTAGGACACGAGCTTGCCATCGTCGCGGCTGACGCTGACCATGCCGTCCGTCGCCGGCAGCCAGAGCGCGCCCAGCTTGGCCGTCCCATCGTCCGCGGCATCCCGGTCCAGCAGAGCCGCCTTGGTGAGGCCCTCGCGGTCGACAGCCACTTCGAAACGGTACGCGCCACAGTGGCAGTTGCCAGAAATCATCTTGTGTGTCTGATTGATGAGTGCTTGCCTTCGGTGGGTTGGCTCGAGTTTGCTGTCGTTGTGTTTCATAATCAAAAATCACCGAGATCATGGCATCCGATGACCACCGTTGTGGAGTGTCGCGAGCTGGCGGACACAATCCTTCCAATCCCACCTACCAAATACAGGATGGCACGACGAGACTGATAGATGAGAGCTGAGACGAAAGAGTTGCCGGATTTAGGAGATCTTTAAATCCTTTGGGGCTGGTACAGCTCATTTGTGGGCATCGCAGAGTCCCACGATGTCGTTGTGTCAGCAAAAGGAACTCACTGATATGAAAAAAATAGATAGTAGCCAAAAAAAACTCAAGTATTCAAAAATGCAGAAAATATAATCAAAAATGTAGCCAAAATGATCTACGTAATGCCCAAACATCGACTTTTAACAAAACATCGCTCCCACTGCAAATCACTCAGCGGCCGGCTCCGGCTCCTTGGGCACCGGTGCCGCATGAATGACTCGGCCATTCTCGAGAATCACCGAAAAGTCAGCGTCGCGCACAGCCTCCAGACGGTGCGCAATCGTAATCACCGTGCTGTAGCGCAGCTCCTCGCGAAGCACCGCCTGGATCAGCTGCGCCGTCTTCTTATCAATCGACGCCGTCGCCTCATCCAAAATCACAATCGGGCTGCGCCGCAGCACCGCACGGCCCAGGCCAATCAGCTGCCGCTGGCCCTGGCTCATGTTCTTGCCACCGCCGTCGACGCGGCTCGTCAGCGAGAAGTCGCCCGACGTGCCCGACAGCACGTGCCGCAGCACAACCTCGCACTCGGCGTCCGTGTACTCGTTGATCGGGTCCAGGTTCTCGCGCAGCGACCCCGGGAACAGCACAGGGTCCTGCGCCACAAAGCTGATGCGCTGCCGCAGCTTGTGCTTGTTCACCTTGGCCACATCCACGGCGCCAATGTACAGGCTGCCGCCGGGCGTCTCGCTATCCTCGTCTGTGTCCGGCAGAACGGTGCCCAGCAGTGCCAGGGCGAGCGTGCTCTTGCCCGAGCCCGTGCGGCCCGTAACAGCCACCGTCGAACCCGCCGGGATCCGCATAGTAATGTTGCGCAGGCTCGGCTCCAGGTGAGGCGCGTAGCGGAACGAGGCATTCTCAAACACAATGTCGTCGTTCGCCGTCGGCCAGGCAGCAGGCGGCTCGAGCGTGCCGACGGGCTCCTCGTCGAGGTCGAGCAGCTCCGTGACACGCTCGACGGACACAAACTGCATCTGCAGCTCGCCGTACCGCCGGCACAGTACCTGCGTGGCGTTGACAAAGTTTGCCGCAGCCGTCAGCACAAACGCAATCAGGCCGCTGGACAGGCCCGTGGCGAGCGCCGTCATCGTCAGGGTAAAGGTGGATAGGGCCGAGAGCGAGTTGAAGCGCCACTGCAGCCACGCCTGCAGTGACCAGTAAAAGTGGTCCATGCGCTGGAAGGCGTCCGTCGTCTGGATAATGCGTTCCTGGAAGTGCGGCTGCACGCGGAATGCACGAACAGTCGTCAGACCCTCGAGGAGGGTGCCAAAGTTGGACATGAGAGGCGACAGCGAGACCATCTCCAGCCGGCGCAGCGACTGCGATGCGGGCAGGAACTTGAAAAAGATGACCACAAAAATCGACGTCATGAAAACGGCCATGACCAAAAAGGTCGGGGTGGCCGTGGCAATCACCAGGATCGAGGACAGCCAGTTGAAGGCGAACCATGTGCAGCGGAAAATCTGCTGAGCCACAGCGCCATCAATGGTGCCAATGTCCGACGTCACACGGTTCATCAGGCGGCCGACCGGCGTCACGTCGAAGAAACGGAAGGGGGCGGTGCTGACGCGGATCATGACCTCCTGGAACACCTTCTTGCCGGAGAAGTAGGTGATGCCGATCAGGATGAACTCAGGGAACGACCGGAAGAACATGCCCGTCAGTGACAGAATAGTGAACCAGAACAGCCATGGGTAGACGTTGTCGTTGGGTGACGGGAGGCCAAAGTTGCCGTCAAACAGGCCTCCTCCAATCGTGCTGTTTTCGATATTCATACTTTGGCTGGTGACGACACCTCCTCTGCCTTGGGATGCGCCCATGATGATCTGGCTCCCCGACGCCGCAATATGCGCGACGGCACGCGAGACAATCTCCAGGGCGCTCGCATCACCATAGGCCTCGCCCCAGACCTTGAGGAAGTATAGGTAGCCGATCTTGGCCAAGCGGAACATGATAAAGTTGATGACGGCAAAACCCCACCACCAGAGATTGCCGGCCTTGACGTAGCGCCAGTAAACTGAAAACACAACACCGCCATGAGAGCGGTGCTCCTCCTCGATGAATTTGTTGGTGGCAACCTTGTCTGCGTCGGCCTTGGGTGTAGTATCGGACGCGCCCTCGCTGACCTCGTCGTCGGATCGAGAAGAAGAAGAGGCCTCGGCGTCGCTGGACTCTCCCAAGACAGGTGCACGAGAAGGACCTGCGCTGTCCGAGCCAGAAGCAGGGCCGGCTACCGACAACCGAACCTTGTCGGCATCCATCTTGGTCACGACGCCGTTCTCATCGCTGACCTCGTAAATCTGATCCGCATAGCCAGCCACCAGATCCATGCGGTGCGTGACAAATATGACAAGGCGGTTGCGCATGAGACCAGAGGTAGCAAAAAGACGCTTCATGATCGTCTCTGCGGTGTTGTGGTCAAGTGCAGCGATCGGGTCATCCAGTAGAAGAATCCGAGCACGGCTGTAGACGGCGCGGGCAAGAGCCACACGGGCCTTTTGGCCACCGGACAGACCGATGCCGTTCTCGCCAACGTTGGACAGGTCACCGGCCTCGAACTCGGCAAAATCGGGTAGCAGGCAGCAGGCTTCGATAACCTTGTTGTAACGCTGCTCGTCGTAGGGCAGGCAGAACAGAATGTTCTCGCGGACCGTCATGCTCTGCAGCCAGGGAGTCTGCGCGCAGTAGCCGATCATCTCTCTGGGAACCGAGCGGGTGCCCGAATGCTTGTCCATTTCGCCGAGGATAGCCATCAGCAGGCCGGTCTTTCCCGTACCGACCTTGCCAAAGACGACCGTAAGACCGGGACCATCGGCCCTAAGGTTGACCTTGGACAAAATAGGCGTCTCGGCAGTCGGCCAAGCGAAGGCGGCTTCCTCGAGATTGATGACCATGGGGCCTGGCGGGTGGATGATGCCGTCGACGATATCGCCGTCGGGGACCTGCGTGAGCACGTCGCCTTCGGCACTGTCGACATCCTCCTTGTCCGGCTCGTCCATAAAGTCTTCAATGCGGCGAATGGCAATGTTGGCGTTCATCAAAACCGTAATCAGATCGGGCAGCTCTCTCAGGCTCTGTTCAAGCATGTCAAATAAGTTAAGAGCGGGGAAGGCAACGTCAATGGTCAGCGCGCGGCCCTCGATGACGGTGTAGATGTAGAAGGCGGTAATGGGGAAGAAGTAGGCGGCGCCCTGGTTGATGACAAAGATCAGTCTCTGAATCATGCTGGTGACGACGCGATACCAGAGCTCCGTCTCGCGAGCCTCCAGGATATTGACGAGCCACTTGTCCTGCCAGTCATACCAGCGCAAATGGCGGATCGACTCGATGAACTGGGACGTGACCTGCAGCTTGACGTCGCTGACAGCTCGCCGCGCCATCTCCCAGCGTACAAGGAGCTTGACGACAAAGATGTTGATGATCTGGGCAAAGATGATCACCAAGATGCCAAGCAGCGAGGCAGCGCCCAGCATACGCCACAGCAGGTAGATGCAGAGGAAGAAGTTGAGAGGCTTAGTGAACAGAGTGGGGAACTCCCAGAAGCGCTGCGAGACCTCGTAGACGTCGTTGCGCATGAGGTTGAGAATCTTGCCGGTCGATGCAGGAGCGGAGCTGCTGACGGCGCCGTTGGCAATCTCGGTCATACCACCACCGCGACCGCGGACACCACCGCCACCGGCGGCGCCAGCCGCACCGCGGCTGACCAGCAGCTTAGGCTGGGGTGCTGAGTCAGCGCTGCTGCTGCTGTTGTTACCGTCCTTTGCTTTCTGTTGCTCGGCTTCGGGAAGGCCGGGGAAGGTAAACGCCTTGCGGCGCAAAGTCTTCTGGTAGATCATGGTGATGAGCTCTCCGCGTGAGCGCTCGTAGCAGCGGCGTGTATACCAGAGAGAAAAGATGCCGGCCTGGGCACGGAGAATGTTGACAGCGCAAATGACAAATGCATAGATGGCAGCCACGCGGCGGCTAGCGTCAGGGCCCTCCATGGAGAAGAGCAGCTGCTTCAGCAAGACGATCGGCAGCATGGAGAGAACGGAGTCAGCGATTCCCAGCAGTGACGTGATGATGAGGTCAGGGGCGTTGACTTTGACAACACGCGCAGTGACGGAGCCTCTGACATCGTGGAAGAGGCGGTACAGGCGAGCGTGCTGGAACTCAAATGGCAGGTGCCAGACATCGCTGTCGTGCATCTGGCGTGCTGCGCCAAGGCTGATCATGGGCGACATCCAGCTAGCCGTCATCCACTGGTAGAGGTTTAGGTTGTCCTCGGGGCTCCGCTTCTTGATAGAGGGCGTCTCGAAAAGACCGGCAACCTGGTCGCCCTCGGTACCGTTGCCGAGACGCGAGTCCCGCATGGGCATGACCAGCATAATGGCAATGGAGAGAATGGTGACGCTCATCTCGGCGATCCAGTAGAGATTGCCCGGCCACTGAGACAGGACGGGCACGCCAAAGAAGAGGGCGGTCTGGGTGATGAGGGTGATGCTGTGGATGACAAAGACGGTGCCGGGAACGGTGTGCGGACGGTCAATGGCAAGAAGAAGAACAGTGACAATCTACACGGTTGGTTAGATGCCTTCTTGTAGAGGAGCAGATCGGATCAGATAAAAAAAGGAAGTAAGAAGGGGTTGACCTACACAAGGAACGACGGGCGTCAGGTAGAGGAAGCCAAGCTTGGCGGCAAAGGTGAGGATGAGGCTGGTCACGGCACCAGCGACGGAGAGCAGGACGAGCGAGACTGTAAAGAGGTGCCATGACTGGATGTAGAGCGAGGCAAAACCGCTGCCAAAGCCGACGACGCGGACATCGACGGCGCTGCTGCGGCGACGGAAGGCGACGACGGTGCTGCCGGCGCTGCTACCGCCGACGTTTGTGTCCGAGTCGGCAACCTCAAGGTCAGCATCGGTTCCGGGGCCATCCTCGACGGCAACCTCGGCGGTCAGATCACCGGCTTCGCTGTCGGTCGACGGAAAGCGGCCGTCTTTCAGGCCGAGCACGGACTCTTCCGTGGCAAACCCACGCAGCCACTCGGGCCGGCGGCGCCACACAGGCCGCAGAGCATAATGGCCAATGAAGATGAGCAGCGACACAAGAAGGGGGATGTAGGCGACAATGCCCGGGCAGCCGTCGCCAAAGGTGGCTGACTTGGGTATCTGGCGGTGTCAGTTGTATTCACTTTTTTTTCAAGGCTTGAGAGCGGGCGTCGGCAGTGAGATCAAGATCAAGGGGGGGGGAGATGCATTACCCATATCTTCCGGCAGCAGGAGAAACAGGGCACCATGCTGTCCTTCCATAAAGGAGAGGACGCCATGGCCCTCGGATGGCGGCGGTGAGATCCGGCGCGGAAGGTGCGACCGAGATGATAACGACACGGGAAGGCGGGACCCGACCAGCTTCCAAAAAAAGATGATATGAGAGCTTCGATCAGAACGATGATCGGCAGGGAAAGGAGTGCATGCACGGAAGGTGCAATGGTATGAATATTCTAAGTGAACCAATAAAATGAATTATGGTCGTTGAAGGGAGAGATGCCGGTGAGGAATGCGCGAGCGTGATGAACAGTGTAGTGCCGTGAAAAGGCACGGTCCGGGGCAGCGGCTTAGCGACCGGCAGCGGTAATGAATGTGAAGGGTGACGAAGTTAAGCATCAAGAACGAAAACAAGAAGCGAATCGAATTGAAATTAGAGAGATGATGGAAGAGAAAGAGGAGTTCAATCCAGTGGATATTCTAATGAACAAGAAAAAATCGAATAGGATAAAAAAGAAGAAAAAAAGACCGTCGTGGAGAAGTGCTGTGTGCTGTTGGACATGCACTGTTGGAGGTTGGCCCAAGACGGTCGGGCACTGTGTGTCTCAGTGCGATCTCTTTTAGCGGTCTTTTTTTTTTTTTAGCTTGGCTACGGAGTACAGCGGACACAGCAGTTGGCGGAAGCAACGACACAACATCCCGGGCGCCTCTGCAGGTTGCCCACAAGGTTGCCTACCGGTACCGACGTCGGCCAACGCCGATGGAGAAGGGAGGGAAATAAAGAAGACGACGAAATTACCAGCCAGTGCTCCGTAAGTAAGGCTCGGCTGACGCAAGCAGATGGAGCAAAAGCGCTGACGGTTATCAATCTCACCTTGAAGCTCAAAGAATAATACTGTGCTCCGATTTACAGCCGCTCCTCTACTGCTACTAGCGTCCCCCGCCTGCTCGTTGTGTCTTTTTCTCACAGTGATAACATCACTAGCTTCATTTTTTACTCGGCGCCACTCCACAGCAACTTCATCATTGTTCCAACAACCTCTTCTCACAAAGTTGCTTTGTTCTTTGACTACCGAGTCACTCAGACCTTTTGCCTATGAGTAGGTGTCTGTGGAGATGGACGTGCGAGGCCGGCTTAAGTTTTTTCTCCTTCTCCTCGTCGATCAACACTCGGGCAATGCACGCCGGCGGCGCTGTTTTGTCTGTCGACTGCCGGCATGCTGCTCTCGCATTGGTCTGTTTTTTCAACTTGGGTTTTATTGCCTCGATCAGATAACACTAGTCAGGGACGGCTGCCCAGGTGCTAGTACGGAGTGCAGGTACTGAGTACTCGTAGAATGTGACCCTGCCAAGGACGAGTACAGAGTACGTCGTACGTACGACCAGCTCGTACTCCGTACTCGCCCTCGCCCTCGCCCTCAGAGTGCCGTCGCGTTACCCGATGTCACCGGGTAAGATGGCAGCTGCCCATGTGGCAATATCTCTCAATACGAGTGCTCGTACTTGGGGTGTGGGTTGTTGTTGTGTTGGCCCGGGTCTGCCGCATAAATGCATGCCAAGAAACGAGCCAAGAACAAAACACCGAGAGCATAACGCATAATAATGCATGACAGAAGAAACGGATTTGGATTTGATTTTTTTTGTTGCTAAAATGTAGTGGTAAAATATGAATATAGTAAATGAACGAGAAAAAAAGAAAAAAAGAAAAGCCATTATTGCAATGTCCCATAGTCCCATCCCGAGAGAGTACGCGCTGATGCCATGTTGCATTATCTTCACTGCTAACATAGACAGAAATTTCAAGATTGAATGAATAACAAAAGAAAAAAAAAGAAACGAAATAAATATAACAAAAGGAAAGTCTGTATGAACAGAGCCAGTCAACAGAACCTATGCTAACTGCTACCGTTCAGTCGGGCTCCATGGTTCTTGTGGTGGTTTTTGTGGGTGGCCAGAGTAGTCGTGGCTCGAGTGGTGCCGATGTGGCTGCTGCTGCACCGGACTATCAGAGTAGTCGCGGTCCGCTTGTGGCAGATGTGGTTGGGTCGGGCTGTCGGAATAGTCACGGCCCGACTTTTCTGTCGGCGGCTGCACGGGGCTGTCGGAATAATTGTTGTGGCCCGTTTTTTCTGCCGGCGGCTGCACCGGGCTGTCGGGGTACGTGATCGTTGTCTTGACCACGACGGGCGACGACGGCATCTCGGCAATTTCGGGCTGGATGTCTTGCGACGGCAGCTCGTATATGCTGACCGCGTCCTGCTGCTGCTGCTGCTGTTGCAAGTGTGGCGGCAGCTGCTGCAGCATCTGCGGCTGCAGAGGCAGCGGCGGCAGCGGCGGCGTCGGCGAGTGCATGTGCTGCATGTGCGACGCCGCATAGATGGCCGTGGCCGGCGTCGACATGTGCGCCGCGTAGATCGCGGTGGCCGGCGTCGATGGGTACGATGCGTTTGACGTGTTGGCCCAGTCAATGGTACCAACACCACCTTCTTGCATCTTGTAGTCGTACGCGCCCGCGTAGTGCGTCGCCATGTCGTTCCCGTTCCCGTTCCCGCCGCCACCGATGCCGCCGCCGCCGCCGCCCGGCCCAACGTTGCTCGCCACGTGCAGCATCGGGCGGTTCTCGTCGCCCGGCTGCTTCCGGCGCCGCATCCGGATGATGACAAGAATCAAGGATGCGATAATCGCAACACCGGCCACCGAGGCACCCGCAATGATGCCCGTCTCGGCCGTACTCGACATGCCGCCGCTGTCGCTGTCGTCGTCGTCGTCGCTGTCATCACTGGTGTCGGTGCCGTTATTGTTGTTGTTGTTGTTGTCGCTCGTGCTCGTCGATGTCGTGGAGTGTGTGCTCGCTATGGACGAGCTGGTCTTTGTGCTCGCCTTGCTCGTCGTGACTGTGCTCATCGTGGTCATTGAGGTCATCGAAGTCACCAAAGTCGCCGCAGTTGCCGGGGTGGTGGTGGTCAAGGGAGCCGCGGTGCTGGCCGACGAAGAGCTGGTGCTGGTGCTGGTGCCGGTCGCCGTGGTCGAGCTCGACGAGGACGACGACGAACTGCCTGCCGCCATAAAGTCTTTCACGGAAACACTCAGTGGCGTGTTGCTGTACGCGCAGGCGTCTTGCATGATGGAAAAGACCGGTGCAAGGTCGCTGTTGTCCGTATCGGCGATGCACTTGGCCGCGTTGGTGACAAAATTGCCGCCGTTGCCGCACAGGCACGCGTTCATGGTCTCCGCCGTTGAGCCATCGCAGTTGCTGTCGACGGACGCCGTGTACAGACATGCTTGTGCGTTTGCCGGGTAGGCCTTGAAGTTGTTGGTAAAGGCCTGCACGGTGGCTTTCTGTAAACATATGAACAGAACGAGCAGCGACGGGAGTCGCTTGGAATGTCGTGTCATCTCCATGGTGTGTGTGTGTGTATAGTTTGAGAGTGAGGGAAGAGGAAGGGAAGAGGGAGGGAAGAGGGAGGGAAGAGCCTCCAGTCTGTGACTCGCGACTATGCACAAACACGGTCAAAATGCAAATATCGTCAAGCGTTGTTGTGGATGTGAATGGCAAAAACAAAGAATAAAGCAAAGAGAGAGAAGATCGTTTAGAAGAAAGACCCGATCAGTCCACCAGTGTCTGAATGCCGGGTTGTGGTAGTGGTTGTGAGTGTGGTCGATACCAAGGGCCAAGAAATGGAAACCTTGTGTATGCAGAATAAAGAAAGGCGAAAACGAGAAAATGTCAGGCGAGCGAAAACGAGCGTAAAAACAGGCGAGCTGTTAGCAGAGATAGAGAAAGAGAGAAAGAGACCGGTTTGCCGTGGGAACGTGGGAAGAGAGGGAAGAAGATGAAAAAGGAGAAAAGAAGAAAAAGGAGAACCAGGTAATGAGGCTCAAAGCACAGGCACAGTTTATGCGTACTCGTAGCGTCACGATCAGACAGGACCTTCTCGGTAACCAAGAAGAACACGTCCAGGGATGGGGATACGTAGAAATAAGGAGACAAGTAGAAAATTGAAAAATCGAAACCCAAAGTCGGTCAGAAAAAGCAGACTCCAAGAGTCGAAACGTACGGAGTGCATAGGAACGCAAAACGACGATACTACGGGGAGACGAAAGAAGAGGCAGTGCGCCTATATGAGAACCTTGTTGCAAGTCTTGCAAGCCATCTTTCGGCGTCTACGCCAAGCAGGTCGGCTTCTGTCCGTCCTTCTATTTTCTCTGCCCGCGAGATGCGCGATGCACGGTGCACGGTGCAAGGTGCAGGGAAAACTCAGAACCGTGCAGGGCATCCCGGCAGCCTCTCTCTCTCTCTCTCTCCAATTCCCCACAATAACCCGAGGCTCTCTCGCAAGCAAAAGAAGGCGCAATGCTCTCTCTATGGATGCAGGCGGCTATTATTATGCCTGAGAGCTGCTCCAAGTGGGTGTGTGGGTGCTCCTCCGCCACAATGTGTTATTTTCTTATGTTCTTATTTTCCTTTCCTAGCAGATGGTGAAAGCGTACTCCGTACTACTCCGTAAGCATAATTCGGGAACTGGGCCGGTTTAACTTACGGAGTAGCAGAGATCGGAGCGCCCGTGTAGCTTATCTTGTGGTGCTAGTTGGCCAGGGGTGACTTTTTATCTTGTTACGAGCAAGTACTATTCCGTCCTCGTACACCGTACGTTGGGACACTACGGGTACTCGTGCTCGTACTCGAGAGATGACAACGGGAGAGCGGTGGGGGCCAGGCCCGTTGCAGAAAAGTCACGCAAGTCGAGGCGAGACGCCTTTTTCCTCTTTCTGAGACTTTTAGTGCATGGCTCATCGCAATATCAAAAGTCTGATATAATTTGCTGGCCATCCGTGATGCCACCCTCCAACAGATGCAAGAGGTATGGCTTCCCAGGGTTCCTGGCATTCGAGAGATTTTGATTGTTCATCAAATATGTCGATCATTCGAGACGTTGAGCTTCCAAGACATCTAGCTGGGTTGGATAACTGTACTCGTACCCGTTACTCACCTATCTTTAGGTGGAGGCTGTGCTTGCTGTTGGCCGGGATTCATAGATCCTAGCTAGGGCTGAACAGATTCTCGGGAGCCCAAAGTACGGAGTACAAAGTACGAGATCTCGTATCGTATGGACGGAGTACGGAGTACGAGCACTCGCACGGAGTGTCGCGGCAAACTCGTTCTTCTGTCGTTTCGTTCTCGGTCATGGTCACGCTGCAGATTGTGCACGAACTCACCCTTCTTTTCGTCTCATCTCTCTCCTCCTGTCCTTCTTGGGTTTCGTTTTGTATTGTGTCTTTCATTACTCGTTTTGGATCTTCTCTTTTTTCTTCTCTCTTCTTTTTTCTCTTTTTTTTCGTCTTTCCTTGGCCTCTTTCTCCTGACTTTGATTAGAATACCACGCTGCGTGCGTCGTACTTTGACCGTTCGTTCATCAGCAGGTCTGTGCCAGCTCCCCCCCCCCCCCCCCCACGGCAACTACGTCGTATGAGTTGAGAGCCCAAAGACGCAGCTCTCGATCTCCGGACCAGCCGCTTTCCGAAGAGAAGCAATGGCCTCGGCAACCTTGTCGCAGAGGACGCCCGGTGGGGAATGCTCTGTCGTCCGCGCCAGCGGGATAATGTTGTCGCCGTCGATCAGCACAATGGACGGCACCACGATGGACCGCACAAAGACAAAGAAGCGCGGGGCATCTTTTTGCGAGCTGGCCGTGGTCGTGGTCGTGGTCGTTGGTTTGGACGCGGTGGTCGACAGTCCATCTGCAGGCCGCGGAGCAGCCCACTTGCGGATGGCGGGCAAGTAAGCTTGCTGCAGATCGGCAGCCGCTTTGATGACATCGGACCGTTGGTTTTTATTCCTGGCTCGGCAGCGGACGAGTATGTTGTGGAGGGTAGTTGTTGGGACTGTTGCTTTGTCGGGCGTCGAGTTGAGGACGGCGTGCAGAAAGGCATACACGTCCGGGATCTGCCGCACGTCGTGAAGGAACGTGATCAGGCCGAGGTCGCGATCTTGAATGGAGGATAGCTTGCCGACCGGATCGTAGGTGAACGGGCCCGAAAAGGCGAGGACGACGGCATGGAAGTCGGGCACCTCGGGGTTGCCTGCGTTGAGCAGATTGATGACCATGTCAATGTCGTCAAAAGAGAGATCGCGCGACATGCCGGCCATGTGCCCAAACTCGTTGAAGGCATAGGGCAAAGTGGCCATGACGCGGCAGCCTTGGTACCCGTCGGACATTGTGGCTCAGTGTGGTTGATGTGGTGCGGTGTGGTTGGAGCAGGATGAGGTGAGGGCCAAGAAAGAGGTCAAACTGGAGCATTTCGCGATGCCAGACGCGGGTGGATGATAACCATTATTTTTGTCCATCGCGACTTCCGTTTTTATCTGCGTAAAGTAGGCATTCACCCATTCACGAGGAAGGAGCGCCTCCTTCACTATTGTAATGAGGAAGGTGCAACTGGACAAGGCTACCACTTCGTACATGCCTTTTCGTTGGTCGGGTCAGGTCTTGCTTGCCACATGATGCACATCGCTGCCATCTATCTGTATTGATGACCTTGGTAGTTGTTATTGTATCTTTTTCTCAATGTGTAGAACTGTTCGCTAACACGGGGGTAATTTGTTAAGTTTGTTTACTTTGATAGAAACTATTTCGAAATACGATGACATATATATTATTGCATAGGTTATTGACAAGAAACAAACAACTAAATAGAGCAATCATAAACAAAGTATGAATAAAAGAATTGAAAAGAATTGGAATAAAATGAAAATCAACACAATAAGATAATTAAAAATCAACATAATAAGTTAAAACTAAAATAAAAACCAACACAAAAAATTGCTGAAAAAGCTATTTTTGTACAACAATGTCTTCTTCCAAAGGCCTACAAGTGAAAACCCTCGAGAAAGTGATGATGCACGTCATTCACCGAAACAATGAGCCAAGCCGTCTGCCAAGTATCGTCGTCATCAGATGACAGCAGCAGGTCTAAAAGAGAACCGGCGGCTGGACGAACTCAACGATTGGCTGCAACAGGGCCTAAAATTTTAGTACAGTGAGGAAAACGCCTAAAGCGGTACAGTGTCAATATTGGTCTGCAGTGTATTTTTAGCAGATCTCCAGCGTGTGACGAGATTCTGGAATATTGTATCTCTATTCGTGAATTCGTAGATAATACTAGTAGACGGGACTATGCCAGCCGGCAGTGGTTTCTTGGCACACGCAAGAAAGCAAAAACAAGAAAACAATCGACGTACTCCGTATCCGATGGAAAGCAGGAAAAGATTTCTCCCGGAATCGCAATGGATTCCACGTGCCCATCGCTACAGGAGCGTTCCAGGCTGTGTTTGGCCAGGGAACGGGGACGTGTCAGGGACGACTGAAAGAGGAACAAGCATTTTTTTTCTGAGTTTTGGGTGGAGAGAGTCCCTCATAGCGCCGGCGGGACAGCGCAAGCGCGGTGTGGACTGGACCCCTAGAACCAACAACCTGAGACAGGCACGGTCACAGGCGCAGGACGAGGGGGCGGGTGGCCTGTGAGGCCGTGGGCTGATTCTGCTCTAGCTGGTCTGATTTGGGCACTCGCTCGTAGGCAGAGTCTGCCCGTCCGGGCCGCTTGGTATTCGGCCGACCGTTCTGTCTGGCCGCTGACGAGCCTGACGGTCGAGCCACAGCCACATCCCGTCATGCCAGTAGCGAGCGGTTGTATCTTTAGGCTGCGAGTATTCATATTATTTGATTTGATCACAAAGCTCACGAGTACGGAGTAGTCGTAGAAGAATGGTGCTGCTGTAGTCTGCGCTCCCTCGCCAGTTCTGCGTCGGTGGCCGTCGTACCCAGCTCACACGATTTCCCCTGACTATCAGGCGGAGTGTGCACCTTCCGGGTCGTGAGACGCTTCAAAGCATCCACTAGGGGCCTTCGTATGGCAGACGGTGTAGGGGGAACAAGATGGAGCCGGAGGATGAAGATGGCATAGTCCCGGTGGTTGGATGGGATTGTGCAAGAATCGCATCTCTTTCCCATCTCCTCGGCCACATTCCCATCCTCCTTTTTCTACACCTTGTTTTTCGTTTTCCCTTTTCTTCTCGCCGTCCCTCGTTCTTTGGTCACCTTTCTCTCCTCTTCTCGTCACCTGCATCTTTTCCGCCGAGTCCGTAATACATTCTCTTTATTTTCTTGGCAGACCGTAGACCGGTCGCCCATTGCTGGTCAACTTTTTTCACATCTTCTCTTCCACTCGTTTCTGTCGTCTTTTTTCATCATCTCTCTTTTATATATCGTCTCGCCTCATTTTCAGCCTCAGCATCTTTTCAGCATCTTTTACAGCATCTCTCGCCTTTTCAACTCGATTTTCCGCCTTTCCGCCTTTTCTGCATTATCCATCCCACCAAATAATACCCTCACCTCTACCACATCAAGATGGGTCAAGCATTTTCCGTCCAGTGGCCCGACATCTCCAAGGACGTCATCAGCCCGCAGGATGCCTCCAACGAGCTTGTTCTCGCCGTTGCCTGGGCCGGCTCCGCGTATGCCATCGGCATGATTTTCACAAGCCTCCAGATCATCGACCGCTGGCGGGGTCCGCGCGACGACATCCGGACAGGCTTCATGTCGGTACTAGCAGCAATATTCCTGGCGATACCGTGGCCGGTGGTATTGGTGATCCTGGCGGCGACCGAAAGCAACTAGCCGTGGCGAACGAGGAAGACCGGTGAAGCAACTCGATACAATACACACACCGACTCTGTCTCTGGACGAGCGGATGCTTGTTCATGGCATGGATGGACATGGATGGGCATGAACAGAAGGGCTACAGGATATCCCGTGAAGAAGAAGATCACCATGAACCCAGCAAGAGAGCTGGAGAGAGCTGGAGTAGGAGGAGAGAAGAGCCAGAGAGCCAGAGGCAGAACAAGTACCCCCTTTTTGATACATGTTTTTTATTATTATTCACCATTTCGTCTTCTCTTTTCAATTTCATTTGTTTTTTTCTTTTCTTTACTCTACTATAGCTGACCAATACCGACGTTTGTCATTACGAGTACTCGTACATGTGAACGGCCTTTGAGAGAGTAGAGAAGACTTGCGTGTACTCGTAACTGCGGCGGACTAGACTTGGTGTCCTCGACACCGACACAGCGGACAAGGTGCCGTACCATCAAAAAGTACGGAATACTGGCACCAGTGAAATAAGCATCATCTGTGGAACCCACCCCGTAGCACTTTCAAAGAACCCTCCATCGGCAGCACTACGATACTCTGTACCGTCGCCATACGTCGCACTCCGTTCAAACTCTCCTAGCAACAAACTTCCAACGTCGCTTTTGCCTCCTACTGCACCGCTCTCGAAACATCCGTTCCGGCTGGCCAGACAATCGAAGAGGAATCTTTTTTGTTCTCGGTTTGATCCAGGTGGGGCGCGGCTCGTTTCAAACCTCTCGCTCTCTCATTTCATCCTCCCCCATCTCACTCGTATCTCTACTTTCCATCCCCACCATCGTGTGTCTCAGAAGCTATCATCAGACAATACGAGTACTCGCTAAGAACCGAAAAAAAAACGAAAAAAAAAAAACATGAGCTCCTGGGTCGTGGTCAAGAACTCGGACCAGCCGGCGCAGGCACTGGCCTTTCGCGCCGCCGCGTCCGCCGATGCCGCCACCCCCGAACAGTATGCCGCCGCCCACCCGCCCAAGGGCGCCGACATCCTCGTGCGCGTCACCCACGCCGCCCTCAACCCGGCCGACCTGCACTTTATGATTGTCATCCCCACCTGGGTGCCCTTCCGCCGCCACCCGACGCCCGGCCTGGACTTTGCCGGCGAGATCGTGGCGGTCGGGCCCCAGGCCGCCGGCGTCGCCGCGCATGCCGCGCAGCCGCTGACCGTGGGCACGCTCGTGGCCGGCTGCATGAGCGTGCCTCGCGTGGCCACGGGCCACGGCGCGCTGGCGCAGTACGTCAGCGTGCCGGCCGAGCTCGTGACGCGCATTCCGGCGGTGCTGCTGCAGCAGCAGCGCGATCGTGATGCGCCCGCCAGCAGCAGCAGCAACCTGGCCACGGCTGTCGGCCTGCTGGGCTGTGCGGGCCAGACGGCGCACCTCGTGGCCAGCGACCCGTCCGCCGAGGCCGCGTTTGCGGCGCGCCCCACGCCCCGCGTGCTCATCAACGGCGCCAGCGGCGGCGTCGGCTCGCTGCTCATCCAGATCGCCAAGGCGCGCGGCGCGCACGTCGTGGCCGTCTGCTCCGCCGCCAATGCCGCGCACGTGCAGGCACTGGGCGCCGACGAGGCCATTGACTACCGCGCGCACACCCCCTTGCATACGTATCTTGCCCAGGCCTACAGCGAGGCGCCCTTTGATCTGATCTGCGACTGCATCGGCGACCAGCAGCTGTTCAGCTACAGCGCGGGCTACCTGACGCCGCAGGGCGCGCTCATCAGCATCGTGGGCGGGCCGACCGAGGGCGTGCTGCCGTTTGTGCGCAACAAGCTGGTGCCGACGTTCCTGGGCGGCACGGCGCGCACGTTCAAGATCCTGGGGCTGATGCCGTCGGGGGCGCGCGCGCGCGGCGTGGCCAAGCTGGTGGAGGACGGCACGCTGAAGCAGATGCCGATTGATTCCGAGTACACAATGGCCGAGGTCGTGCAGGCGTATGAGAAGCTGGCGACGAAGCACGCGCGGGGCAAGATTATCATCAAGGTTCAGGAGTAAGGGTTGATTGGGTTTGATACATACAGTGAGGAGTTTGGTTGTGACAATTTGTATCTCTATTGTTTTTTTTGGGTATATTCTTGATATCTTACGATTTTGCTCTATTTATTTAATCCACTTTGATTGATCACACCCGGTGTCCCGTGGCCAAATGACGTCGTTTTTGTGCAAAGCATGGTTTTTACGTAGGTGCAGCAATAGACGAGGCAGAAATGATGATGAAATAATTGAATTGGTAATGCTATTGAAAAAGTAAAAGTAAAAGCAAACGGCTGGATATCAATTTCTGTACTCCGTGCAACAATGCTAGAGTCAGGTCATAAGGGAACGCAAAGGGTATATACGGAGTAGAGGGCATGCAGGATGGGGTGACATCAGAGAAAAACAGTGGTAGATGGAACGGACGACAAGATGGCGAGATTTCTGCGGGCGTGGGCGTGGGCGCATGTCTGACGACGGACAAGAAGAACGGCAACGTCACATCACAGGCACTTTTGGCACTGGCTGTGCGAGCAGTTTACGCAGGTGGTGCTGATGACAAACACGCCTCCGCAGAGGTGGCAGTGGACGGCGTAGGCGCTCAGGCACATGGGCTTGGCGACGTGCTTGGGGCTCTCCATGTTGGTGTAGAAGTTTAGGATAAGAAGTTGTGTTTGTTGGTTGGCGTTGGAGAGAGGTAGTATGTCGTCAATGTAAACGACTCAATGTAAACGACAAGAGTGTAGGATGTTGGTCGTTTGAGGTAGGATATGGATATTTTTGATGCAGAGTGATTGATGGTGAATTGGAACAAAGAAAGAGAAGAGGAGAAGAGGAGAAGAGGAGAAGAAAGAAAAGGACGAAAGACGAGATAGGGCAAGCTATATATGCTCAGAAGAAAGCAGGAAAAGAGCGCAAGGCGTGAGGAAACAAAAAAAAAAAACACGAGAGATGCACGAGAGATCCAGAGATCCTCGGCCTGCCAAGAGCACGGGGTCGAAAAACAAGGACATCAAGAAATTGGAAATGGGAGGACAAGACAGACATCTGACGAACCAGGACGAGAGAAGCCAAAGCCGGATCCAACAAGGCACGCGGGGGCATGGTAGTATGCGTACGAGTATGAGAGCCTCCTCCCGGTTTGCATGACAAGTTGCAATTACAGCAATCAACGACGCTGACAGCCAGTCAGACCCAAGACAAGACCACCTCGAGCACAACAGCTGACGCCCCAAAAAGTACTCTGTGTGAGTACGCGCACAAAAGCTGGGGAGGCTTGGACTGTTCTGGTCTAGGCCCAGGTTCCCCGGATTCCCCTAGCAGAGACGCTATGAGGAAAAGGGAATAGAGCGGGAAGAGCAGCATGAGCGAGTCGTACCCCTCCGTACGGAGTACAACGGGACACACCGGAAACACGATACGAGACTCAAGCAGCCCCCACCTTGTAGCGACGTGGGAGCGTGTGGACGGGGCTCGGGTCTCGGGGTTGGTGCTACCTCACGACGTAGTCCATGCATACTCGTAGACATGGAGGGTGCCTTGTGCTCGTATTATTCAAATCGAGGCAGTTATTCAAGCCGAGCTTGCTTTTGTTGACAATGTCCAAGACAGGCTGATTTTGCGCCAGTTATTTAGTCGACAGCGACAGCGGCCAAGTGGGAGACCAGTCATTCTATCTATTGGATGACAAGGTTGCCATGTTGTGTAAAACTAAAAACTAAAAAGAAAAAAAAGAAGAAAAAATGAAAAGAAGAAAAAACCAAAAGAAGAAAAAACCCAAAAGAAAAAAAATCATCGTCTTCTACCAGTGCGGAGAATCCTTCTTGTTTAGTCCTCTTTTGTTTTCTTTCTTTCATCCGTTCTCGCAGCTTGTCTTACTTCTAAGATTGCCCGTTCCTCTAGTGCTTAAAAATTATCGTAGGCTTCCTACAAGGCACACCGATACGCCAGACGGCGTACGGAGTACAGAGGAGTAATCGCAACTTGAGGCAGTGTATCCAACGCGCTATCTCGCAGGAAATGAACGCGTTCACCTCAATTGCTCATTGCACACGATAGGCCTTGAACTGTCTGCCTTGCGAGGCATAATGCGTAAACTACATATAAACTGTCGCCGTCTGCCGTCGTTGAAATTCTGCTTTTCGTATGTATTGCTTCGAACCATCCTCTTTGGTTCGTTTAATTGATTGATTTTCTTGCCGCCCACCGCGCTGCTACTAGAGCAATGGTAAGCCCAGGTGGTGCACTCGTTGGCCGTTTGCCAGTGGAACTGACAATATGGCCAGGTGCTCACATCATCGTACAAGGCCGTGGCCGATGCCAATACAGAGGCGCTGGGCTCCCTGTCCATCCAGCCCAAGTCCAAGGCGCCCGCCGACGCCACAGTTGACATCCACTGCTTGCCCACCAACGATGGCATCATCGTCAAGGTGACGCCGCCGCAGGACTGGGACACCACGGACCGCACATCCACCACCGCTATCGCCGCACACCCACCACACGTGCCGTGCGACATTGTGCTCGTCATCGATGTGTCCGGCAGCATGTGCATGGACGCCCCGGTCCCGACGGCCGAGGGCGAGGCCGCGGAGAGCCACGGCCTCTCGGTGCTGGACCTGACCAAGCACGCCGCGCACACCATCTGCGAGACGCTCAACGACAAGGACCGCCTGGCCATTGTCACGTTTTCCTCGAACGCCACGGTCTTGCAGCCGCTCACGCCCATGACCGCCGACAACAAACGTGCGGCCGCGAGCGCCATCAATGCTATGCGGCCGGACAACTTGACCAACCTGTGGTACGGGATCCTGACCGGCATCAAGCAGCTGAACGACAGGACCGGCACCGACGGCACCGGCGACGACGACACGCACCGCGTGCCGGCCATCATGGTGCTGACGGACGGCGCGCCCAACCACATGTCGCCCGCGCAGGGCTATGTGCCCAAGATGCGCACCATGCCGCCGTGCCCGGCGCCGATCCATACGTTCGGCTTCGGCTACCAGCTGCGCTCGGGCCTGCTCAAGTCCATTGCCGAGTTCACCGGCGGCAACTACGCCTTTATCCCCGACGCCGGCATGATCGGCACCGTCTTTGTGCACGCCATGGCCAACCTGCAGAGCACCTTTGCCGCCGACGCCGTCGTGCACCTGACCATGCCGGACAGCGTGACGCTGACCGAGACGCTGGGCGCCGCAGTGCCGAAGCCGCCGTATCACCAAAAAAGGCGCGCGCCGCCCCCGCTCCCCCGCACCAAGCGCCTGACCGTCCACGTCGGCACCCTCGTGTACGGCCAGTCGCGCGACATCTACCTGCGGTACGCCATTGCGCCGGACGACGCCGCCGCCGCCGCCAGCGGGCCCCTGGTCATCACGGCCGAGCTCGAGTATGGGCAGCTGGCCGACGACGGGCTCAGTATCAAGAAAGTGTGTCTGCTTCCAGGGATGGAGGGCGACGACACGGATGACGAGAACGACAGCGACGACGATGTCCCACGCCGGCCGTCCCATCCCCTGACGGCGGGCGAAGCCGCGTTCCACGTGTCGCGCGCCCAGCTGTGCCGCTTCATCGCGTCCTACTTCCCGCTCAACGACGAGGACGAGCACGGCGCCGTGGACTACCGCCCCAGCATGCCGCGTGAGGTGGCCGCGTTCGCCGCAAGCCTGCCGGCCGGCCAGCCCGCGCACGCGCGCGACCCCATGTGCCAGGCCCTCATGGCCGACGTCGCGGGCCAGGTCACCATGGCGCTGTCGGACCCGGACCACTACAAGCGCTGGGGCCGGCACTACCTGCCCAGCCTGCAGGGCGCGCACGCCGTGCAGCAGTGCAACTCGTTCAAGGACCCCGGTCCGCAGCTCTATGCGGCCCACAGCCCCCTGTTTGTGGCCTGCCGCAACGCCCTCGACGCCGCCTTTGACACGCTGCCGCCGTCCCAGCCCGAGCCACCGGCCTACGCGCCCCGGCATCAGTTTGCGACCGGCACGTCCCCCCCACCAGGCATCGATCGTCGAGGCAATCTTTTGTGTCTCTCGAGAGGGCCGCAGGCGGCCGCTCCCAAGAGTTTTTCCCGGGCGCCAACGGCGGTCCCATCATTCAGCATGAGCCGATACCACAACGCACGGGGCCCCTGCTTTGCCAGCTTCTGCCGCGTCAGCATGGCCGACGGCAGCAAGGCCGTGCGCGTCAACCGCCTGCGCCGGGGCATGCTGGTGCAGACCCTGCGCGGCCCCCGCGCCGTCCGCACGGTGCTCAAGACCGCCGTCAGCCGCCTGCCCATGGTCGCCATCGGCCACCTCCTCATCACGGCCTGGCACCCCGTGTCGCACAACGGCGCTGACTGGCTGTTCCCGTGCAAGGATAAGAAGGCGCGGCGGCAGCATACGCCCGAGGTGCACTACACGGGCTGCATCTACTCCATTCTCCTGGAGCCCGACGACGACGTCGACGCACACGCCCTGAAGATTGAGGGCGTCTGGGCGGTCACGCTGGGCCACGGCCTGACCGATAATGCTGATGCACGCAACCCTAAGGATGTGCGGATCCATAGTTTCTTGGGCGACTACGCGGCCGTCAGCCGCAGCTTGGCAGCACTGGATGTGCGCCGGGACGGCCTCGTTGTCAATGGCGGGTCCGTCCGCAGCAACTATCGGAAGTGGCACACGCGGAAGTAATAGAGATGTTGAGGGGTTTGCTTGGCTACGTTGTACATTTTTCTTAATAGTTATCACAAAAGAGAATTGCCCGATAAATGGAATAACCACGGATAATTCATGGTATTTTTTGACGTGTGACTATAGACAAGAGTCAATGGGACGACGCTTAGAAGCGGCCGCCCTGGCCACCCTGGGGACCGCCGCCGCCGGGGCCGCCCTGATGGCCACCGAAGCCGCCCTGACCACCCTGGCCGCCTTGGGGACCGCCGAAGCCGCCCTGGCCGCCGCCGGGACCACCCTGGTGGCCACCGAAGCCGCCCTGGCCACCCTGGCCGCCCTGGGGACCGCCAAAGCCGCCCTGGCCGCCGCCGGGACCACCCTGCTGACCACCGAAACCGCCCTGGCCACCCTGGGGACCACCCTGGCCGCCGAAACCACCCTGGCCGCCCTGAGGACCGCCCTGGGGGCCGCCGGGGCCGCCAGGACCGCCGTGACCGCCCTGGCCGTGGTGACCGCCGTTGTGGTCTGCGAGGGTTAGTAAGGTAGGTTCACTGGGTAGTAGGAAGCTGGACTTATGAGAAAAACTTACGCTCGCCGAACATTTTGAGTGGATTGGGTAGTGAAGGAGGAAGGTAGAGAGAGGTTGAGGAGTGATGAGGATGAAGAGAAAGAGGAAAGAAAGGGAGCAGCTCAACAGGAGGGATGTGCCGCCGTTTATATACAGAACCGAGCTACCTCGCGAGGCGGGCAAAAGTGCTCTGACGACAACATAACCACCATTTCAGCAGTCAGCAGCCCGACTTCCGCGTGCATAGTAGGGAGTACTCGTACTCCGTACAAGCACACCGTCGACTGCCAAGACAAATACAAGAGCAAGATGGCAAAATACCTGCATACTCCGTACGAGATGACGCATGCGTTCTCTGCATCGACTAACACCGAGGCGAGGCGCTCAGCAACCTTGCAGAGCTGAGGCCCATCGTGCGCTAGCGGCAGCTAACAAGCTAGCAATGGGCCCGCAGCTGAAGGACGCGTCATACAATCTCCGTAAGGGGAGGGGGGCAATCTGTACGAGTACGGAGTTAGGAGGACGGGAAGACTGGAAGAGGACTGGAAGAGGACTGGAATGGGGGGGTGTGACGACGAGGACGAGCGGGGTGAAGCTGCAAACGGGGCAAAGACAGATCGCATGCCCGAAGCTCGAGCTCGAGCTGAGCAGCGAGATCTTCTACTTGGGTCTCAGCCGGCGGGCTTACTCCGTACTCCGTACTAGTACTACTGCCGGAGGTGTCCACCAGAGACAAATCTGATTCATTTCTCCAGGCAGCTGATCGACGGCGATGTGGCGCCGGCGTAAACCCCGTGGCCGCAAGGTTAGACCTGCCCAACAACAAGCATGATTGTTGAGATGGCGTGTCCACTGATATGATGTACTCGTAGGAGTACTCGTAGAGCGCGGCAAGATAACGAAGGTATGATACAAGGGTATAAGACTGCCGCTTCTGTCGTCGAGATGCCGTGTAAATGTCATGCCATCGGATTAGTCAGCATCGTCAGACGGACCAGCAGCCAGCAGCCAGCAGCCAGCAGCCAGCAGCCAGCAGCCAGCAGCCAAACAGCCGCAGTCATTCTCTACTTGATCTTTCTTTCCTTCTATCAAATTGAGCGCTTCTTTGTAATTTTGCATTGAGTGAAGTGCCCGTAGGACAGAACGACTCGGCCACTCGGACGTACGTCGTGGTACGCGATGCTGACACAGCATGCTCACTAATACACAAAAAAGGTTGCCCCGCGGAACATCCGCTTGTTCCGCGGGCTGCCAAACCCAAACATCCCATCGCCCGCGACAGGGCGCACACCGTACACCGTACTCTAAACGAACAGACAACACACAGTGACGCTCGGCAGCTATTTTTTTTTGTTGGTGGACTTGGCGCGTACGGCCCAACCTTGCTGCTGCTACTACGACGCCGTTTGAGAGAGACAATGCCACGCCTCGGACGCACCAAGGGCCACTACTCGTGCGATTTCTGCCGCGTGCGCAAGCTTCGATGCAGTCGACCGCTGCCCTGTATCAATTGCGTGTCGCGTGGTAAGACGTGTGTCTTGGGGGCCGCCGACGCCGCCGCCGCCGCCGCCGCAGCAGCAGCAGCAGCAGGCGTTGGCAACGACTCATGCACAACGCCTGCTGGGACGCGCACTGCTACTGCTGCTGCTGCTGCTGCTGGTGCTAGCACGCTACACAGTGCGGTCCACTATTATGAGCCGCTGCAGGCGCCCCCCAGCGACCTGCTCAGCGAGGTGCAGCGCCTGAAACAGCTGGCCGAGGACCTGGAGCGCCGCATCGCCGCCGACGCGACGCGGGCGTCGGCGTCGGCGTCGGCATCGATGCCAGCATCGGCAGGCCGTGCCCACGGCATCTCCGGCACGGCCGTGCCCTACAGCCCGGCGTCGACACAGGCCGCGTCGGGCCTCACGCCGGTGCCGCCGCCGCCGCCGCCGATGACGCCGCCGGACCAGCTGGCACACATCTGCAACGTGGTGTCGCACCTCGACCGCGTGTCCATGGGCAAAGGACTGTACGTGATGCCGCAGCACGCGCGCGACAGCAGCAGCGCCGACCAGCTGCTGTTCAAGGTCGAGCGCATCCTGGCCATCCCGTCGGCGCCCGAGTACTCGTACAGCATCGTGCACGACGACCGGCTGCGCGCGCCCACGCGGTGCATTTACCTGCCCGAGTACGGCGAGGCCATGGTGCTCGCCGACACCTTCCTCAACACCGTCAGCTACCTGCACCACATTGTGCACCACCCCACGCTGCCGGCCGCCATCCGCCGCCTCTACGACCACCTCGAGCAGGCCGAGCCGGGCGGACCTGGCGGGCCCGGCATGCCCACCTTGCCGCTGGGCGACGTGCTGCTGCTGCTCACCATTGTGGCCACGGGCACCTACCTCTACAGCCCGCCCACCACCAACAATAATAGCGGGGGGGGGGCGCGTAATAACGAGAATAACGACAGACCGCTGTTCGTGTCGCGCGCCGAGTCCACGCGCCAGACGCCGCTGTGGATCCAGGCGTCGATGCACGTGCTGGACGCCGTGCTGCGCGGCCCGGCGCCGCCCACCCTGGCCGCCATCCAGGGCATCATCACGCTGTCCTTTCTCATCACCAACGTCGAGGGCGTGGCCTTTCGCTACCGCCAGCTGATCAACAACGGCCTGCTGCTGAGCCGCGAGCTCGGCCTGCACTGCATCGACCTCGACGCGCACACGCTGCCGACGTCGTCGTGGAACCCGATCGAGCGCGAGCTGGGCCGCCGCGTCTGGTGGCACCTCGCCTGCACCGACTGGCTGCTGGCGGAGCGCAACGGCGGCGCGGGGTCGGGCGTCTACCAGGTCCACCCGCATCTGATGTGCGTCAACGAGCCCCGCAACATTGACGACGCCGAGCTGACGGCCGACGGCGCGGAGCCTGCCAACCGGCCGCTGAGCGAGGCCACGGACATGTCGTACTGCCTGCAGCGCATGCGGCTGGCCAAGATTGCGCGGGGCATCGTCGACCGCATGCCCATGGTCTCGCGGCCGTACGCCGTGGTGGGCATGCCGGGCGTGTCGCCGCAGCCCGACGCCATCTCGGATGCCGAGCTCGACGCCATGCTGCGCGAGATGCCGGCCTTTTTCCGGCTCAACACGCTGTGCGACAACGACGACGACATCAACGTGCCCGACGACAAGTTCATCCCGGCCTACATGATCCACTCGCACATCCACATCCAGCGCTGCAAGCTGCATCTGTCGTATCTCGGGTCGTGGCGGCACGATGCATGCAGCAAAAACAACAATAACAACAACAACAACAGCATCAGCATGCCGCCGAATAATACCCCGTCCGCGTCCACGTCGCGCCGCATCTGTCTGGAGGCCGCGCGGCAGATCATCCGCGCCGGCGCCCAGCTTAAGCGGCGCTCCGGCAGCCACCCCATTGTCAAGAGCCGGCTGTCGTGCATCCTGTACGGCATCTTTTTGGCGAGCATCGTGCTGATGGTGGACCTGTGCGTCGTCGTCAACCCCCAGGGCGGCGGCGGCGGCGGCGGCGGCGGCGGCGACGCCGAGATGCAAAAGGACACGCTGCAGCAGCACGGCGAGGCCATGGAGGCGCTGCGCATTGTGGCCGACGCCAGCAGCCAGTCCCCCGCGGCCGCCGAGCTGTACGCGGCGCTGATGCAGTTTGTGGCCAAGCACCGGCCGCAGCTGCTGTCCGGCGACACGCTGCGGCTGCCCACGGGGGCGGCGTCAACGGCGGCAGCGGCAGCGGCAGCGGCGGCGGCGGCTTCCGCCGTGCCCGAGGCGAAAGCACCCGGACAAACCCAAAACAGCACGGCAGACCCCATTGAGCCGCCCATGGCACCGGCAGCCATGTCGGCGGCGGCGGCGGCGATGACGACCGATGACGACATGTCGCTCGACAATACGCTCTCCTTTAACTTTGAAGGGCTCGACAACATGAACAACTTTCAGTGGGACGACTTTTTGTCCAACGTGGACCTGCCCATGTTTCCCGAGTGAGATGGGACGACGGCAGCACGGCGGCTACGCGACCAATCACGCGTTTCTGCTGCTTCCCCCCCTCATCTCACTCACCCACCTGCCCCAACAAAGGGCCACCGACGGTCATGCCGTGACGCACATGCGCAGGTTTTTGTTTTGATCCCACGGCCGTGGGCGAAACCATGCGCCGCGTCGCCTGGCCTGCGCGACGAGCAGCGCAGGCCAGCCGCCAAGGCAGCCGACAAAGTAGTGGATCCATCTCGCGGAGATGTACGAGTAGCACTTGAGAGATGGCCCCGGTCCGAGAGGGACAGCAGCTCTTGGCAGACACGGGGCTGGACGAGCACACTGGCGGCTCTGTCTACGGAGTACATAGTCGAGAATGCCCTGCACTATGGTAGGACCAGAATGTAATTGGTACAATCAATCAATAGAATCAATGGAGGTAATAGAATTAATAAAATCAAAAGTAAATGTCCTAATCACATAGTTGGCGACATATGATCAATAGAACTGAGTACTTCCTGCTCGTCTTCACCGGTTGAGCGGCACAATTTGCACACGACGCACGACGTAATATGCGTTGATTCCACACGACCTGAGAATATCCCCTGGGCATCGGAATAAACCATCCCAGAGAGTGATTGTACTCCGTAGAGCGTCGGAGAACGGGACATCAGCAACAGAAAGCCGACGTGGCAGGACGGCCAGACTCACTGCCGATGGACGGATTTAGGCAGACATCTGGCTGGCAAATCCATGCCGTGTCGGAGTTTAGAGCATTTTACGCGTGCTTATTCCGTGGCTCATAAGAAGCTGCGTGTTCATGCTCATTGCTCCCGCGTGCAGCTGACATAAGATACTGCGGCGGCATGGGAATGTGCAGTTCTGTAGTCTGTAGTGGCTGCACCGTCGAAGGATCACTATGCTGGGCATTGCCACTTGCTCATTGTTCTGGCCATCTGGTCTTGTGCGTACGAGTACATATAGCTGTAAAGAAACAAAACACCTGTTCTGACTGTCTTTTATCATCTCGATATCCAAAAATGACTCTGCCCACCCGCCAGCTCGGCCGCCACGGCCCCCAGGTCACGGCCATCGGCATCGGCCTCATGGGCCTCAGCAGCTTCTACGGCCCGCGCGGCACCGACGACGAGCGCTTCGCCTTTCTCGACCACGTCTACCACGCCGGCAACAGCTTCTGGGACACGGCCGACATGTACGGCGACAGCGAGGACCTGCTGGGCCGGTGGTTCCGGCGCCACCCGGGCCGCCGCGACGACATTTTCTTGGCCACAAAATTCGGGAATGTACCTGGGGGCGGCGTCCGCTCCGACGTGGCCTACGTGCACGCCGCCGTCGCCCGCAGCCTGCGCCGGCTCGGCGTCGCCGCCATCGACCTCTACTACGTGCACCGCATCGACGCGGTCACGCCCATCGAGGACACCATGGCCGCGCTCGCGCAGCTGCAGGCGGCCGGGACCATCCGCCACATTGGCCTGTCCGAGGTGTCGGCGGCGACGCTGCGGCGCGCGCACGCCGTGGCGCCCGTGGCGGCGCTGCAGATGGAGTACAGCGCGTTCAGTACGGACATTGAGCGCGCAGAGACGGATGTGCTACGCACGTGCCAGGAGCTGGGCGTCGCCGTCGTCGCCTACGCGCCGCTGGGCCGCGGCATGCTCACAGAGCGGTACCGGTCGCCCGATGACTTTGTTGCCGACGCCGACGCCGACGACTTCCGGCGCGTGGCACCGCGCTTCAGCGCCGCCAACTTTGCCCACAACCTTCAGCTCGCGGACCGGCTGGGCGCGCTGGCGGCAGCGGCGGCAGATGGCCGGACGGCGGCACAGCTGAGCCTGGCGTGGCTGCTGCGGCAGTGGGACATGGTGATCCCGATCCCCGGCACGACGCAGGCCAAACACTACGACGAGAACATGGGCGCGCTGGCGATTGCGCTGAGCGACGAGGAGAACGCGCAGATTCGGGCGGCCGTGGACGCGGCCGACGTGTGCGGCGAGCGGTACCCGGCCCAGGCAATGGCACACTTGTTTGCAGACTCGCCAGTGAAGAAGTGATTTTGTATTTTTTATGTATTTTTTTTATATCCGTAATGTCACGTTTGCAAGCACTTGAATACAGCGACTATAGCGACTATAGCATAGCGACTACAGCGCCTACAGCGACTACGACTACAGAGTACAGCGCCCACAGCCGTTATTGGGCAACGGCCAGAGTGGGCCCCGCCTGTTGGGCTCTTCAGTAAATCCATTTTTTTTTATTCTCCTGCGCCCAACCGCGTGGCTCGACACGGGCTATCCCGGCTCAGCCTCCACCACGCTTCGTGGCAGTTCTTTTTGTCTGTTGCCAGCACCACCACCATCCACAAACAAACCTGCAATGTCTCTCCCAGAGCCGCCCTTCAAGGGCCGCTGCATCTGCGGCGGCATCCAGTACGTGCTGACGCGACGGCCGCGGCGGGTGATCCAGTGCCACTGCACCGACTGCCAGAAGAACGGCGGCAGCGACTATCAGATTGTATGTCCTTTATGAAAGAATCTCACTCATTTGCCGCAACGCCGCAACTAACAAAAGAGATGGCCGAGTACACCATTGGCGACGTCGTGGTCGCCGACCCCCTGGGCCTGTGGAAGATCTACACCATCAAGGACGGCACGCAGAGCGGCCAGCCCAAGGAGAAGCATTTTTGCGGCAACTGCGGCTGCGTCATGTGGACGGTGGCCATGAAGGACCGCGGCGAGCTGCGCATGGTGCGGACGAGCCTGATTGAGAACGGGCTGCAGCTGTTTCCGCCGACCGAAGTGAATTTTAAGAAGTAATATTTTTTTTTTTTTTAGTTACTCCATTTTTTTGTATATCCAACTCAGTATCAACCAACCCTAGTCGACAAATCGTGACTTGGCCCGCAGCGCCGGGCCGTACCGCATGAAAATCAGCGGCGCCGGCAGTGCCAGCACCGAGATGGCGCCGAGGATGCTGGCCGCCGGGCCGACGCTGAGGTTGTGGAACATGGGCTTGGCCGCCAGCGGCAGCCCGCAGGCCAGCAGCGACCGCAGGATCGTGTTGGCCGACGTCGCGCTCGCCGCGTACTTGCCGTACGAGTCCACCAGGTAGTTGAGGCACTGCTGGAACACGACGTTGAAGCCGCACCCGATAAAAGCGCCCGCCACGGTCGGGACGGCCCAGTGGACGCGCGCCGCCACCGCCGTCCAGCCGAACCAGAAGAAGCCGACCGAGAAGAGCACGCCGCCCAGCACAATGGGCGGCAGCCGCGCCTCAGGCACGGCTTTGCCGTTGCCCTGCCGCTCCATGGCCCGCATGTAGCGCGGCTGGTTGGCAATGTTGATGGCCACGGCGCACAGCGCCCCGACAAAGAGGGCCAGGAACGGCAGCGTCGATACCACGGGGCCCCAGTGCCGGTGGTCGCGGAACACAATGGGGTACACCTCGAGCACCAAAAAGATCAGGCCGTACACAAACGACGCGTACAGCGCCACGCACGTCACAATCGGCTCCGTGAAGAACATGCGCAGCGGCCGGCTCAGGTGCTTGGCCACGACGTTGGCCAGCGTCACGCGCTCGCGCTCGTGCGGGTGCCAGTACCGCGGCTCGCCCGTCGCCGCCCGCAGCCGCGCCGCCTTGCGCGCCAGCAGCACGGGTCCGTACGTCTCGGGCAAAAACACCGCCGCCACCGCGCAGCTGAACCACGCAATCAGCGCCTCCATGTATAAATTCCAGCGCCAGCCCAGCCGCGGGCTGTAGGCAATGGCCGAGCCGATGACGGGCGCCAGGCAGGGCCCGCCCACCACGCACACCGAGTAAAAGGCCATGGCGATGCCGCGCGTGCGCGGCACAAAGATGTCGCCCAGCGCCGCCGACACGTTGCTGATGGGCGCCGACCCGAACACGCCGCCCAGGAACCGCGTCGCCAGCAGCGCGCCCGGCGTCTTGCTCGTCGCCGACCCGATGCTGAACAGGCCCAGCACAAACACGGCCGGCAGCATCGACCAGCGCCGCCCGTATGCCTCGCTCACCGGCGCCCACAGCATCGGGCCCAGCGCAAAGCCCAGCACAAACAGCGCCAGCAGCAGCACCGTCGCCTCGTGCGACATGCCCAGGTCGGCCGCCACCAGCGGCTCGGCCGGCGCCACAATCGACGACCCCAGCGAGCCCGTAAACGCCAGCAGGCCCAGGATCAGCGTCATGCACGCCTTGGCCACCGGCGGCAGGTTGTGCGGGTCGTCCTTGTCGTCGGCGCCGCCAAACGCGACGAGGAAGTCGGGGTCCATAATATTATCCGCAGGCGCAGGCGCAGGCGCAAGCGCAAGCGAGCGCCGCCGCGGCAGTCCGGACGAGGCCGCAGACAGGGCGCGTGCCAGCATGTTTTTTGGTGGCGGTGACTGCGGCTGCGGCTGTGGATGTGGCTCTTCCAGTTGTTCTGGAGATTCTGGCGGTTGAGACAACGTCCGTGACAGCGACGCCGACGCCGACGCCGACGATGAGGGCTGCCGGCCTTTCTCTGGGTCGCCTCGGTCCATCTGGTCCACGGTACCGCTGTCCATGGCAGTCATTGCTCGACCACGACGACGACGAGCTCGCACTCAAAACACAATTCTTTTTCGTTCTTGAAGCGGCCGTCACACCGACATGGCAGACAGAGCTTTTTTGCTTTTTTGTGGTTGCGTGTGGTCAACTCGTTACGCCGCCAAGACCTTCTTGTACTTGTAAGTCGCCTGTGTCTTTCGTCTGTCTTTAATTGTTTCACTTCGTACTCAGTAGTGCTACTCCGTAGATCTTTTTATTTTCTATTTATCGCCCGCGCGATAGCTGCTCCGCACCGGCTAGCGGCACCTGTGTCGGCACCTATACTCCGTATGCTTTAGCGGGGCCGCACTACGGATGGCTGCTTCCGTCGTCTCGTATCTGCGAGCTTTTTTTTGCTTGCTAAAATGATTATTAATTCAGTACGAGTACTCGTAATTTATCATCACTCTCGTCCCCTGCCCGTGTGACGGTCATAATGACACAGCTTGGTCTTGACTGGCAGGCCGTTGTTAGGGTTGTGTTTAGACAACCGCTACTGAACTGTATTTCCGTATTTCCGTGCGCTATCCTGCTTCTCTATCTTGGACGTCTCTACTCTTGCAATAGAAAACAGTGAGGATCTTCCAGAAACCCATCACACAGGTCGAGCAAGTACGCCATCGGCAACGAGATTGCCCCAGGCACATTCTAGTCCATAGTATCTAACGGGCACGGCCGCCTCCAGGACTGTAATGTGCATGCACTACGCAGACCGCATTCGGCATTGAGCCTTACATAGTGAAAAGGGCATCCTTTGTCTGTGCAAAGGTCATGGTAGGATACAAAAATAGCGTAGCCGGTGTGTGCACGTGCGCATCTGTTCTTTGAGTATTCCAATGCTTTTTATATGGTCTTTTATTTATTTCTTTCTAGGTTTGATTTTGTTTTGATCATTCTATCAGCCAACTTGAGTTCTATTCTCATCTGACTGCTTTCTGCGAGCTGTTTTATTTGAAAATTTGATTCAAATATCTCTGACATTGAATAATTCGCTTGAATAATTTGATCTCAAAGCTGGAGTATTTTATTATCAACCTTTGCTAAAATACTCTCTCGAGTGTTTTGTCGGCTGCATTGACGTCTAAACAATTATAAGATAATATTCGGACGTTCCCCCAAACCTTATTCCTAGTGTTTGCTGATGTCCATCTCATCTGATCATTGTTTCTTTCATCGCAAATGTGACCTGGCTAAAAATAGATGGAAACAAACCACCTATCAGGACAACCCACAGCCAAAATCAGCCAGTAAGACGCCCGTAAAAGCAGCCAACAAAGGATCAACCAAACCTTCTACCAGCCACGCGGAACGGTCGCTTTCCGAGAAGAAACGCGGCCTTATTTATTTATTATAAGTATTTATTTATCTTTCTTTAGTTGGGCTAGGCGCCTTTGATCCTCGGATGCGTCTGCTCCGGCCTGCGGCTAATCTTGGGCAGCGGTACCTTTTTCTCCAGAGCCTGCACCAAAAGGTACATCCCACTTCATCCCACCACCATCGATTTAAGCTTTTTGTCCGCCTTGGCTCAGCCCCCCTTTGAACAAGGTTTAAAAATAAGCTCTCGGCTAGTCGTAAAACGGCCACCTTGGTACCTGTCATCCTTCTGCGTCTAATTGAGCACAATGGCTCTGGCGCACCCGCCAGCTTTGTGGCGGTTCACGGAACGCTCACCATCCGGGGCGGCTTGGGGCCACTGCGTGCTGGCCGGAGCCAACGAGACAACGAAACAACGAAACAGAACAAACAAAACAAACAGGCTGCAGTCAAGAATTGGAATATAGCACTAATAATAACCGGCCTAGCAGCACGCCAACAAAGCGGCCGATCCTGCGAAGATGGCAAGGGTAGCACCAGCCTGACGGGTCCTTGGCGCCATAGACGACCACCCTCGTCGGCTGTGATGCTCTCTGTGCATGGCTATTTGCAGATGCAGACTGTGCTCAAGCTCACGGCGATCCCTCGAGGATCGTCTGGGCCTGTGTAGATTGTCTGGACGTCCAGACTTGTATATAACATCGTCGTCGCCCATGTTCTTTGCATAGTATCTCGACATTCATCTTCTCACATCTTCTCACATCTCCTACAACATCACTCCATCTTCACTTCCTTCTTCCTTCTTACCTCTTCCGTCTTCCACCTTTGCCTCTTCTATCTTCACTTCTCCCCCATCTAATCTCGTACACGCTACTTCTGCCTGTTCACCCTCTTCTACCTTCCACTTCTAATCTCCAACCTTCTATACTTCCCTCACGATGCTGTACTTCAACATCTTTGCTTCGGCCGCCTTCCTCGCTGGCGCCCTGGCTGCCCCCACGGCCCTGCCCACAGGTTTCCCTAGCCCCAACGCCACCCAGCTCGCCGCCATCAACAAGGCGGCCGGCGGCTCGCTCTCCAACGCCCCGCCGCCTGCCGCCCTCAATGCCAGCAGCCTCGCCATCTTCCAGCTCATCAACTTCAACGAGAACTTTGAGGTGGCCTTTTTCAACTCTCTCCTCTACAACGTCACCAACGACGTGCCTGGCTTCCAGGTGCCCTGGGGTGGCGAGAAGGCGTCTCTCATCAACGTCCTGACGACCATTCTTGCTGTATGTTCCCCCCCCCTCTCTTCTTTTTACTTAGAGTACCGTCGCTAACAACTTCTAGCAAGAGGAGCTGCACGCCATCAACGCCAACAAGGTGCTTGCCCACTTTGGCGGCTTTGCGCCCCCGCCCTGCGTCTACACGTTCCCGACCACCGACCTCGCCAGCGCCATCGCCCTCTCCCAGACGTTCACGTCGGTCGTCCTCGGCACGCTGCAGGACGCCGCGCAGGGCCTGGCCAAGAACGGCGACGACGGGCCCGTGCGCGCCGTCGCGTCCACCATTGGCCAGGAGGGCGAGCAGAACGGCTTCTTCCGCAGCCTGCTCAACCGCAAGCCCTCGGAGAAGCCGTTCCTGACCACGTCGGTCGGCCCCCTGCTGTTCTCGTCGCTGCAGGATTTCGTCGTCTCGTGCCCCTTTGACCTCGCCCAGATCAACCTGCCGCGCTTCCCCACCATCCAGCTGCTCTCGGGCGACGCCGGCAACAACGTCTCGCCCGCCGACCAGACCCTGACCTTTTCCGTGAACCTGACCGGCGTCGACGCCGCCAAGCCCTACTACGGGAACGGCGCCGACGCCCTGTTCATCACCTACCTCACGGGCCAGGACCTGCCCATCAGCAAGCCCATCACCCAGATTGCCTGGACCGGCGACGTCATCACGTTCCAGGCCGATTTCCCTTTCACCGAGTTCGTCATGGACGGCCTGACCATTGCCGCCCTGACGACCGCCCAGAACTTTACCAACGCCGGCGCCATTGTGGCCAGCACCCTGGCCGGGCCGGCCTTTATCCAGGTCAATGAGGCAATTCTGTAGGGTTTTTTTTTCTTTTCTTTTTTGTGTTTGTGTCTGGTAGCGGCGTTGGCGGTTTATTTTTAGACATTTGGCATTGGGTTGCATTATTGGCGTAATGCTTTCTTTCTTTCATCATTTTTTTATATCTTCTCTTTTCGATCTCTTACTTCATTCTCTTTCTTCTTATTTCTTTTTAGTCTCTAATAGATTCGCATTACATTGGCATGGCTTCTTTATGTACGAGTCTGGTACCGGCCGGGCCAGCACGGGACTCCTTTACAGCAACTTTACAGCAATGTACTCCGTATGTATCACTTGAATTCGTAGAGTGACTCTTCGTAGGAAAGAATCCGTTTTTGCAGCAATTTTTTTTTTGTTACGATTAATACAAAGAAAATTAAATGACAAGAAAAACAAAAATAAACAAAGAGAAAGTAAATATAAATGCAGACGAAGAGAAGGCAAAAAGTTAATAAAAGAGAAGTTGAAAGATACTTCTGTCGGTAGTGTAACGGACGTCCAAAAGTAAGTACTCGTGCCACGCCCCACCTTTCGCGGGCCGTATCTAGGGATCCACCCTCCCCGCACCCTTCTACGATAAATCGTACCTGCGATGGGGCGTTACGGTGCATCACGTGCTTACTGACAGCTCAGCTCTGTTATTGAAGTTGTTTCTGGGCTTTCAAAACCTATCTTCTCTTCCTTTTCCAATACGCGAGTACACATCGAGGCATTTCGCCTGTCTTCTAGCCCTTCTACTACATCAGAATGGGTGGTTGCCAAATCCAAGAGTGGGTGGCCACATTCAAATTCATCCCACGCATCGACGGCCACGGGAACGACGCTCCTAGCGAAACAACCATTGACGACTACGACGCCTACCACCAAGAAGAAGACTCTAATTGCGACGATTTGGAGACGTCCACAGACCAAAGTCAAAGCGTGCTGGTCGGTATCGAAGACGACCTGCTCATACCGACACAGCGCGACATCGAGCAGCTGTACTACCGTGGGAAGGCGACATGGGAGACGTTTGTCCGCGAAGCAGAAAGTCTCCCGTCCGAGTACCCATTCCCATTCCCATCGGTGTTCGGCAACCCCTACATCCTGCTGGGGGACGTCCCCCGTTTGCCCGAAAATTTCCCGAATGTACGTTTTCTGTCCGGCCAACCAGTGTGGCATGTGCCGGACCCCGAGAACGGCCAAAGCCAAAAAAGCACACCGCGAAACAAGAAACAGCCTGCACCGTTTGATTTGCAGAATCCATACGGCGTACGAAAAAAACTTGCAACTACGAGCTATGCAGCCTGTTGCATGCCGCACAACAACACAGCAGCCCTTTTCAACAACAACTGCACTCACAAGGCCGGCCAGTGGCCTGTTGATTCTGACACTCTGCTGGTCATACATTCTGTCGGCACGGCTGCTTCAGATGCAAGGACGGACTATGACATACCACACTCGTCACATGTTGAAACCAGATACTGCACCTAGATCTAGTAGACGGCGCGGTCAAAAAAAGGAAAAGGAAAAGGGTCCTGCCGTTGTCGTCATCAGGCTTGTTGGGGATGAAGTGCCAGGTGATCTGGTGTACTGGCTCTGTGGCCTCTTGGCCCCCGAGCTGGCGTGGGGTCCGGCAGACGGAAAGGGCGTGCCACCATGGGCCGCGTACTGTCCTGGCGATGCAACGTTCCGAATCCAGGCGGACGACAGCAGCCTCCAGGAAGCCAGCCAACAACACTCGCCACCGAGTGCAGCGCGGGCCACCGAGCTTTTGATTATTTTCTGCCGCCTTTTCAATCTCGGACCAGCAATATCACACGAGCTTGATGACATGGGACCGCCCACGGCCGCCTTCCTAGCTGCCCTGATGCTGCCCTTTGCATCGGCCAACGGCCTTTGCCCACAATTTGCTGTTCCACAGCTCCGGAAGTCACCAACCCAGGGATGCCGCGCAAGAAGCGACGCGAGCGTGTTGGCAGCACGGCTTCGGCAGTACACAGCCGACCTCCCGTACTTTATGACACTCAGCTTGGACGACATGGGCATAGGATCGCTTCTGTGGAGCGTGTTCTGGCAGCCGGACGTTGTTTGCAATCTCGTCAGCGTGTGGTTCAGTGCGACTCTTGCGGTGCTGCGCCCCATCATCCTTGATGATGCGCGGCGAAACGCCCTGCGGCTTGTGCAAGTCTTTGCTCTGCGCCGGCCCCGTCCCGCCATGTGGTGGCTCGGTCTCTTTTGTCTTCTGGGCGACATGACGGCTGTGCTGGACTGGATCCCGCGGTACATGGACGAGCTCTACGAGCGACCCGGGTTCGGCACCCTCAATGCGCCCGATCCGACCGCGGCCGTGTGGACGCAAACGCCACACTCCTACCTTGACGACGTAGTAATAGCTCCACGTCCTTGTCCGGATCCAACGACACCGGTGGCCCTCGACGATCTGCTACGCCATCGGTACAACTTTCGTCTCCAGGAGACCGTGTCCCTGGCCTGGCGGCCCTTTGGCTATGCACGGCGCGAACGGATCGAGCCCGAGCTGTGGCCGTGGCTGGAACAAGGCTGTTCTCGCAAATACATCACCTGGGTCTGGTGGATCAAGTCCAAAGCGACTCGTAATACCACCGCCGGCGTTCGCCAGAGCGGATTCATGACCAACAACACACGCCGGAACGTCCCTAACGTGCCGGACCGCCTTGGCCTTGTGGCGGCCGACAAAGCGGGCGAGGAGACAACTGTATTACCTGCGTTTAAGCCGCTTGCATCGAGGATGATGACATATTGGATGCTTTGCCGTGCCAAGGAGCAGATGGGAGGTGACTACGATTCCCTTGTTATTGATGTGCAGGGACACAGGTGGTCACGTTGGTGACCACGGCTCGTGCTTTGCCCCGCTGTGCCCTGTCATTTGACTATTGAAAACGGAGTACGTTGTAAAAATGCTTTGATGCAGCTGTCTACTCGTAAATATTACGGCATCGGCAGGTTACGTCGTACACACACACTCTAGAGAAGCAGACTTTATCAATGTTTCCGTAATACTCTGCAAAGGCCAGCGGCGAGTTAAGCGAATGTCCGCTGCTATACGTTTTTTTTACTACTGGTTTATTTGATTATAATTTCTTTCACATTTTTTATCCTCTCTACTTTAGGGCACATCAAGCAAAATGCTAAACGCTAGCTTGACTAGTAAGTAAAGGTCTACTTGAATCAACCAAACAATGAAACCCATTATCCTATAAATTATCCTATAAATCAGGGAATAATAAAGAAAAAACCCAATGCAAAGCCAACGTCCCAGCATAAGATGACATTAACCTGCAATAAACATAAAAAAAAAGTGCAAGACAAGGACGTAGGCGACCGACAAAGTCGCCGTGCTTTTTGGTTTGCTATTTCATAGACAAACGGCGGAGAAGTGGCACGGGTCAAAACTGCGAGGGATCATGCGAGCTGGAGCCGTTGTCGTTGTCGTTGTCGTTGTAGTCGTATAAGTCGTTGTCGTTGTCGTTGTCGTTGTAGTAGTTGTAGTTGTCGCTGTAGTCGTCGTCAAGGCTAATGGCAAGATTGCCGTTGAGATCGTCTGTGAGCTCCTGATGCGGCGTATCGGAAAACAGACCACCCGGCTGCCAGTCTCTTTCCCAGCAGTGGGCAAAGTGACTATCCTGGATACGGTAGTCCGGGTCGCCGTTAAAGCCATCGCCCAGTGGTGCGCCAACGATGGCATTGCCATTGCCATTGCTGGCCCCATAAACACCCTCTTCAAAAGCACCGCCCACATAATAGGCATATTGCGCCGCAGCGGCAGAGTCGGCCTCGTGCTGCACGTCATCGGCACCCGGGTTGGCCATGCTTTGGAGCATGGCAACGCCCTCGGGGTTGGGCACATACGTCCCCGTTTCTGTGTCGTAGATTTCGTGAAGAAAGGTCGGGTTGTTGTCGGAGACCGCCACGTGCTTCAGCAGATAGGACAGTTCCTCTGCGTCGCGCGCGTCGTTCATGTCGGTCTGGTCCTTGCCCTTTTTGCGCCCACGCTTGGCAGGCTGCATGCTTCCCGTGGACGGTGTGCCATTGGAGTCCGGCACGTTTCTTCCCGCCCGGTTCGGATTGTACCAGTCTATGTTGCTTGATTGCAAAGGGCTGCTTGCGTAGTCTCTCCGTACAACATCTGGGGAACATGCCTTATCCGCGCTTTGAGCCGAGAGAGGTGTGTGCGGAGATGGGGAGGAGGGGGACGAGCTGGCATCGGTGCTCTCCGTCGCTGTCTTGAGTGCCGTATCGATGTACGTCCAGAGACGGTCGTCAATCTTGATCTTGCCCAGGTCGTCGCTGATCACGATGAGGCTGTCGATGTCCAAGGACATGCGCTTGAGGGCAATCCGCGCCATAAATTGCAGGCGGAAGAGTAGATTGTACGCCAGGATGCGTCTGCTTTCCAAAAGAGCTTGGTAGGAAACGATCGTTGGGCACAGGGAGTTGTGGAAGCCAAGCGTCTGCAGAAGCAGCATCCCCAGAATGATGACGAGGTAACATGCCCTCGCAGAGTTGTCCGTGATTTTGTTGTTCCTCAACTTGTTCTTCTCCATGCGATCTTCAACCATTTTAAAGACGCGGATCATGGACACCGCACGCAGGACCAGGACGTGATTCTCAAAGCCCTGGGTGTACGCGAAAGTACTGCTTGAAGCTCTCTGGAGCACATTGCGGCACTGGAGAATGATGCACGCCTTGTACAGGGGGCCGAAGACAAAGTCGTTGCTGAGATCGGTGTTGGTCCTGACGAGCTGGTCGAAGGCGTGGGGTTGGCCAAACTTCATCATGGAGATGACGTCCAGTGCCCCGTTGAGGTCCTCGGGACCAAGAAGCCTTTCCACGAGCTTGTCCGCGCGCTCCTTTTCCCAGTCCTCTCTCTTTATGATTCGTGCCACATTGTTGGACGGATCCTCACTGAGGCCTGTGAATTTTGTTTAGCGGAGAGAGCAGATATATGCGTACGTAGCAGGGGTGGGAAACGCACATAGGTAAAAGATGTTATGGTGCTCAAGCCGGGAGCTGAAGCAGAGGGGCCCAAGTTCTGTATCTCTCACTTTCTTGACGCAATTCTGGCATGGATTGCTCTCGGAGATCGTCGAGCCCTTGGACGTGCACTGCATTGAGTCGTAGTTAGCACTAGTCTGGATAGCACGGATATACACCGAAGAATGTGTAGATGTAGCGAGACAACTCACCCCTGCGTGTGATAAGTAGCACTGAATACAAGCACGCTCAGGAGACGCCTCTTCGCGACGCCTGTCAGACTTTTGCAACGGACCCGATGCGGGCCTTTTTTTTGTTTTTGTTCTTGCCGAGACCGCAGGGGACGGGCTCAAGTGCACCGGTGGCACGGCTCTGGTTGCAGTGTGGGATGCAGTGTCAGCCAAAGCCCCGACAAGTCTGGCTGGGGAGAGGAGCATGCTGTAATTGCTGTGGCTGTAGTCGGATGTGAATGTACTGGCACTTGTGGATCGTGAGTACGGAGGCCTCTCGGGTGTGGGAGAGGCGAATGATGTCCTGAGGGGATGGCAGTACGCATTGGGTCTGGAGTTGCTCTGGAACCTGCCCTGACCTGGGAAAGCCATCTCGCGTGCAGGAGCACCAGGCATATCAACCTCTGGCTGCGGTTGGGAGGCGCTTGCTGCGGCGACCCTGCCCCTGCCCAAGTCGACAGCGGCGGGGAAGTAAGTCGACAAGGCAGTCGAGGAGCTGAACTCGCCCCCATGGCCATAGTATAACTCTGGCGCCTGGGGTAGCTGTTGTCCTGCTACGTGTCGAACATAGACATTGCGGGAAGAGGCGCCGGGGATGGGAATGACTCCTGCTGCAGACAAATGGTCACCGGAAGTCGAGGTGCCGGGAAGTTGTTCCATGCCGGAAGTCCAGCTGTATGTCGCATGTCTTGCCTGGCGGTTCTGCTGGAGCTGGTACTGCTGCTGGTTCTGCTGGGACTGGTACTGCTGCTGGTTCTGGGGCTGCTGCTGGTACACGTCATGGCTGGTTGGCTGTAGGGCCTCATTGTCTTGGCCCTGGCCATTGTAATGAAAAACGGTGCCGTCAGGGACCGAAATCTGCAGGTTCCCCTGCCAGGAGTCGGTGAGGTCATAGGACTCGCGACTGAAGTTGGTGGCGTCCATAATGGCGATGAAGGGGGGAAGGGGAAGGGGAGGGGGGGCGAGTGGAAGAGTGGGCCGATAAACGGTGATTGTTAGTCGAGGGCGCAGCGACAGGCAAATCAAGAGGAAGATTGGATAGTTGGATAGATGGTGGCAAGATGGTGTGGTGTTGGGCGGGGAAGACACGGCGAAACAAAGAATAACAGGTGAATCTATAGGTAGACGTCCGTTAACCTTGTAGTGAGATAACAGAAAATCAAGAATAACAGGTGAATGTTGGTGATGATAGGACAAAAGGTAAATCAGCCTGGATCAAGACCGAGGAAGAAGAGGGAAGCAGAGAAGGAGTCTGACAATAAAAAACACGAACGGACGGATTTGCCTAGCTGTTTAAGTAGGGAAAGTGAGTGCCTTGCGACTGCTTTCCAAGTCCAAAAACATATTACTTTTTTTTATTAAAAGGCGACGAGGGTACGAGTAAATGAGGCTCTTCTTGCCAAAAAAGTAGGCTGTGGGTCAATTTTGTCGCGCCTATCAATTCCTATTGGTTCGCCTACGAATACCACGTAGCAAGGCAGAAACTCGAAGGCACGGTTGACAACTGTACTCGTAAATATGGATGCTGTCGATTGTGAGGAAAACTTTGATCTTCCTCTAGCCCGTTCGCCGTATAGCAGAGGTAAAGACGAGTGGAAAGTGCAGCGTTTTAAATACAGAGAGAATCATTTCTGGCCCTGGAGATGCTGGAGCCTGGAGCCTGAACGAGGCGTATTGACTTCTTACGGAGTACAGGCTTACTCGTACAAGATAGTAGAAAAAAAGCCCGAGGCTGAGCAGTACTGCGCCCAGAACGTAGCACACTAGCGAACGAATTATTTGAGCAGTTGGGTTAGACTTGTCTGCTGGCAAATGCAAGTAAGGGATCAAAAAAGGCGAGAGGAATAATAAGGCGAAAAAGGCAGTTAAAGAATGGGATGAAAAGGATTAGTCAGAACCGTAGTTCGCTCCTTCCGCACGCCGCTATCAAAGGGATGTGCCGAAATATGGACGGGGCAGCACGTGGCTTATGAAGTGGGGCCGGTCGATCACAACGCCGGACGACCAGACACTGCCGGACGGTGTTTAGTCAAAGAATGAGTACTCCGTAGCATCGATGTTTGTTGAAAGAGTCTAGAAAAAGCTGTCAATCAGCCGAGATGCAGCTGAGATGGATTTGATGGTGAACTGGCCTGTGAGTGCTGAACGACGACGGCTTGATAGTACGGCGTAGCGCAATGTACATACAAGAAACCAGTCCGATATGGTGTAATGGTTAACATCCGACGCTCTCACCGTCGAGCTCGGGGTTCGATTCCCCGTATCGGAGCAAATGCTCTATTTTTGCCTCAGTTTTTGATTTTATCTACTTTTTATTCTACTCTTCGTTTCACACTTTTCTTTGAGCTTATCTGTTGCTTTTTTGCTCTTAGTTTCGCTCTTTCTTTTCCTCTTTCTTTTCCTCTTTCTTTTCCTCAATATTCTGTTTTTTATTCTGCTCTTTATCTGGCTCTTTATCCTATTTTTTATTCTACACTTTGTTTTACTCTTTATTTACTTCATATTTGCCCTCTTTTTTCTCTTTCTTTCACCCTTTCACCATCTTTTCTGCTGTTATCGGTTGCTCTTTTGTTTTGCAATTTTTGGCTTTTTTGCTTCAATTTCTTTTTCTGCAGTTTCCCTTGGGCCATTTTTTTTATTATGCACGTCTCAAGGCTGCTCAGACTATTTTTTTTTGCAGCTGTAAATACGTAAATACCAAAGAAATAGCACAAGACTTTGTTTGGTACAGAGTAGAAAAAACAACTAGATCGTCTGGGGGCGACACACCTCCCCGGGTCCGGTGATCAGACCTTCCCCATTGGCCGGCGTGCATCGCATCGTCGTTTCAACTTGCCCATCCTTCCACAATCCGACCAGGGCTGGCGGCATCCCCCTCTCATTTTGATTGGGGTTGCACGCAGCTGCACGCCGCAAAAAAAAAAAGAAGAAGAAAAGAAAAGAAAAAAAAAATCATTTGACTGTCGTCTGAAATAGGAAAGTCCCGGCACGGGAACGGAGCGGGCATGGCGATCGCTATTCGTCCGTCCCGACGAGCGACTATTGCTTGTGGGTGGTGATGGTGGTGATGATGGTGGTGGCAAACAAGGGAACAAGGGAACGTCCACCGGACGTGCGTGACCCAGGGTTTCGTTTCCACGCCTCCCACTCCCCTTTGTTCATCCGATGCAGCGGTGATGATTCGTCCGAACCCGGGTCGTTTATTAGTCAGGTAGCTGCGATGCGTTACTAAGGGCGCGGAACAGCCCGTGGCACCCAAACGGCGAGCACGCACGCACGCACACAAAGGCAGCTCGGCACGGGTTTCCACGTACTGGGGAAGGGGGGGACATGGTTGGCGTGGTCATGGTGGTGCATGAGGAGGGAGGGCGTTGATGGTGTGCGAGTATTTAAAGAGGGAGGTCGCCCGTCGTCTGTTTCTGTTGATCTGGACTTGTTTCTGTCTTGACAGCCCAGCCAATTTCCCATCTGAGACACTGCGTTCTTTGTATTCCAGAGCATTTCCTCGAAAGCGTCTACAGCTTCGCCAAACCAGCTGAACACACCACGCAAAAAATTACACCACGCAAAAAGATACACCACACACGTCCATCATCTAGACGCTGCAACCATGTATCGCCAACTCGCTGTCACGGCGCTCCTGTCCCTCTACGGCATGGCATATGCAGACAACGTCGACAGTGTCAACTCGATCTTGACCTGCCCAGCAAACTACTATGCAGATGGTGAGTTTGCACCGTCCCACAATCAGCAAATGCCAGCCAGCCAGCTAACCCCCCCCCCTCTCTCGCAGGCGCCATCTACCGCAGTGAGTCGGGCAGTGACCTCGAAGGTTTTTCGGCCAAGACGTCGTTTCTGCTCAATCGTATGTGACCAGTCCACCGTCCCGCGCGCACAGAGATTGATAAACAGTCTACTAACCAGAGAACAACCGCAGTGGCAACTGTGAGCCACACGGGCACGCCCATCGACCCCATCCTGCCGGCGCAGAAGATCAGCACGCACGAATACAAGGCGATCAACGAGCTGCTCTACATCAACGCGTCCACGGGCGCCTATGCGCCCGTCGGCTTCGTGGCCGGCGACAACTCGACGCTGGGCGCGGGCGAGACGACGTGGGGCTTCTTCAGCCCGTACGGGTTCTTGCTGTGGTACGACCTGTCCAAGGACAACTCGGGCCCGGTGCACGCGCAGGGGTTTCAGTGGGTGCCGGTCGACGGATACACGGGCCTGACCAAGCTGTACTGGAACCAGACGCAGTACGATCTGGCCGCCAACGGCAGCACCAGCGTCAGCGCGGCCAAGGCGGCGTTTGGCCTCTGTGGCAGCGACCCCGACGCGGCTGTGTCGTGGGCCTAAGCTTTTGGAGTTCTGAGCTATTATGAAAAAGAATGAAAAAAAGAAAAAAATATCCACGTGTATATTATTGTTATTTCAAATAAAGTTAATCCCGTTCTCGGACATCACACGGCTGAAGTGTTTCGTTTCTTTACCCTGGCTGCAGGTGGCGTGAGTGTACGGAGTAGACGACAGGGCCAAAGTGAATGAAGTACTGCTCGTGGAGATGAGACAGCATCACCCGTGGCGTCCCAAGACAAGGTCGTCCCAAGACAAGGTCGAGCGTCCCAAGACACTCGGTAGTTTCGATCAGAATATCTCACCTGGGACGTCGGCAGGGGGGAGGGGGGGGGGGGGGAAGGGGGGTCCCGCATCCCGCCCGTGCATCAGCAAATATGACAGGACGGGATGGGTATGACAGTGTATGACGATGCTGTCTGGTGACAGATCATCTGCATAGTGACAACAGATTGCCTGCCGGCATGTGCACCTGTCGTGTGGACAACTTGGATCGTAGCACAGGAAGACAAGAACAGGAAGCAATGGTCGATCCAGATACACCCGTCACCGGACAATGAGTGATAGTTACGAGTAGTAGAGGGCGACCGGGTACTGTTTTCTTCTTCTTCTTCTCTTTTTTTTTTCAACTACCCCCCGTCCGTTCTTCTCCGCCTCTGCTTGTTTATCCCCGACACTGTTATTGGCCAAGACAGGGTGGATAAGCCACAATTGTGCGTGCATATGCAGGGAGAAGGGAGCGATATTGCCGTCCATGAGTCTAGAGCTGGGTTGTGAGACAAGAAGAAAGCGATGTGATGCAGCCAGCTGATGCTGGGATCAGATTGTTGCCACGCGCGGTCATGGGTAGGAGAAAAGGGAGATGGGCAGGATGAAGAGGAAAAGCGAAGAAAAGGAGAAAGGAGGAGGGGAGGAGGAAAGTAGAAGAAGAAGAAGAAGAAGAAAAAGAAGAAGAAGACGAAGAAGAAAGGAGGAAAGCTGAGTGGATAGGCCGCATAGAACATCAGCGCCACTCGAGCTTATCTTTCGGTTTGCATCGGCCGGCCAGACTCGTCTGAAACGAAGAGAATGAAGAGCAGCCTGGACTTATCGGAACCTTCCCCCTTGAAGGATCACGCCGCCCGTCGGTCTGCGTCAATCTTGACGTACGAGTACGAGTACGCGCACGCAAAAAGAGGCACTAGGCTCCAACAGTCACGATGACAAGGTTGCTCAGCTCAGACAGGGAGAAGTCGGCATGTGCCTATTGCCGGAAGCGACCCGGATACTTTCTGCCGTCGGCGTCGTCTTATCGTGTTTCTTTTCCACCTCCATGATCTTTATCACATCTCTGAAATTTCTCTCATCTTTCATCTTTTTGTTCGTTGCGACCCTTGGCTACAACCTTTTTTTTTTTTCAAAGCCAAGATAGAGGGAGGGATCAGCGCTGCTTTCTTACGAGTATGAGTACTCATAAAACGTGGCACAGTTGCAGTTACAGCAGAACAGCACCGGCAAGTCGTGGAGGATGCGGGATGTGCCTTACGACCTTTGCCAACTAATTTTTGGTTCCGGTCAATCACACCTTTCGGAATCTGATACACACAATATTGATACTACGGAGTAGTGTGCAGTGATAGCGACACAACCAACGTGAGTTGAACCCTTGGACCATCGAGAGCGTTGGAAATAAACGACCGAGACAAGTCCCGCCAAGAAATAAGAAATGCTGCAACAGGTGTGGTGCTAATTCTTTTCGATTCCTAGTCTGATCTGCTTTATTCGACCTTATAGATGTGTACTCGTACCTTGCGAGCCATAATTATTGGATACTATGCTGGAGAATCTTTGTCAAAGGGACAATCTAGATCGCTGGCTTAATCGTATTTCTCGGAATGTCTTCCGGTCCATTTGATAATTATATATTGATATTGTATTGTCTGGATACCTAGCCTTGTGTCTGCTGCCGATCCGTGCTGCCTTTCTTCTCTTCTACTCCGTACTTATGCCGTCTCTCGAGAGAATAAAATAAATAAAAAGTAAATAATAAATAAAAAAATAAACAGAGGACCGGAGCCAACATCGCGAAGCTATTGATATCCCGCAGTAGCTTGCAGTAGACTGCTTAGAGCCAACGTCTTCCACGTAGTCTGTTTTCGTATTCTTTGTCCGACTGCCCAGCTGAACGGCGTGCCGCCGACGATGTTGATCTACTCCGTACTCGTTGGATGCGTTGCTCCGTCTGCCGTCGTAATCGGCCACTATGCCGTACTTGGAAATCGAGTGCGCCGGGTCGGCAAGTATGAAGCAGCAACGAAAGAAACAAGAAAAGTCAGACCCAAGGGATAGCAAATAGCCTTTTTTTTAAAAAAAAAATTAAAAAAACCAATACATTGTACAGGTACAAACTTGTCTGTTGTATTTTCTCGTACCTGACGTGCCGTTGAGAATGGCCCAGTGTAAAAAGTACAGGGAATATCTGAGTAGAAAATGTCTCGTATTTTGGTGATGTGCCGGTTTATACGGTATTCACGTAGTATTTGCTACATACTCCAGACTGTCCGTGCAAAGGTCTAAACTCCCGGAGATCTGATTGGGCACGGACGTTGAGCCCCTGCACTTTTATATATAAAAAGCATCTTGAAGATCACCGACAAGCATCGGCTGTGCACAACTTTGCAGGTGTAATAGGGTGGCGAGCACGAAATAAAACAGTAATATTGTTTGCCGGAACGACTCGCACGTACATGATCGCTACAAGACCTATCAAGCCTAGTGCTAACCATTCGATATTTATCTTACACGGCCGTCTACAAAGTAGTCACTCTGCGGCCTCTTCATCATGTCTTTATATATTCTGAAAGACCACCACAATGCAAATATTGTCCGCTCAAACTCAACGATTCCAAGGATCCCTTGCTTCGCTAGCCTTTTTTACGGCAAGATGCACTCCTTTGTGTCTGGATGCCTCGGCCTTGACGCCGTTCGAGTGTGGTACAGACTATATCCGCCCCTGCCGGCTTGTTGGATCTTGTGCGGCTCGATAACGACGGCAGATACAACGGCATGGGTAAGCTCGCCGTTCCTGCACCTGAGTGATTTTCAGACACCTTGGCCCTCGTTTATCTACTGCTAATCGTCGGTCAGGGAAGCGAGGATCTTCGGCATTCTCCAGGATGGGTGGCAGATGGGCTCTCGTTTCTAGTGTAGCTGTTTTCAAGTCCACACGTACACACATGTCGACTATACGTGAGATACCCCCGATGTGCTTCGGCTCATGACCCAAGCTGGCACGCTGTCCTCCGCACACATCCACGGAGTCTGCTATCCGGCTATCCCTTATTCAAACTTGCCAACCGTCTACACCACCTCGTTGCCGTTATCCACACCACCCTCCCGGCGTCGCCTCGGACTGCGAACCAACAGAGACAAGCCATAGTGCTGAGTCTTGGCTGTCGGACGTTCTCATGAGAACGGCGATGGCAGGAAATCAAAGCTGATATGCTGGAGCATCATACTCTATATAAAGCGCTCTCGTGTCTTCTTTCCAGGATCGAGCCTGTCTCATGCTCGAGCAGATCTTCATCATCAGACAGTCTCCCTTTCTTGCCCACACGTGTATCATTCCAGTAACGGCCTCCCTATACTCATCTTTTGACTATTTGCCTCTTTGCCTCTTTGCCTATTGCCTTGCCACAAGCCGTCGTGCATAGCCCTGCAATATTTTATAAAAAAAAAACCAACCATGTCCGAGTATGTGCAGCCTGTGGCCATTGTCGGCCTGGGCGGTCGTTTTCCCGGCAAGGCCACGGACCCGCTCAAGCTGTGGGAGATGTGCGCCGAGGGCGAGGATGCCTGGACGGAAGTGCCGTCGTCGCGCTTCAACCACAAGGCCTTTTACCACCCGGACCAGTCACGCAACGGAGCTGTATGTTTTTTTCTCTTTCTTTTTTTTTTCTGTGCGAGACACGAGTAGATGCCCAGCAGTGCATGGCTAACAGACCAGACCAACGTCAAGGGCGGCTTCTACCTCAAAGACGATGTGTCCTTCTTTGATGCCCCGTTCTTCAACATGACCAAGACGGAAGCAGCTGTACGTGAATATCAAACTTACCTCCTCTCGTCCTCAGCACAACTAACCTGGAATAGTCGCTTGACCCCCAGCAACGCTTGCTGCTGGAGTGCAGCTACGAGGCTCTCGAGAACGGTATGTGATGGATCTTGCCATATAGAAACGTGCCATGACACTAACACTTCCAGCCGGCATGTCCCTGGACAGCGTGTCCGGCTCCGACATGGGCGTCTTTGTCGGGTCCTTCTGCTTCGACTGGGCCAAGGTCACGCTGCGCGACCCGGACGCCATCCCGCTCTACCACGCCACCGGCACGGGCCAGGCCATGCTGGCCAACCGCCTGTCGTACTTTTTCAACCTGCACGGGCCCTCGATCACGCTCGACACGGCCTGCTCGTCCAGCCTGGTCGCGCTGCACCAGGCCTGCCAGGCCCTGCGCGCCGGCGAGTGCAGCACGGCCCTCGTCGCGGGCGTCAACTGCACGCTGTGCCAGGACTCGCTGGCGTCCATGAGCACCATGGGGTTCCTGTCGGCCGAGGGGCGCTCCTACACGTACGACAGCCGCGCGTCGGGCTACGGCCGCGGCGAGGGCGTGGCGTGCGTCGTGCTGACGCGCCTGGACCTGGCGCTCGCCGGGGATTATGCTGTGCGCGCCATTGTGCGCAACACCGGCGTCAACCAGGACGGCCGCACCCCCGGCATCACGTACCCGTCGGGCGACGCCCAGGCGGCGCTGATCCGCCGCGTCTACGCGCAGGCCGGCCTCGACCTGGCCGACACGTCGTACGTCGAGGCCCACGGCACGGGCACGCAGGCCGGCGACCCCATCGAGGCCCGCGCGCTGTACAGCACGTTTGGTGCCCATCGGTCTTCAACAGCGCCGCCACTCATCGTCGGCTGCATCAAGACCAACATTGGCCACCTGGAGGGCGCCAGCGGCGTCGCCGGGCTCATCAAGACGGTGCTGATGCTGGAGCGCGAGACCATCCTGCCAAACCACGACTTCCGCGAGGCCAACGCGAAAGTCCCGCTGGCCGACTGGGGCCTGGCCGTGCCGACGCGGCTGCAGTCGTGGCGCGCGGCGGCGGCGGCGGCGGCGGCCAGTGCACCTGTGCTGCGGGCGTCCATCAACGGGTTTGGCTACGGCGGCACCAACGCGCACGTCATTGTCGAGAGCGCCGCCGACTACCTGCGCGCGCGCGGTATGGCGGGGGGGCTCTACCGGTTCCACCAGGGCCAGACCTGTGAGAAGACGACAATGGTGAAGACAAAGGAAGAAGACACGGCCACCAATACGTCCTCCTCCACCGACAGCGGCAGCACCAGCGGTGGCAGCAGCTACAACGACGACGGCGCGCAGACGCCACCGTCGTCGCTGTCGTCGTCGCCACCGTCGTCGGGGAAGTTTTCCACCCTGGCCACGTCTGCCCCGCCAGAGAAGGAGGAGGGCCTGGCCGTGCCCCAGGTGTTTGTCGTGAGCGCGCACGACGAGGCCGCCGGCAAAGCCCAGCTCGCCCAGCTGCAGGCGTACGTCGCGCAGCACGCCGCCGCCGGCGACGGCGACGCGGCGGCGTTTCTCGGCGACCTCGCCCACACGCTCAGCCGGCGACGCTCCGTCCTGCCGTGGAAAGCAGCGGTGCGCGCGGCGACGCCTGCGGCGCTGCAGACAGCGCTGGCACAGGCGCGCGGCGTGCATATGCATAACAACGCGTCGTCGTCCACGACCCCCCGGGTGGGATTTGTCTTCACGGGCCAGGGCGCGCAGTGGTACGCCATGGGCCGCGAGCTGGCGCAGACGAGCGCTGTGTTCCGGGCGTCGCTGGACCGCAGCGCCGCCATCCTCGCATCGTCCGCCATGCAGGCCGACTGGTCGCTGCACGACGAGCTGCTGCGGCGCGACGCGGCCACGACGCGCGTCAACGAGCCGGCCGTCAGCCAGCCGCTGTGCACGGTGCTGCAGGTGGCGCTCGTGGACATGCTGCGGGCATGGGGCGTGACGCCGGCGGCCGTCGTGGGCCACTCGAGCGGCGAGATCGCGGCGGCCTATGCGGCCGGTCTGTTGAGCCACGAGGCCGCCGTGGCCGCCGCGTACTTCCGCGTGCCGCTGGACTCGGCGGCGGCCGACGCGTGCCGCGGCGGCATGATGGCGCTGGCGTGCGACGAGGCGCAGACACGCGCGCTGCTGGCCGATGTGCAGACGGGCCAGGCCGTCATTGCGTGCTACAACAGCCCGCAGAGCTTCACGGTGTCGGGCGACGATGCCGCCATCGACGCGCTCGCGGCCGCGTGCACGCAGCAAGGAATCCGCCACCGCAAGCTGGTCGTGGGCTTTGCCTACCACTCGCACAAGATGGCCGTGGCCGCCGAGGCCTACCGGGAGCTGCTGCTGGCCAACCGGACCGTGGTCGACGCGTTCCAGACCCAAAATGTCGGTGGTGGTACCGGCGTGGAAATGTACTCGTCGGTCACGGGCAAGAAGCTGCAGCCGGGCGCCCTGACGCTCGACTACTGGGTGGACAACCTGGTCAGCCCCGTGCGCTTCACCGAGGCCCTGACGGCGCTGTGCCACGAGGCCCCGGTCCACCAGCTCGTCGAGGTCGGCCCGCACGCCGCGCTCGCCGGCCCGATCCGCCAGATCCTGCAGGCCGAGGCGGCGCTGGCCAACAACAAGATCGGCATCCTGGCCATGCTGCGCCGCGGCCAGGACGCCACCGAGACGGCGCAGCTGCTGGCGTGCCAGCTGTGGGAGAAGGGCGTGCCGCTGGACGTTGCCGCGGTGAATGCCGACGCAGTGCTGCAGACAGAAAAGACACCCCCCGCCCTGCTGGTCGACCTGCCGCCGTACCCCTGGAACCACACGACGGCGTACTGGGCCGAGCCCGTCGAGAGCATGCGGTACCGGCAGCGCGCGCACGGCCGCCACGACCTGCTGGGCGCGCCGGTGCGCTTTGGCAGCCCGCTGGAGCCGCGGTGGCGCCAGTGGATCCGCACGGCCGAGACGCCCTGGGTGCGCGACCACCGCGTGCAGGGCCTGGTCGTGTACCCGGCGGCGGGGTATATCTCGATGGCGATCGAGGCGGCGCGCCAGGATGCTCTGCACAAGGGGGGCCCCGAGGCCGAAAAGGACGACATTGACGGCTACGAGCTGCGCGACGTGTCGCTGGGCCAGGCGCTGATCGTGCCCGAGGGGGGGGGCGGCTCGGGCGAGGTCGAGGCCATGATCAGCCTGCGGCCGCTGACAGAGAGCGCCATGGACAGCTCGACGGTGTGGCACGAGTTTTTTGTGTACTCGTGCAGCAGCAGTGCCAGCAGCAGCACGCCTATGGGCGCATCCATTACCGACACCTGGTCAGAGCACTGCCGCGGCCGCATTGCTGTGCGGTGGAAGACAAAGAGTGCTGCCGCCGCCGCCACCGCCGAGACGGACGCCGTGACGGACGCGGCGGCCGTGCGCGCAGAGACGGCGCGGCGCGACGCGGAGCACCGTCACGTGATCAGCGACGCCTGCCAGACAGACGTCGACCTTGCCGCCCTGTACGAGCACTGCACGGCCATTGGGCTGGAGTACGGCCCGACGTTTGCCAACCTCACGGCCGCCAAGTCGTCCTCTGCTGCTGCTGCCGACGGCGTCCACCGTATCCTCGGCACCGTGACCATCCCCGACGTGGCCGCGTGCATGCCGGCGCACCACCACAGCCCGACGGTCGTGCACCCGGGCACGCTCGACGCCTGTCTGCACGGCATCATGTCCTTCCGCGACCTGCTGCAGGCGGCCATCATGCCCGTGTTCTTCGAGACCATCTCCATCTCGGCCGCCATGGGCGCCGTGGCCGCCGGCGAGGACCTGACAGTGTACCTGGGCGTGCAGCGCAGCGGGTTCCGCCACCTGCAGATCGACCTGACGGCGTATGGCCCTGGATCACAGGACAGCCCCCTCATTCGCATGGACGGCCTCCGCATGACGTCGCTGGCTGGCAGCATGCCGTCGGGCGCAGACGGGCGCCAGCCGCCCAAGACGTACTACGAGGCGACGTGGAAGCCGGACCCTGTCTTTTTGTCGTCGGGCCAGTTTGGCGAGCTGTGCGCCCACCTGCTGCCCGCGGCCGCCGAGAGTGCGGCGCTGCGCCGGCTCGAGCAGGGCGCCTTTTACATGGCCGACGCCGCCGTGGCGCGCGTGCCCGAGGCCGCCGTGCCGGGGCTCACCACCAAGGGCCGCAAGCTGCGGGCTTCCTTGCTGCGCCTGCGCGACTCGGTGCTGGTCCTGCATGGTCAGAGGTCCGCCGAGCGTGCCGAGCAAGAGCCAGAGCCAGAAACAGAGCCACCCGTGGCCGACGACATTGCCACGTGGCCCAACGCCTCCCCCGAACAGCGCGCCGCCCTGCTGGCCGAGCTCGAGACGACCGCCGGGGCCGAGGGCCGGCTGTTGGCGGCCGTGGCGGCGAGCATGCACGGCATCGTGCTGGGCACGGCCGACCCGCTGGAGGTGACGATGAAGGACGACGTGCTGGGGCAGTACTACGCGCACAACCCGCGCATGCGGCGGCAGTACCAGCAGGCGGCCATGTACGTGGACCTGCTGGCGCACAAGAACCCGCACATGCGCATCCTGGAGATTGGCGCGGGCACGGGCGGCGCCACGCTGCCGCTGCTGCGGGCGCTGGGGGGTGACGTCGACGTCGACGGCGACGGCAATGGCCGCACCACGTCGCTGCGCTTTGCGTCGTACGACGTGACGGACATCAGCGCCGGCTTCTTTGCGGCCGTTCGCGACAAGGTCCAGCCGTGGCAGCATCTGGTCAACTTTAGGAGGCTCGATATCGAGCAGGACCCGGCGACCCAAGGATTCGACACCTCCTCCTCCGGCAGCGGCACATACGACCTCGTCGTCGCCGCCAACGTACTCCACGCAACGCGCAACATCGCCCGCACCGTCGCCCACGCGCGCCAGCTGCTGCGCCCCGGCGGCACGCTGCTGCTGATCGAGCTCGTGCGCGTGCCCCAGCAGACCGTCGCCACCGCCGCCGTCGGCAACATCTTTGGCATCTTTGACGGCTGGTGGGTGGCCGAGGAGCCGCACCGCCAGGACTCGCCGCTGCTGGCCGAGACCCAGTGGGACGCCGTGCTGCGCGCCCACGGCTTCTCGGGCCTGGACGCCGCCGTGTGGGAGACGCCCGACCTGGCCACGCACCAGGGCACCACCATGATCAGTACGGCTGTGGGGGGGGTGGCTGTGCAATCTGAATCTGCAGCTCCAGAGCATCAGCCTCTGGCTGCCAGTACACTGCCACCTACACTTCTGGTCACCGACGACGCCGCCAACAAGCCCTGGCTGCAGGCCCTGGCCGCCGCTCTCGCCGTCCTGGACCCTGCTGCCGCGCGCTTCCCCATCCACACCATCGACGAGGAGGCGCTCCCGCCGATGGGCCATGGTGCCGTCTGCGTCTTCTTCCAGACCAACGCCGCCACGGTTGGCTTCCAGACCCCCGAGAGCATGGAGCGCCTGCGTCGGTTGTTTCTGCGTTCTGACGATAGCGGCGGCAGCGGCGGCGGCGGCGGCAGCGGCGGCAGCGACGTCCTCTGGCTCACGACAGGCGTCACCGACGGCGAGGCTTCGCCCGACTTTGCCCTCGTCCAGGGTCTGCTGCGCACGCTGCGCGTCGAGCTGGGCGGCCGCCTGGTCCACCTCGACCTGGACATGGCCGTCCCGCCCGCCACCGCCACGGTGCTCGACGCGGTCGTGCGCGTGTTTGCGCGGTCGTTTGCCTCCTCTGATACTCTGCTGGACGCCAACGTCGTCGACAGCGCAAAAACCCACGCACCCACCACCGAACCCGAGCTCGAGCTGGCCGTGCGCGGCGCCACCAGCACCGTGTTCATCCCGCGCTACGACGAGCGCGTCGACGTCGGCCACTACGTCGCCGCGCGCACGGGGCGCCGCACCATCGTGCCCGCGTCGCCCGTGCAGCCCGGCCGTCACCTCAAGCTCGAGATTGCGCAGCCCGGCCAGCTCGACAGCCTGTACTTTGACGACGACGGCGACAGGAGCTCGGAATTGGGGGACGATGAGATAGAGATTGAGGTCCACGCCGCCGGCCTCAACTTCCACGACGTCATGGTGGCCATGGGCCAGATCGAGACGCGCGCGCTGGGCCGCGAGTGCGCCGGCGTCGTGACGCGCATCGGCAGTCACGTGACCACAATCACCGTGGGCGACCGCGTCGCCGCGCCGGCCGACGGCACCATTGCGACGACGGTGCGCTGCGCCGCGTGGCGCGCCCAACAACTCCCCCCCGACATGTCGTTTGCGGCCGGCGCGGCGCTGCCCATTGTGCTCTGCACGGCGCAGCACGCGCTGGACCTGACGCGCGTGGCCGCCGGCGAGACGGTGCTGATCCACGCGGCGTCGGGCGGCCTGGGCCTGGCGCTGATCCAGCTGTGCCAGGCGCGCGGCGCCGTCATCTACGCGACGGTGGGCACGGCGGCCAAGAAGGCGTTCCTGGTGCGCCAGTACGGCCTCGACGCGGCGCGCATCTTTAGCAGCCGCGACGACGCCTTTGCCGCCGCCATCATGCAGGCCACCGCCGGCGCGGGCATCGACGTCGTCTTCAACGTGCTGGCGGCCGAGCTGCTGCACGCGTCGTGGCGGTGCGTGGCGCCGTTTGGCCGCTTTGTCGAGCTGGGCAAGCGCGACCTCGTCCGCAACGGCCGCCTCGACATGGCGCCCTTTGCGCGCAACGTGGCTTTCTTTGCCGTCGACCTCGTCGCCCTCCTGGCCGACCGGCCCGCCTACGCCGCGCGGCTCTGGGCGCAGTGCATGGACGCCGTGCGCCAGGGCCGCCTGCACGCGCCGACGCCGCTCACGACCTACGGCTACGCCGACGCCCACGCGGCCATGCACACGATGCAGGCCGGCCGCCACATTGGGAAGCTGGTGCTGGTGCCGCAGGCGCAGGCTGTTGTTGTTACCACGGGCATGGGAACAGACGCAGACGCGTCTCACACAGAGATGGCCCCAACCAGCTCCTACGCGCGCGTCATGTCCCCCCCTCCCGTGCCGTCGGTCCAGCTGCGCGCCGACGCGTCGTACCTGCTCGTCGGCGGCCTCGGCGGCATCGGCCGCGCCCTGTCCGCGCGCATGGTCGACGACCTCGGCGCGCGCCACCTCATCATACTGGCGCGCGGCGGTGTGAGTACGCCCGAAGCCGCCGCCGCGGTCGATGGCCTCCGCGCGCGCGGCGCGTCCGTGCTCGTGTGCAACGGTGACGTCGGCCGCGAGGACGAGCTGCGGGCCGCGCTGGCCACGGCCCGACACCAGAACTTCCCGCCCGTGCGCGGCGCCATCAACCTCAGCCTCGTCATGGAGAGCGCGCTGTTCCAGGACATGTCGAGCGCGTCGTGGAACCGCTCGCTGTGGCCCAAGGTGGCGGGCACCTGGAACCTGCACCGCGCTTTGGGGGAAGAAGACCTCGACTTCTTTATCCTTGTGTCGTCCATGGTCGGCACCATTGGCAACCCCAGCCAGACGGCCTACGGCGCGGCGTCGACGTTCCAGGACGCGTTTGCCCAGTGGCGCCGCCGCCGCGGCCTGGCCGCCCTGTCCATCGACCTCGGCATGATCGGCGACATTGGCTACGTCGCCGAGCACGGCGCCGTCATGCAGACGCTGGTGTCGCAGGGCTTTGAGGAGGTCGACGGCCGCGAGTGTCTGGCCATTCTGGAAGCGGCCATGGTGGTGGGCGCCGCACCAGCCGAAACTGCTGAAAATGCCCCCAAGTGGAAGGCTGCCAACGTCGTCACGGGCCTCGGCCTCGGCCGGTACACGGGCGGCGATCCGGCGCGGGCCGTCTACACCGACCCGCGCTTCCGGCTGTGTCGCCGCATGGCACTCGAGGCGGGTGGGGGTGGTGATTCCGATAAAAATGTGCCCGCAGCAACCGACGCCCCCCAGTCCATCCGCGAGAGGCTGCGGCAGGCCGCGTCGCTGGCCGATGTCACCGCCATCCTGCAGTCGGCCATCCGCGGCAAGATCACGGCGCTGCTGATGCTGCCGGCCGACGAAGACAACGCTCTGGACCCCCACAAGCCGCTGAGCCAGTACGGCCTGGACTCGCTGATTGCCGTCGAGCTGCGCAACTGGGTCAACAGCGAGATGGAGGCCACGGTGCCGGTGCTCGAGTTCCTGGGCTCGCGCAACATCCAGTCGCTGAGCGGGTTTATTGCGCGGCAGTCGCGGCTGGTCCGCAAGGAGGTATTTGAGTAGGTGTACGAGTATTTGTGTCACTTGTAACTGAATTTAAAAAAATAAATAAAATAAAATAACTTGAAAAATAAAAATACCCAAAATGCCATCACTTTTCTTCCCCCCCCCCCCCCCCCCCTACAGCACCGCCTGCAGAGGCAGCTTGCGGCTGCTCGAGCCCACATAGATCGTCTTCTTGTGGCTGCTAATCACCCAGTTCTGCGACGCCACGTCCCAGTTGCTCAGGTCCCGCCTCGTCAGGTGCGCCGTGAACGTCGCCGTCTGCCCGGGGGCAATGTTCCGAAGCCGGTCAAAGCCCCGCAGCACCTTGGGCGGGTCGTCCGGCCCGCCCAGGCACAGGTACAGCTGCGCCACCTCGTCGCCCACGACGCTGCCCGTGTTGGTCACCTGCGCCGTCACCGTGTACAGCACGTCGTAGAGCGCCGCGTTGCCGCCGGACGCCGTCTTGTCGCCGGCCGCCGGCAGCGGCTGCGCGGAGCCGTCGGTCGCGCCCGCCGGCAGGTACGCCGAGCTGGGCTCGCCGTAGTCGGGATCCTGCGAGGCCGCCTGGGCCGACGACGACGTGTTGAAATACGGGTAGATGTACTGCCAGACATAGGGGAACTGGGCGCTGGGGAACAGGTAGTCGCTCAGGTTCGTCGACGGCTTGGTCTCGGAAATGGTCGGCGCCTCGATCGTCTGGCCCGTCGTCGGGCGGTACGTGCCGGCCCCCCCGGCCTTGACCACCTGCAGGTTGCTGTAGGCAAACGTCGTGTAGCTCAGGCCGTAGCCAAACTCGTAGGCCAGCGGCGCGTCGGCGCGGTCAAAGTGGCGGTAGTCGATGAAGACGCCCTCGCTAAAGTCCAGCTGCGGCACGGCCCCGTTGGGCGTGTACAGCACGTCGGTGCCGTAGCTCGCGCGCGACCCGAGGCCCCAGGTAAAGGGCGTGCGGCCCGCCGGGTTGACCCGGCCGTACAGCACGTCGGCGATGGCGTTGCCCGACTCCTGGCCCGGGATGCCCGCCCACACAATCGCCGTCACGTTGGGGCTCGCGTACCAGGCGTCCACCAGCACGGGCCCCGTCGAGTGGATGACCACAATCGTGTTGTTGCACCGCGCGCTGACCGTCTGGATCAGCGCGTCGCCGTCGTGCCACAGCGTCAGGTTGTTGCGGTCGCCCTCGTTGCCGTCCACGCTGATGTAGCCCTCGCCCGAGTCGGCATTGACAAACACAATGGCCGTCACGTCGTCCTGGGACACCAGCGCCTCCGTTGCCGCTCGCTCGTAGTTGGACAGGATGCTCTGGTACTCGGACCCGTCGCGCACCGCCTGCTTCTGCAGCGCCGCGTCCGGCGACACCAGGTACGGGAAATTGGCGCTGCCCGAGCCCCAGCCCATGGCCAGCGTGCCGTTGTCGCAGCCGCGGTCCGAGCAGCCGTTGGGGCCCGCCGGGTTGCTGCCGGCGTCGTCGCCGATGACGGCCACCAACCGCGGCTTGTTCAAGGGCAGCGCGTGGTTGGTGTTCTTGAGCAGCACCGTGCCCTTGGCGGCGATCTCGCGGATCAGGCGCGCGTGGTCGCCGCGCACGTCGACGTGCTCGTTGATCACCTGGTAGTCCTTGTTCGCCGCGTAGTGCAGCGGGCCGTACGTGTCCGTCGTCCACGAGGCAAAGTTGGTCGGCACCTGCTCGCCGATCTTGTTGCCGACCTTGAAAAACGCCGCCATGATCCGCATCGCCATGTCGTCGATGCGCCACTCGGGCAGCGTGCCGTTGATCACCGACAGCGTCAGGTTGGGGCCCCAGAAGGCGTAGCCCGTGTTGAAGGCCGTGTCGCCCGGCATGGCCATGTCCAGGCCGGCCAGCGCACTCGACACGCCCGCGTGCTGCGCCGCCCAGTCGCTCATCACCATGCCCTGGAAGCCCAGCTCGCCCTTGAGGTAGCCGTTGAGCAGCTTGGAGTTCTGGCACGAGTACGAGTTGTTGACCTGGTTGTACGAGCACATGACCGACCCGACGCCGGCGCGCACCGCGTCGGCAAACGGCCACAGGTACAGCTCGTGCATGGTCTTGTCGTCAATGTTGGACGACACCGACTCGCTGATGTTGTATCCGTAGCCTTGGGCCTCGCCCGCCTGGCGGAAGTGTTCTTTTTTGTTAGCGGTGGTAAAATGAAGTAAGGGAAAAACAATTTAAAAAAAAAAAAGTACGCACCCTGCTCGTTGCCAATCAAATGCTTGGCGCATGCAATGACTCCCGCATCTTGAATCCCGCGGATGGTCTCCGCCATGCTGACACCCGTCAGGACCGGGTCCGGCGAGAAGCCCTCCCAGTTGCGCCCGCCTTCGGGCGCCCGGCCAAGCGGGCCGGCAACCGGGCCCAGCTGCACAGTCACGCCCTTGGCACGGTGCTCCTGGCCCATGGCGTAGCCGCGTGCGTACAGGAGCTGGCGGTCAAAGGTCGCCGCGACGGTCTGGCCCGACGAGAAGACGGACACAAAGTCGGCGTCGCGCACGCCGACCGGTGAGTCCTGCATGCACATGCTCCGCAGGCCGAGACGCGGCACCGCACCCACGTTGCCGACGCACTGCTCGCCCTCCCAACCAACACCCGTCGTCAGGTTGACCTTCTCCATGAGCGTCATCTGGGAGACAAAGTCCCGGGCCTGGGCATACGCAGACTCCCAACCAACCGCCCGTGGGTTCATCCATGGCGATGGGTAGTGGGGGGGCGACTGTGCAGTGCCGCCCGAGCTGTCGGACCGGGGAACGCGAGGGAAGCTGTACGCCTGTGCATTGCCAGAGAGGGCCGCCGCCGTGGCCAAAGCCCAAACGAGATGGTTCATCTCGGTGGGGGAAGAATAGCAGGAATTAGATTTAATAAATAAAAATGAAAACAAGAAGATAGCAACGTCGGGAGAATAATCAAACAGTCGGCATTGGAGATATTGCAACGAGACCAACAGAGCAAAAAAGGTGAGAGGTGAGAGAGAGAACGGACGAGGATGAGCAGATTTAAAAAGTACAGCTCCAGAATACAGCTTCCCTCCAAGATATTAAATACGAATCAAAGACACGCCCGGGTGCGAGCTCGAGAGACAAGACGTCTGGGCCATCCACTGGCAGACGCGTCGATCTTGACCTCCACTTGGTCTGTCCTCCTTGCACTTCTCTATTCCGTATGTACCTGGTCGTGTTCCCCCCCTCCCTCACGGACATGACTTGACTTGATCCTGACAAAGGTACCGAAAAGGCGGACAGGCAGAGAGATTGGCGTCTTTCATTATTACGGGGTATGGAGCAAAAAAAAGCGGACGACGGAGTTGGCTCGGCTCAAAAGCTAGCAAGTGAGCAAGGAGAAAAGGAGGAGGGACCTGCGGGAGAGCTATGCCCGGCCCCACAGACGGTACTACGACGGAGCACTGCAGCTCTTTGGATGGCATGTGCAATGACGAGAGACGAATAGAAGGGAGTGAGTACGTCGTGGAGGAGGAGGGAAGGAATCTGGGGAAATGGCAGACAGGGAGAGTATTCTTGGCTTTTTTTTTTCTTCTGTTTCTTTTCTTTTCTTTTTCTGTATCTTTCTTTTTTTTCTATGCCGTTCATTCTCCCCCTCAGTGACTGGTCAGGACGACGGGCGGCCGAGTGTCATGTGCGGGCTTGGTGCCGTGGGGGAGGTGGGTAAACAGAGTGCGTGCAGAGAAAAAGGGCCGGTTTGCGGGAAGAGACCGGGGTTGGTAGTGGCTCCAGCTCCTCCCTCCCTCCGGTGCGCGTGCTCGCATATGCTCCCGGTAGTATTTACATTGTCAGCATGCTAGGCATCACGGCCTCAGAAGCTACGTCAGTGGCTGCTGTGATGCGGGTCATAGCTGTTGTCATGAAGTGCATGGGACAAGTGACAGCGTGCTGCAATGTGACCACCGGACTGACCACCGGAGTGGACAAAATGAAAAATAAAAAATAAAAAAGCAAAGCTGCAAAGAAAGTGTCAGAAATATTCAAACAAATATGTACGGCGTAGATGATTACCCCAGCGTAACAACGGGTACGACACGGTCCTAGCCGAGACCGAGACCGAGTAGAACGGCGTCTGTGTCATGTCTTGCTTCTGGGGTATGCCGAGTTTCTTCTTGGCTCAACTTGATTATGCTTGATTTCGGTCAGTTTGGTGCTCTGTATAACGCTTGCTTCCGTGTTTGATGCTGTGCAATGGCCACGGTGCTGCTTGTTTCAGCGTCGGTAATACAGCCCGTTGATCACGGGCGGGAGTGAAGGGAGCTGGCAATAGAGATTCAAGCAGCTTGCACAATACGAGGGCAGAAAATACTCGAGCTAACAAGAGCTAGGAAGAAGAACAACTAAAGAAGGGCTAATGGATCAAAAAGGCACCGCAAAAGAAAAGAAAGAAAAAGAAATCAAAATGGAAGAACCCAAGATGGTACAGAGAACGGAAATGCCGATATTCTCCTGCGGTCCGCCTTCTCATCTGCTCGCCTACTCGCGTAAGACACACAGCGACTGCTGATTTGATTGGAAAAGGTATGTAATAGAGTTTCTTTTTATTGGTATCAGGATGTCGTTCATTCCTCTACCCTCCCTTCTTTCTTCTTTTTTGACTTCACTTGTCTCAGTCTCTCGGTTTGAGATCTGCCGTTGACTCACGTTATCCCCTTATGCACTACTCGTACAGATCGGAAGCGCAGGCGAACGATAATTTTACCGACGTTGGCTGCTTTGCTGCCGTCTGCCTAGTTACAAGTACGAGTATATTTGTGTTTGGGCCCTAACCCTAAGGATGCAACGTATTGTCAAATAACACGAGTCTTCCTTTGAAGATAACCTGAATTAAACAGCTTGGCATACATTCCCTTTACGCGTACAAAGTGTCTGTCTAATTCCCAGCAGTCTTGCCATTGTCAGACAGCTCCATTCCAAGAGCCACAGCTTGTTTCCAAGTAATACCAACCTTAAATAGGGTTCACTTTAACTCTACGGAGTAGTCCAGCTGCCGGCGCCAGTAAAGTGCCGCCCACTTTTTTACTTGCTTTTTACGGGGTGCGGGGATCCTTTACGGAGCCGATTCAGGACCTACGGAGTATTCTTCGTGAGCACGTGAAACTCCCCGGACTCATTGATTCTCTTAGCATCCAGGAACGCAGGCATTAATAAACGCGACCATCACGCCCCCGAGAAAGGGCCATCACACGTCCAAAGAGAGGCAACCCAGCCAGGAATGCACAGTTTCGTGAGCCAGACAAGTCAGACACTGGTTTAGGGGTAAATCGGCCGTGTCGATCCGAATTATCCTTACCCCGTACGAGTACAGACAAAAAGTCACGATCCACCGAGACAGGTGGTCACAATCAACAACGGCCATCTAAGACAAGGCATCGAGGTTGGGCCAAGGCCGACCGGTATGGGGTCATGCTCTCCTCCTCTCCTCCTCTCCTCCTCTCTCTCACGTCCTTCGGCCCTTTTCGAGGAGTATCAGCATCCATGTGAGCATGCATCGCCCTAAACTAAAAAACTAAATCATGCATGCAGCTTCACAGCTGTTGTCATCCGACCCTTTTTTTCCGGGGTATATCCGTCTGACATCCCCGCCTTCTCTCTGATTTTTTTTTTTTCTTTTTTTCTTTTTTTCTTTTGCTGCTTCTCATTGCTTGTCCGTTGCTTGTTCTTCTATTTTTTCATCCTCTTCCCACTTCCCCTCAGCAGCTCAGCTATCTGGTTGCATCTGTCGAGAAGGTTACATCCACATGGCTGCTGGCCAACGAGTGCTCGTAGAGATGGCACTCGTGGGTATTACAGCATTAGCAGTGAAGAGTTTTTCAGCGGCAATGCAACTGCTGAAGTTATCGTGACATCTTCAGTTCCATCGTATAGCAATCAGTCTGGCCACCATAATACGAGTACATCTAGAGTAATAATAGAACAATGGAGCAAATGATGGACGATAATACGGAAGCGCAATGGGGCAGGAAAATACAGTGGATGCAGAAATAAAGAGAAAAGCAGTCTTTCGTCTTTTCTTTTCTTGGACCTCTTTGTTTCACGATCGACATATGCACATCTGTGCACCTTTCAAGTCTTCTCCAGATTTTAACGGGACCGCCTACCCTGATTGGGACTCTCCGGGCATACTTTGTAGCTGAGTTGTACGGAGTGCTCGTACTTTGCAACTCTTTGAAAACCCTGCATGGAGTACTTGGATGGTTGGTCAAGACGTAATAAGCTATGCTGGCATAGTCAAAGATAACGGTGGAATCAAGTTTTATATAGCATCATATTAAGTATATATCATTAACCAACAACTCATGAACGATCCCATGAACACTGTCAGCGTGTCTTACTGCATGTTTGCAAGAACGCTGTTTCGGCGATTGGCTCGGCCGAACCACGGCCAGCATCGCCGGGTGCTTCCTTGCGACTCTGCACCCTCCCGTCTTCCCAATGCATGTTTTTCCGCCTCTCCTCTTTTTCTCAGTTTGCCCGGGTTGCCGCCTGCACAAAAGTTTTTCATCTCCATGTCTCCTTTCTTTGCTGTACTATGACTGAGCAGCGGAAGAGAGAAAAAAAAGGCAAAATATTCCATCTCCTTCATTTGCTCGATGACGTTTCTGTGATTTTCAAATGCCGAATATATCGCCCAACGACCACCCACACTCAGTAGACGCCCGGCACAATGTGCCAACGCACAATCTTCTTGTACTTCTCCCAGTCCTCGCCGTACTTGCGCGCACACTTCTCGCCGTCGCGCATGTCGCGGTGGATCAGCAGGATGGCAAAGTACAGCACGTAAAAGTAGGTAAACACCATGCCGAAGCCCTTGGCCGCGCCCGACAGCACCACCTGGCCGTCCGCGCGCACAAACACCTGCTCGTCGCCGCTGGCCAGCGCCGCCGCCGCGCCCGCCGAGTCCGCCGCCACAATCACATAGCCCGCGAGGCCCGTCGGCAGGCTGTACGGCCACGCCTGGATCCAGTCGCCCAGGTAGTTGATGTGCCGCGCCAGCCCCCACCAGCCCGACACGATGAGCCGCGAGCCCGTCTTGGTCTCCATGTACCGGAGGTGCGCCACGCGCGGGTCCGCCGGGTTGGTGCGGAACATGTTCTTCTGGCTGTTGGCCAGCCGGAAGATGGAGAAGCCCGTCAGCAGCAGCGCGCTCATGGCCGCCACGCCCGCCCAGCCCAGCGACACCGGGTGCGCCGACAGGTACCGCGTCTGCGTCGAGTACAGGAACGGCACCCACACGAGGTCGCCAAACGACAGCATCATGCCGAAGCCGTCCGTCGTAATGTCAATCGTCGTCAGGATGGCCGGCTCCATGACCTGGCTGTCCAGCACGTACAGCGCCTGCACGGCCGAGATGAACACAATGCTGTCCGTCACAAAGCCAAACGTGCGGTACTGCTTGGCCGTAAACGCAAAGTTGAACAGCATCCACCCCAGCATGCCGGGGCGCAGCTCCATAAACGACTTGATGTCGATCTCGCCCAGCAGCGGCAGCGTCACGCGCGGGTTCAGCTCCCGCCCAATGAACCAGTCGTACATGGCGTTGCCCGTGTGCCCGCCCGCCGCCAGCTCGCGCAGGTCGCCCGCCCGCCGCCGCTCCACCGATGGCACCGCCGACACACCAAAACTGCGCACGTACACAAACGTCGCCAGCGCCAGCGAGATCAGGAAATTGGTCGTCATCAGCTGCACGTAGTTGTCTGTCATAAACGTCCACAGCGGGAACGCCGCGCCCTGCGCCACCGTACCCGCCAGCGCAATCGTCAGCGTGAACAGCGTCGAGCTCAGCGTGTTGAACTTGTACTTGAGCCGGCCGCCGCCGGCCAGCTCCACGCCCTCGCGCACCGTGCCGGGCAGCACGCGGTGCAGCACCGCGCTGAACAGGTAGTACGCGAGCGTCCAGCCGGTCACGTGCCAGCTGACGAGGCCGCGGACGCCGTCGGCAGGCCATCCGACCTCCTTCTTCAGCGTCGCGAGGTCGAGCGTCGACGGGCTCAGCAGCGACGGCGCCGGGCAGCCCGAGATGTCGTTGCACGCGAACGTGAAGATGTAGAGAAGCACAGGCAGGCCAAAGCTCACGCCAAACGCGCCGATCCTATACCAGAGGCAAAAAAACAAAGGGTCAGCTATCATTCAAGCAGGAGAACGGGCACAGAACGGGAGACATACGGTCCGCCAAACTCGTAGCCATGAGGCTCTTCGCCGGCCGGCTGCTTTGCCGTTTTCGGTGCCATTGGTCTATATCGTCGGTATATGGAGGGAGGGAGGCGTCGAGGGGTCAGGTAGTGCGGTCGTCGACAATATAAACAGCTGCGTCGTTTATGGGAAGTCCAGTGTTGACGAGCTCGACATTGCTCTCCGTGGATGCGCGCCAGGGACTAGCAGGCCGGGACTCTGAGCTTCCGGACACCTGATTTTGAGCTTCAGTGGTTGCCCCTGGACCATGGTCCAGTTAATGCCTAAAAGAGACTAGTGCGGTATGGCAACTCTCCGAGCTACGAGTACGAGTACAACGCATCTCACCGTTGTCACAAGTAGCACAACGTTTTCATCTTGCCTTATTTTTTATTTTCTCTGATTTTTTCTCTGAAAATGTCCTTAGATTGACGATACATATCCATGATTTATATTACCAAATAGGTACGGATACAGGCTGGTTGCAATAGGCGGGCAAGACACCGGTCAAAGTGCGCTCTACTTGTCAAACGATGTTATTTCACCTCGTCCAAGGTGTGGCCTTGGCGGGAGCTGTACGGAGTAATCATGGCATATCGAGTATGACATTCAAGTCCTCCAAAACGGCCATCTCGGTCATAGTATACAGGTATGACATGTATTCAATAGTAGGGCTGTCATGGCTATTACCTGTGGTAGCTGCAAGCTGTCCTGATGAGCAGAGGTTTGAGTTTCTTCAACGAATCTTGATAAATACCATTATATCATCAGTGATCAGCCTTGTGTTCTATTTTTTGTCTTGCTGCTCTCTTTATCTTGCTTGATATTTCCAGACTTTGTAACAGAAAATAAATAATGGTATTTTAATTCAATAAAATATCAACAGAAAATATTGTGCTTAAAGCACATAGATAATTTACACGAAAAAAATGCAGAATACTTTACAAACTTGGAATCTGAGAATAAAAACAGAAATAAAATAAACATACAAGCAATGCCATGAATCAGGATGCTATTACTCCGTACATCTAAGGCTGCTCGTCCTCTCGGCGGATGTCGGTTACCCCACCACAAATAATACGACAGAGACGGCGGGCTTTACTCCGATTTGGCAAGTCTTGTCAGCATCCATAGGAGATTTGATAAATCCACCTGGATACGATTCGATCCGCAGACATCAATGATTATCGATGGCCAATATGCTTTACTCCGATGCAATATGCGGAGTAATTCTCACAATTACCTGAGAAGGCTTCATGAACGCATCCTCGAGCAAATAGCACTCCCGAGGACCGACGAATTTACTCGTCTGTAGTTGGTGGAATAACTGCAAGCCCCTCCTGCTGTGGTGCGGTGGTGCGTCTCGGCCCAAACAGCCCGAGTGTGGGGCTTTCCTTCAATCTGGAGTATGGGGCTTGGAGAGCCACGAGGCCTTGAGACTGAGGTAGGCGCGCTCCAGGCTTTATTTTTCTGTAGCCACGAGTGAACAGTCAGTCTGACATACATTTCATAGAGCCTCAAAAATCACGAAATAAAATATGGAGAAATGAAAACGGAGGACGTAGTCACACAGCCGGATACAAAACGCTTTTTTCCATGCTCTTCTAGCTATTACTCCGTACATAACACCCTCACAGAATAACGAGTACATACGGCAGGAGCTGCGGGCATAACGACATCCTGCCCCACCCCCAAACAGTAGCGAGAACGGAGGAGCCAGAAGCTCCCACCACAGCACTCGGCGCGCCGTAAAAGGCTGCTAGAGCGCAATGGAAATAAACAGATGCGACGCTTAAAACAAAGAAGGGGAAAAAGACATGCGCAGCCAGGTCGCCAGCAGGTGGTCGTATCCCGTAGGCCGACGAGCCAGCAAACGGCTGTCCGGACCCCGTCCATTTATATAGATAGATCCAGCCTCCCCCTCGTCGTCTGCTCTTCTGCTCTGCTCTCCAGCTTTTGCTCTTGTGCTCTGCCTTCCAGATCCTGCTCTCCAGATTCTGCCCTCCAGCTTCTACCCCACCACTAACTACTCGTACCTCCACTGCCCTCACTGCCCTCACTGCCTTAACCCCCCCCCTCAAAATGTCCTACCCTGAAAAGTTCACCGGCTTCCAGGTCAACGGCCCCGAGACCTGGACCGAGCTGCACAAGAACCAGTTCCAGCCCAAGCCGTTTGGCGACTACGATGTCGACATCAAGATTGAGGCCTGCGGTGTCTGTGGCAGTGATGTCCACACCATCAGCGGCGGCTGGGGCGAGCAGAACTTTCCCCTTGCTGTCGGCCACGGTAAGACCTTCACTTCAGACTTGAAATATTGCTACGAGAGATGGACCACTACTGACACGGCTTACAGAGATCGTCGGCACGGCTATCCGCGTCGGCCCCAAGGTCACCCTGATCAAGGAGGGCCAGCGCGTGGGCGTGGGCGCCCAGTCCTACTCCTGCCTCGACTGCCGCCAGTGCAAGAACGACAACGAGACCTACTGCCGCAAGCAGCTCGACACCTACGGCGCCATCTGGCCCGACACCGGCATCGTCTCCCAGGGCGGCTACTCCTCGCACGTCCGCACCCACGAGCACTGGGTCTTCCCCATCCCCGAGAGCCTCGCCACCACCGATGCGGCCCCCATGCTGTGCGCCGGCCTGACCGCCTACAGCCCGCTCGTCCGCAACGGCTGCGGGCCCGGCAAGAAGGTCGGCATTGTCGGCATTGGCGGCATCGGCCACTTTGGCGTCCTGTTTGCCAAGGCCCTGGGCGCCGAGGTCTGGGCCATCTCGCGCACGCACAGCAAGGAGGCCGACGCCCGCAAGATGGGCGCCGACGGCTTCATCGCCACCAGCGACAAGGACTGGACCGAGCCCCACGTCATGACCTTTGACCTCATCCTCAACACCGCCAACTCCTTTGAGGGCTTCGACCTGTCGGCCTACCTGTCGCTGCTCGACGTCCACGGCCGCTGGGTCAGCGTGGGCCTGCCCGAGGGCGAGGGCATCAAGGTCCGCAACCAGGACTTTATGAACAACGGCTGCTTCATCGGCAGCAGCCACCTGGGCTCGCGCCGCGAGACCCTCGACATGCTGCAGCTCGCCGCCGACAAGAAGCTCAAGCCGTGGATCGAGACGGTGCCCATCGGTGCCGACAGCCTGTCCAAGACGCTGCAGCGCCTGAAAAAGAACGACGTGCACTACCGCTTCTGCATGACCAACTATGCCGAGGAGTTTGGCCAGTAGATTGTGTGGACGCGTGGGACGAGAAGGCCGTACATAAGCGAAGCAAATAAACAAAGTCTATGACCAGTAATTGAGCCAAATGATAACAATAAAGCGGATTGTCATGTAGTCGTAGCCGATGATGACAATGATGATATGACAATGAAATTGAGACGCCGGTCGCATTTGAGCAGATGATTTGCGCGTACTGCGAGAGACTGATGTACAACCGATAACGACTAGCGTTGCACGTGCCTGATCGATATCTTATCTTATCGCAACCCCACTCTTCGTATTCATTGGCTACTCCGTAGAGGGCACAAGCCCTGGCCCACTTATACCAGAACTAGAAAAAAATTGAAGAAGCGGATTGGATACCGGATTTTTTTCGCCCTAGTCTTTTCGCTCCAAAATATTTTGCTGTGCTTCTTACCCACGATCCTCTATCAGGTGGTCCCCTCTCTTTTCACTCCCTCTTCCTTTCCATTTCGACAACCACGACAATCAACTTCCATCACAGCTGACAACACCCACGTCATTCAAAATGAGCGCCCCCCAGCTTAACAAGATTGCGGCTACCAGCCCGTCGCGCCAGAACCCCTCGGAGCTGGAGTCCAGCATCGCCGGTGCTCTGTACGACCTGGAGTCCAACACCGCCGACCTGAAGGCCGCTCTGCGCCCTCTTCAGTTCGTCTCTGCTCGTGAGGTATGATGAGAAAAAAACCACTCCTTGCGTTGAAATTAGCTTGCATAACCCTCCATGGCGTGGACTGCCAAACGACACTCCCCGCACGGGACGAAGGAGGCGGGAAGACGAACATGGAAAAAAGAAAAATAAAACGACGAGGCCGATTTCGATCCGAGAAGAACGGCAACAACGAGAACGCAAACAGCGTGCGCGGCAGAGAGTGCGTCGTCAAGAGTCAACGATGTCGCTATCGAGGCGACGGAGAGAGAGAAATCACAGCGCTTCAGTTTTCACATGGTTGTCGAAAGACCCATTGGCGACTGGGCATAGTTGAAGAAATTCGACAGCTGGACCTTACCTCGACGTCCTTCCCCCCCTCGGCATCTACCTTTTTGACCTCGGTCCATTGCTCTTCTGCTCGAACTTGTTTGCATCGGCGACGTACGACTTCTCGGCTCGAGGACAGCGCAGTCTTCATCGACGAGCACCTTTCGACCTCCGAACCCTTTTTTTTTTCCACATTCCACATTTCCACATCTCTCGCCCTTCGTGCGGTCCTGGGCAGCCCATACACATACCCATGAAAGAGGAGGATACTGGACGGGAAGCGGTCCATGGATGGCGTTATTGCAATAAACCACATAACCTATCCTGGAGCTCGCATGCTGACTTTGGATCTTAGATCGAGGTTGGCCACGGCAAGAAGGCTATTGTCATTTTTGTCCCCGTCCCATCCCTGCAGGGCTTCCACCGGGTTCAGCAGCGGTAAGCAAACTTTTTCCCCATGTATTTTCTTCTACATGATCACCAACTAACTTGCCCACCAGCCTGACCCGTGAGCTGGAGAAGAAGTTCCCCGACCGCCACGTCCTGATCCTGGCGTCGCGCCGCATTCTTCCCCGCCCCAAGCGCTCCAGCCGCTCCCGCAACACCCAGACCCAGAAGCGCCCCCGCTCGCGCACTCTGACTGCTGTCCACGATGCCATCCTGACCGACCTCGTCTTCCCCGTCGAGATCGTCGGCAAGCGCCTCCGCACCAAGGAGGACGGCTCCAAGACCCTCAAGGTCATCCTTGACGAGAAGGAGCGCGGTGGTGTTGACTACCGCCTGGACAGCTACTCCGAGGTCTACCGGAGACTCACTGGCCGTAACGTCGTCTTTGAGTTCCCCCAGAACGCTGTTGAGTACTAAGCAGCTCGCCCCCTTTTTCTTCAAATGAATTTAAAAAAAGAGGAGATTGAATCTGGGTGTCTAGGCAGACAGGGAAACAAAAAAAAAGTTCTTTCAATCAAAAAACGGCTGTGACGAGACAGAAACGTCTCTTCACGTTTTTCTTGCTGTTTTTTTTTCTTCGTTTTCTTTTTTGAACCATGATACAAAGAACGGGTGTTACGGTTTTCGGTGGGAGTCATACTTGCAGTTCATTTATTTGCTGGTCTCGGTCAAAACAGGGAGACCTTTTTTAAGATGGGAATAATACAAAAAAATCTTAAAACATGTGAACCACAGTTATGACTTTCATCTCAAACAAAAACAAAAATTCAAACTTTTAAAAAAAACCATTTTCGCTTGCTATATGACATGCACTAATACAACAAAATAAAAGGACCGAGATCATAATCGTAATCATCTAGTCATGGCGAACGCGCCCGATGCCGAGAACACACCAGTAGGCGAGTTCGCGCTTCTCCTTGGCGTCCTTGTCCTTACCCGACCCGGCGCCCACGCCGTCCTGTGCGGCGTCCGTCTCCCACTCGATGCGCACAGACAGCGGGATCTCCACAATGTCCTCGTCCTCCCGCAGCGGGCTCAGGTCAATCTTCTTCGACTGCCCCTCGGCTTCCTTGCCAATGGGCCGGCTTGCCATGGCCAGCCGGTCCAGGTCGAGCGACGGCGGCACGATCTCCACCACAATGCTGACCCAGTTGCGCCCACGCTCCCAGATCTTGCCGGCAATGGGCTGGCCGCCGCCGCCGCCGCTACCGCCGCCGTCATCGCGACGGTTGCTGCCGCGGCTGCCACCCGCACCGCCGCTGCCGCCTGCATCGGCGGCGCTGTCGCGCAGCGCGTCGTCCCAGACGTCCGTGTTCGAGTCGATTTCAAACTGCGGGCACAGCACCGTCACCTTGCTCGCAAAACGCCCCGGCGTCGTTGACGGCGCCGCCAGCGTGACCTTGACGCTCTCAAAGATGGGGTTCTTGAACGTGAGAATGTACTGCACGGGCTTCAATGGCTCCAGGATGTTGGAGGGCGGAGGCAGCGCAACCGGTGCGGAGCGTGACGACGTCTTGGCCGCGGGCGGCGGAGGTGCCGCTGCAGCAGGCTGGTGCATGGGCCGTATGGAGATGCTGGGGATGTAGCTCCCTGCAACGAGCCGGATGCGGAAGCGGCTGTTATTGGCTTTGGCTTCCGGCTTGCTGATGATGTGCCGGCAGAGGGGGCACCGCTTGGACCGCTTGGTACGCAGCAGGACCGGGATGGGCCGCAGCTCGTCCAGGAAGCGAGGATGGCGGTGCTGGTGGTCCTCGCCGAGAAACACCGCCTGTGCCTCCCGCTGTTCGGCGGAGGCGGTGATATCCCATCCATTGTACATGTCGTCATCCGGATGGTTGCAGCCGCCGCTCGTGCCGTTGTGCAGGCGCGCGATGGCCTCCGACTCGTCGAGCTGCGCAGGGATAAAGCCCTCCATCTCCTCACGCGCCTCGCGCATGCCGCGGAGCCGCGACATGGTCCTTTTGTGAAACTCTGCGTTGTTGCTGCCGACCGGCATGCCGGTCCACATGTTCATGAGCCGCGAGAGCGACGCCGGCGACCCGAAGCTGAGGTCGCCAAACGGCGACAGCGCAGTCGTGCCGCCGCCGTGGTCGGCCATCTGCTTCTGGTAAAAGTGCCGCAGGTAGGAAAACTGCCGCGCCATGTCGAGCCCTTCTTCGACCGGCTGCTTCGCCGCATCGGCCGCTGCAGTAGTAGACGCCGACAACGTCGTCGGGTCGTCTGTATCCAGCGCAGACGCCAACGTCGACCCAGACAGCAGAGAAGGCCCGACCGAGGGAATGCTGGCGCCCAGTTCGCGCGGCTTGCCCCTCCGCCTGGGCACGAGGCGTGGCTTGCCGCCGTTGCGCAGCCGGGACATCTGCATGCAGAGGGCATTGCCCTTGTCGAACGTGATGCCGATCTCGGTGGACATCCATTGGCAGTAGCAGCACGTCAGAATAAAGACGTGGGCAGGCGTGACGGTGCCATCGGGACCCACGACGGGTTTTGAGCTTTGGACATTGCCCTCCAGGTTTTGAGCCGCGCTGGGTTCGAGGTTGGTGGCCGTCAAGGGTCCAATGCACATGGGGCACTGGAAACAGCTTCGCGTACATCTGTGTGCGCACACACCACATTAGTCTTTTTTTACTTGGTCGCTGCAACGGTATCTTGTCCTCCGCGAGTTCTTGGAAGCGTCCTCGGCATGCATATGCGGTTTACTGTCGGCTGTTCTATGCGTGGCCGTCCAAGGAAGGGCCAGGAAGGGGTCTCTGACGCGTCCACACGCATGCAGAAAGCACGCGAGGAGGGCCACGTAAGCAGATCGTGCACCACGGGGACGCAGAACAGTAGGTCACGCGCCAGGATGCATGTAGAGAAGGAAGAAGAAAAACAAACAAACATACCTGTTGCCATCGCTCTTGATGGTGGTGGTCGGCACCTCAAACAAACAGCTGGGGCAGTAGTAGGTGACGATCTCCTCGGCCACGCAGCGCGGACAGCGGATCTGGTGGCAGTCTTCGCAGTACAGCAGGTACTCTAGCGGGTAGAGGCTGTAGTTGGCACGCGGCGAGCGGGGATCAAAGGTGTGATTGCTGTCGCCGTCCGCCTCGCCGCCCGCCTCGCCGCCTGGAGTCTGATGTGACGATGAGGGGCGGCTGGACGACTCGTGAGCCGGCGAGGTCCCATGCTCCGAGCACGGACATTGAAAGTAGGTATATGGCGTGAAGCTTGCTTCTACCATGGCTGGAAACGGGGAGAGGGGGCGGCTGATTTGCAGCCAGAGTCAACAGCTGTTGTGTTTGGGCGGCACAGGGTCTCGATGCGAGGTTGTGCTGCTGCTGCTGCTTCTGCGGTTTTCCCCTGGCTAACATACGGCATGGTGGGCGGGGAGCTTGGCATCGTAAAAGTAGCGGTGAAGAGCGGCAGAAAGAGAGACTACGAGTGCTGTGCACGAGTAAACAACAGGGCAACTACGACGAAGCACATTTCCTATTCGGGAAGCTGCTCATTGGCTCAAGATGGAAGCTACGGATGACCACTTGCTTGTCCTTGCCTACGAGTACGGCGTAGTTATGCTGTGTATCGTCGCTTTTTGGGGGGAGGGGGGAAGGCGGGGTGTTGCAAGATGTTTCTTTCTCAAACAATAACAGCACAAAAAATAAACCGTAACGACATCCGACTGACCACAGGCGGCCGGCCCCCCCACCAACGCGGCACGACGAGCAGAAGCGGTGACTGGATGCAGGCCGAGATGGAAGCGAAGCCGCATTGTCTCGGAACTGCGGCGAAGAACCGTGAGGGGGTGACAGCGAAGACGCCCAGAACACGAAGAACAACAGCGAATGGAATGAAGAACAGCAGGGCAGGCAAACAGCTGAAAGACAAACGTGTCATGGAAACGGAAACAAAGTCAGCAGGAGGTGTCTGACACCTGAACGATTCAATGCCAACCAAGCCCGCCTGCAGAGACACGACCGCTCCTTGTTTACAATCCAGCACATTTCGCTCCTTTCGGCTCCAATGTTTTTGTTGAACATGACCAGAAATACCGCGCAGTGCTCGTTCTCATGACCCCGGCCGTGATATTCGCTCAACAGTACGACGTGATGCAGTGGCACACCTGGAACGGCACCTCCTTGGCTCGGAAACCGCAGAGTGCCAGCTTCCCGGATAGCTGCCGGCGTAATATCTATCCCTGCTGGATGAATGCATTGTTGTGATTTGTGATGGATTGAGTATTCAGCCATTGCTGCTCTGGCCTCCGATGGCGTTTATTGCTGTGTGACAAAGGTTTGGCCGGGATGATGGAAAACAGGCGGCATGCTGACGGGTGCACACAGGGACAACACGGAGTACTCGTAGCTCTCGTTCACGAGAAGCATCCAGCCAGCCAACGGAAACACTGTACGTGTACGAGCACACGAATAGGTACGAGTACTCGCATGATGGTATTGTCAACTCCACAATGACCATGCGTCTTTTGCAGATGCAGACGAGAAGAGACGAGATGAAGCGATACGGCAAAGCCATCTCTGCTGCCGCTGTACGACTGCCAGTCAGGACATGGAAATGGGATGCGCTGACGAGGCCAAAGCTGAGTAATGCGCATTCATGTTTCGGCCTCTTGCCCCGATAGACGACTAGCAGAAAGCTAGGACCAGCTTTGGCCGCTGCAGGTCTTGCACTGATGAAGGTATTGCGTTGGCTATTGGCAAAGCAGTCTTGCATTTTGCATGTGTATGTGTCTAGAAAATCCTAGACACACACGTATGCTTACACCGCCAGTGCACACTCCGGCACCAAGCGCAAGCAAGCATACGAATATTCAACAAGCGGCCTATCAAATTCACCTTTGTTCGCAACGACAAAGGATTACCAATAATGTGCAGTACGAATCACAGAGTACGGAGTACGAATGAAGAAAACCAAGACACCGTCGAGAGAAGAAAGCAAACTGGTGGCTGGGAGATAACGCCAGCCCAGGGTGAGACGAAATCCACTGGTGCAGAGTGCAGTTGGTTCGGAAAAGTCGGACGCACACATCGACGATCCCAGCCTGAAGAATTCGACCAGCATGGCTGTATCCACAAGCTTACAGCAGTACCATTGCTCTCCGCAGGCTGGTCGCTGCTGTGCAGTGCATTTTGAAAACTTTTTTTTCTTTAGCTTCTGCCAACTATGCTCTGGAGCATTTGCTGTGGCTCGACGCCAGCAGGGTTGCTCTGTCCGACCGCTCTTTGGTGCATGCCTGAGATAAGCCAACGTCTGCGCTGGTTTGCGGAAAAGACGCCGGCGATGCCAGCACTACAGGGCAACTGCGGGTGACATTCCATCATTCCAGAGCCCTGGCCGTTCTGTTCAAGACAGGCAAGGATGGTGGTGGTGGGGGCGGTGATCAACGACTGCCCTTGCCTCTTCCTCTTCCCTTTCCGTTGTGTCTCTGAGCAGAAGCATGGAGCATGGAGCAAGGAGCATGCTATCGCCCCCGCCCATATGCACCCTGTGCGCGATATCACACAGCAGCCCACAGCGCGCCCAAGCCGGCGGCCGAAAGCTGCAGACGATCCAGTCTTCTGTCTTTCACAGATGCTGCCTGTCTTACGACGCTCCGGGAGAAGAGGCAGTGCGAGTACTCCCGTGCAGCAGACTGGAAAACCAGATTTCTGAAATGGACGACACCAGGACGACGCCAGGACGACGCCAAGAAAATCAAACAGGGGAAGGGAAATAAAGTTGATAATCAAAAGGAAAGACACCTTGTGGGGCAGGCGAAAGTGAGGGAGCCAGAAAACGAACGAGCTGGCGGAGGTTGCATCGAAAAAGAGGAGCAAATGATCGAAGGCGTCTTGTGCGCCGATGCTCTTTTGCATTTGCTGCTTGTGTTCCTGTTGGCTTTGGCTTTTCCGTTTATTGGGCCAATATTGTGAGAATGATATTGTGCAAGCATGCATCCGCCTGGAGGCGAACGGGTACGTCAATGTGGACAGCTGAGCTGGAGATGCTGTGGCCAGCCCTTGTGTTCTTGGTACTCTGGACAGAGGACAAGGACAAAGACGAGGACAACGAGGACGACGACGACGACGACGAGCCTGCGGCAGGCCGCTGTTGCTCCTGCAAAGGGGCCCGTCTCAAATGAGGATGGTCGGCGAAGAACAGGAAATCGACGACGCACGAGAAGGAAGAAGGGCGCACGACGGGGCCAAGGCTGCCACGGGTGTGACCTTTTCTGCGGCTCGAGGTCTGAGGTCTCTCTTCTCTGAGCCGTCTGCGAGCTTCCCTTGCATCCACTCCGGGGTTCCGCGCAGACGACGTCACCGGGATTAGATGGCTACAAGAGGCTACGACGATACCAGAGTTGGCAGCAATCTCGCGGCGGGTGTGTCGTGGTGGTCTGTGTGCTGGTGCAGACCAGCATTGCAGAGAACACTTGCACAAGGCACCCCTGTCATCAGGAGACACTTGAGGACGAAAAAAGGAAAAAGATGAAAAAATAAAATAAAAAAATAAAAAAAGAAAGATGGAAAAAAGATGAAGAGGATGAGAAAAGACGAAAAAAGACAAAAGAGGACACCAAGAACGGAGCCTGCAATATCCAGGGCTAGCCTCGCCCAACAACTAGACGGCGCGCTAGTGAGGGCCAGAGGCCGATGAGAGGGCAGGCTCAGCTCTCAATATCCTGTTGATGTGCCCTCCCCACTGCTCGATGCGTGCGTGTGTAATACCGCCCAGATATTGATGCGACGGCAGGACTCCCCAAAGTGGCGTAACCGCCAGGTCCTGGCCTGACGAATGCGGAAGCGTGCTATGTCCGCCAGCGCTGCACTGGATCGTGGAACACGTATCCGCGTCAATGGCAGACGGTTTCTACCAAGCATGTCTTGCCCAGCTATGTTTGGTCTTGGTCCTTCTCCAGAAAGAAAGAAAGAAAAAAAGTATATACGGCGTGCATTCCCAGCCGTTGCGTTGCGTCGTTCACCGCCAAGCGTCTGTCTTCCTTTCCCTCCATTTAAGTTTGGCCTTTCTTTTCCTGGGGAACTTTTGAATTTCGAGTTTGATTTCCCAGCTTTTACGGAGTACGATACTTTTCCTCTTTCCTTTCCTTTCTCTTCTCTTTTCCATTTCTCCCCTCCTCCAGCTCCCCTGCTCGACTGCTAGGGCCTGTTCCATCGACGATTGCAGCACCGTGGTCCGTCCAACAGCAGACGCCGGGGGCTTATCAGGGTCCGCGTGGCTAATTGACTGGCTTGCATGCTCGCGCCCAAACACCATCACAACCCCCCGACTCCGCTTTCATTGGGCCTGCGTTCATCCTTCCAACGTTGTTTCGGCCGGCAGCCGGCTCCTTTGCCCTGACCTTCTTTTTTTTCTCTCTCTCTCTTGTTCTAACCAGTACCGCTTTTGTGCCCCGAATAACGCGGTTCATCACGACGACACCCGCCACAACATCCCGTTTTTCTTGAGCCATTGGTGGAGATGCCTCTTCTGTAGAGGGCGCCTCACCTTCGGTATCTGCCTCGTTGTGAGAGGTGATTTGAGTGTGAGAGCGAGACGCGCGAGAGGAACGGCTCAAACATGGCGACCCCTCAGGAGGCAAAGGACTTTGCTTTGTACAATGGCGTCTCGAACCGCTCACGCGGCTGGAAGTCGCGCAAGCCCGGCGAGAGCATCGAGCCTCAAGCCGTTGGCCACATGGGCATCAAGAGATGGGACGGCAAGACCAAGACCAGCATGGCGTGGGATGGCCTGAGAAGAGTGAGTGCCTTGCCGTCAACAGGCCGCGTGAATGTCTCCCGAATGTCTCCCTGGCTAACTGGTGATGAACAGGACCCTGAACTGTGGTTCCGCAATGGCAACTGCTTCGTTCACCTCTATGCACGCGGCCAGTCCCGCCGTGGACCAGCCTTCAAACTCCCGCTCTCGACCCTCCTCGCCGCCCAGTGCCACCCGCTCATCGAGCGGTTTCTCGCCCAGGACATACCACCCCCGTTCAGCGCCTCCGACGGGCACAGCAGCGGCTTGCTACAGCCCATGCCAACACCGCCGCCCCTCGCCACCCTAGACTACTGGAGCCGGGCCCATCTGCTTGGCCGCGTGGACCTCTACATCCCCCCTCCGCCGGACGCCGACAAGGACGAGGTGTACTCGTACTATCTCGCCGTCCGCAACCTGTTCGCCTGGATCTTCCGCCGCGCGGTGGTCGGCGAGCACCTCGGCAGCACTCTGGCCGGCCTGTTCAGTGCCATGCGCGAGTTTCGCCAACCAAACGTCGACAACGTGCAGGATCTGATGTGCTATCTGGAGGACGAGGGCTATCTTGTGGTGTCGGGACGCCCAGAGTACGCCCTGGCGCTCTTGCACCTCGCCGAGGCGATGAGCCTGCGCGAGCTCTACGTCAACTCGTTTGCCCACTGCGTGGGCATGTACAACGACCTGTTTGTGGGCACGGAATACCAATACGTCAGTGCTGCATCCCGCAAGTCCATCCGCCGCGCCCGGCTTGACATGGACCTTCGCCTGGGATTTGCCGGGTCAATGCTCGCTGATCTGTTCGAGACGGAGCTGTCCGAGACGAACCTTGGGCTTCCTCCGCCATCCCGCGCCCACCTGGACCGCTTCCGGGCGTTTATCTACGACTACTACACGACTTGCTTTGGCTACTACCCGCCCGTCTCAATAGATGCTCGCAGCATCATCTTTGAGCCGCAGGTGTACCGCCTCCTCGCCTATGACTTCCAGGCCCTTTACGAGTATCTGGTGGATAAGAGTTTCCGTACAGGCTCGACGGCATCGCCGCTGTCGCAGAGCGGGTTTTGCGTGCTGCAGACCATCCAGGCGTTTGATGCGCGGCACAATTTCCCGCCCTTGGAACACCCCCTCTCGTTGCTGCCCGACACATCTGCGCAGCCGCTGACAACGCCCTCGACACACACCGTGGCGGACAGCAACGGCTTGCTGGGCGTGCCCACGCACATGCCGAAGCGCAGCTTATCTTCGCGTCGGGTGTCGTGGTTCGGAAGCAAAAAGATGGACAAGCTGCTGGTGACGTGTGCCGAGAAGCTCAAGCCGGATACGCGCTTAATCGCCAACACGTCTCTTCTCAAGGCCACCAACAAGCTCCAGCCGGACCTGGCGCACAGCAGCTTCGTTGCCGCGTATCGCCAATTCGAAGAGGACTCGGTGTTCAGGCCACAGAAGGCGGACCGCGTCGACAAGACGTCTCTGATTGAGGCGCGCAAGGTCCGCTGGATTCTTGTCTACGCCATCCATCAGACGCTCCAAAAGTGCTTTATCCCGCCCCCCGACGAAGTCACCAGTGCCGACACAGTCCCATACCATGTGTCTATATCTGCGAAAAGCATCCCCCAATGGAAGGATAGCGAGATTGGCCTGGAGCCGGTCTCACCGTCATATTTCAACTCCCCGCCCGTGTCTCCCACCTCGGGTCTGCCGTCTCTGCACACATTGACCAACGCCTTTACGTTCCCGCTCATACAGGACGCGGCACTGGAGCCGCACACACCCACACGCAGAAACGAGATGAGCTACGGCTACGACTCCCAGACCTTGTCAATCACGCCTCCTCCTCCCGCCCGCTGCATGTCGATGACAGCCGTGCCGGACAGCCAGCAACTTGACAACATCTTGATGGTGTCCAATCGGGGATCAACGGCATCTCCTGTGTTTGATTTCCGCCCGGACATTGACTATCTGGGCCTTGCCAACCGCAACGAGCCGACCTCGCTCGACGGCGAGGTTGAAGTGGTAATGCTGCCACGCTCCCGCAGTCTGACACGCACGCTTTCGCAAAAAGCGGCCTTTCGCCGGTCGATGAGCCTGTTCCGCGGCAACAGCAGCTACAGCACGACCCTTGAGCCGCCGAGCCCGACGACGCGGCCCAGCAAGGGGGGGAAACACGCTGAAACTGGCGCGGTCAGCAAGTCAGAGCCAAGTTCACTGCACAACTCATTCCGGCTCAAGCGCAATAGCCTCTTGCTGCGCTCCTTGTCGCAGACCAAGTCGGAGGACAAGGCCAAGGAAAAGCCAAGCTCGTCTGAGCGCCGAGCCTCCCAGTACCACGAGATTGTCGTCCATGGCTACGGAAATGGCACCAACCCGGTGCAGCTCACGGTAACGACGACCATGGCCGACCACCCCAGCCAGCACACCCCGGGGAACAAAGACAACAAGGACGGCACCGAGGAAGGGGTTTCTCCTTCGACGTCCTTGAATGACTCGGTCACCACGCCCTCGACAACGCGCTCGCTGTCCACGTCTTCGACCAACTCCAACACGTCGGCAGCCACAGCCGAGACCGCGCTCACTGCCCTGACAGAGGCCTCTCCCACCATCTCGATTTCCTGCCCTGTCCTGCCGCGCACCGATAGCGCCACGGACTTTCTGGGCGGCACTGCCGGCCTGAGCAGGTCATCGAGTGTGTACAGCAGCACACCCTGTAGCTGCAGCATTGCCGCGTCGAGGGCAAGCTCGTTTGTAGGCGCCGAGGCGCCGGCAATCCCGCCTCGCGCCCGGCCAGCCCAGAGCCAGAGCCAGAGCCTGGCACCGAAGCAGCCTCTGCCGACGGCAGCATCCGTGTCGCGCAGCAGCAGCGTGTACTCGACAGCGTCCATGCTCGATGACGTTTTAGCAGCGAGCGGAGGAGGGGCTAGACCAATGGTGACCTCGACGTCATCTCCGCTGCTCATGTCGTCCATGCAGATGCAGATGCAGACGCTGCCACCGCCGCCCGTGCCTGTGCGCAGCAGTGCTCGGCACCGGCGCTTCAGTGTGTACGGCGGCGGCGACGAGTATGCGCGCATCATCATGCCGATGACCACCGAGTCCAAGGTGCAGACGCAGTCTCTGTTTGCCAACCAGGCTGCGGCATCGGGCGGCCAGCGCTTCGACATGGTGCAGGAGGCGCTGGAGGCGGTGCGCGAGACGAGGAAGCAGCACCAGATGCCGGGCAGCGGGTCTTCTTCCATCCAGGTGTCGCGCACGTCATCGTTTGTGGGCGTGGCAGCGCTGCGCTGCGTCAACGAGGACGACGAGCTTGCCATGGGTGCCGCCACTGCTAGCGACCGCCGCCGCCTCCGCCGGCAAACAATTGCACAGCCGCCGGTTGCACGGAGCCGCCGCAGCAGCTACTTTGGCCTGAGAGACGAGAGCAGCAGCCATAGCCGCAGCCGCAGTCACAGCTACGACAACAATAACAACAACGACGACGACGACGACGATTTGTACATGGACCTTGCCCTTCGCGGCCCCGGTCAAGACGAGCACCCTGAATGGGACAAATTCGCCAGCCTCGGCGGCCATACCTTTGTTTGAGTTTAACACTCACTATCTCACATTCACACACTCTCACACTCTCACACTCTCACACCATCTCACTCATACATCCGCATCATACACGCTCTCGAGTTTTTGTTCAGCCTGTTTCTGCATTCCGTTTCTTGTCTTGTTTTATATCATTTTGCTTTGTTTTGTCTGATACCCATGCCAGGAATCTACACGGCACCTGGTCTACGTTCGCTCATCAAATTTGGTTTATATTTTTGTTGGCCTTCTTGTCTCTTGCATTCTTGTTTTTTTTTGTCGTTTTTGTCGTTCTTTCTTGGTCAGCGAGGGATATTATTGGAGTTGGCCACCGCTTATGGGAATCCTTGATTTTGTATACGTATCACGGCACCTTTAATAGCAGCACAACCATGTGCCCCTCCACTCTCCCTACATAGCTTGTTTGGCCTGCGTCTTGGTGTGCCATTTCTTCAACATGTATTTCAATACCATACAGCCGCTTTCTCCTCTATTTTTTGAGCGTGGTGTTTCAGATATTTACAAAGGTTTCAGCATTCTGACATTGGACGTGATGCGTGTCAAGACTGGGGAACTAAATCAATGCAAGATGGACAAAATAAAACCCAGAAAACAGAACAAAACAGCCCCAAATAAAGAGAAAAAGAAAGGGTATCCATTACAAAGAGACCACGAAAGGTATTGTCATAAACCCGGAGAACCGAATCATTGAGCACATCAATCATTAAAGAGCAGGAAAAAAAATAGAGAGAGAGGTGGTATAAAAGGTACCCAAGAGGACTGGTCCCAGACTATGCTTTTATCCCGTGTTCATGTGCCTTGTACACGTGTGAGTCTGGACCGGAGAGAGACAGACTGCGCCATGTATTATTATGATAGCACACGCTTACTGCTCCTTTTTGACGGCAACGCTTGGTGTGCCGGCCAAGACGTCCATGATCTCGCCACCAATCTTGTAAATCAGGTAGGTCGGGAACAGCAGCCACAGACCGCTATTTCTAGTCAGCGGTTGAAAACAGACGAGAGAAATAAACCAAGAGATATTAAGTGGCGTGATAAAGAGATAGGGGGAGGTGGCGCGTGGGATGAACATACTTGGGAATGATCCAGAGAAAGACGAGCGAGTGCAGGTCGTTGTGGCCAATGTTGTCAAAGCCAGAGAAATACTCGTTGAGCCCTGTTTGGGTTAGACATGGTCGAGGAGGGAGGAGGGAGAATAAAAAACCCACAGTACAGAACCGTCTTGCTGAGCGTCATGACGGCCGACGAAAACGCCAGCATCGTCGCCCACGCGGCGGCGCGCCCCACGAGCCCCTTGCGGCGGCGCGACGAAGCGCCGGCGCCGGCACCGGCCACGGGCATGGTGCTGGTGCCGTACACCTGCCAGATGTAGAGGTAGGCCAGGTACATGGCCGTCTCGACAAAGTTGAGCGCGCCCTGCGCGGCCGTGAAGCCGTTGCGCGCGTTCCACTGCTTGGCGCCGTAGATGTGGTCGACCTCGCCGTACAGCGCGTAGGGCGTGTACAGCGGCCAGTGCAGCGACCCGCCCGGCATCGTGTGCGGGCGCAGGAGCACGTAGCCCGTGTCCCACGCGACCAGCGGCAGCGACACGGCCAGCCAGAGCAGCGTGATGGAGTCGGGCACGTAGGTCCACTTTGTGGTGGTTGGCGCAGCCGGCGCAGCCGGTGCAGCCGGCGTAGACTTGGCCGACTTTGCGGACGTGGGCGAGGAGGCCAGCGGCGCCGAAGAGACCGACGACGCGGGCGAGGACGGCGACGACGACGACGACGTCGTGGACGTCAGTCTGCGGCGCGTCCCCACCGCTGCCGGTGGGTGGTGCTTGCCGTCAGGGTGCTTGGTGTCGCTGTCGGCGGCAGGCGTCGACCGGCGCGAGCGGGTTGTCGTCGCCGTCGCGGGGGCCTTGCGCGTCGTGTCTCTGCCGGAAAAGCTCGAGCGGGTCGTCGGTGTCGCCGGGGGCTCAACGCTGGATGCAGAGCGTGTCTGAACCATGATTTCTGTTACTGTCGTCGAGCAGATCCTGTACAAAACAAATGGGCGCGTTGGTTTTTGTCGTATGACTCGTTCCGAGAGTCAACAAAAGGGGGGCCGCTTGAGAAGGACGCAAGGCTGCGAGGTCGCTGAGAGGATGAAGAAGCACAGAGACGCAACGGGGAGAAGAACGGGGGCTCGGCTCCAAACGATTCGACCAAGCGAAGCTGCGAACGGACAGGCAAGTGATTGCTAATTGTACGAGAAGATGAGGGGCGTTGTGTTTACATACGAGTTACTCGTTACTCGTACAGAGAAATAGAAAGGATGGCGTTGTGTTAGATGGCGCGAGACCCCACTTGTTTAGACTGGTGTCTGGGGTAGCTAGAAGCGATGCGGATAACACGCCATCCGCTGCAGAGCGCGGAAGACTGCGACTGCTGTAATAATAAAACTAGCCTGACTTAGAACCCCCCTTCTTTGGGCCCCAGTTGGCAACGGCACACACCGAGTTTCTGCCCAGCGTCATGTGTGCCTTGCGCGCCTTCCTCTTTCGATAGGGCAATTTTCCCTTCATCTGCATTTGGTAGCGTGCACGTGGCGCCACTACGGTGGTTGGAGAAAGAAGGCGCGACTCGCGGGGGAAGGCCAAGCACCCGTTACTTGCATATCGGATAGTACAACATTGTTCGCTGATCACGACCAGTCATCGTGTTGGAGCGAGAGGGGGTCGTGGCCGTGTTCCAATTCCAGCCCAGGTGGTACATTGGCAATCCCGTATTCGGTAGGCTTTGCCAGCTCCTGCCTGTCTGGTATCCATCCGCAGTCAACGACCAGAACAACGCCCCTCCCCCCCGCCTCCCATCGCCGAGGGGAAGTCCGTGGTAGAGTCCGGATTGGCGCCAGGATGCAAGACTGACAAGCGCAGAGCTGAAAGTCTGAAAAGGGAATATGACGGCGTATGAGACAGCGCCACATTGCAGACTGGGACCTTTTGCGGAATGAGTGAGCTGGGTGCGCTGGGTGAGATGGGGATGGGGATGGACATGGGATAAAGTGACATATCGAGGCTACCAAGCCTGAGGCCTTGATATAAAGCGCCTGAGGTCCCTACCATTCGTCCATTTCTACTCCCCGAACTCGAGCGTCGTTTGCCGACCAAGAAACTTCTCTGCACCCTGTTCCCCCCTACGCCATGCTGCCCTGTCTGTCCACCACGGCCACCGTCGCCCTGGCGGCTGCTGCCTCCACCGGCGTCATGGCGGCCCAGCCCCATCCCAATGTGCCCAAGCCGCCCGTGGCCACGTTCCTGTATGCCCTCAACCTCACCTCCGCGGCGCCGCTCGAGCTGGGCCCCGGCTTTGCCGGCAACCGCAGTGTCCAGCCCATTGTGGGCGGCGCCTTTGCCGGCCCCAAGCTCTGCGGCAACGTCTCCGTCGGCATGGACTGGGGCCTGGTCGACCCCAAGGGCCACTTCAGCCCGACGGCCCTCTATGTGCTCAACACCCACGACGGCGCCCACATCCTGGTCCGCGAGCACGGCCACTCGCCCAACATCCACGTTCTCTTTGAGACGGACAGCAGCAGCAAGTACAGCTGGCTGAACGAGGCCGTCGCGTACGCCAGTGGCGGGCTGGACAGCGCAGGCATTGTCCACTTGAACGTCTGGCAGGTAAGTCGCAGGTAGTGTTGCGGTCATGCTTTTGCAGAATAATAAGTGACTGACCGATAAGCTTTCTCCTGGTGTTTGATTTTCTCTGTTCGGGCCACGCTACTCGCTGGCGATGCGGAAGCAGCCGAAGCCGCACGGACCGGTCAGCGGCACTCTTAGGCACTAGAGCTACGGCAGCTGGGTATTAAAGATTAACAGTCAGCTTTAAAGAAGAGAAAGAGGAAGAAGAAGGAGAGGAGCAGGAATCTCTACCGTGATTGGCTTTAGCATAAAAATACAATAAAACCACTAGACAAGAACAAGAGCCGTTTCGCTCTAACAAAGAGGATGCCGTGTGAAGAAATCGTTTGCCGCGTTTCTTCTCAAACAGACTGACCGACTTTCGAGGAATTTTACGGAGGGGACAGCTCTTTCATCCTCACCGCTCCATCTACTCCGAAGGATGCGTCCGCCTTCCCCCGTCGAATTCAAATTCATACCGCTCCTATCAACCGAGAGAGTGCACTTTTCCATCCCCCCCCCCCCTCTATGCAATAGTAGCCCGCAATATGAGCCAACATCTGCACATTGACGTTCTATCTTGTCATTGGTTTGCGCTATGGACCTTTCTGATTTAGCGTTGCATCCTGATGTAACGGGCGTGCTTTCTTTTTATCAGAACTCTTCGCTCTGTACGAGTAGCGGAGTAGTTCGTGTGTGTGCTCGCTTGGATGTTGCATGATCTCCCTCGAGCATGAACTGGTTATCTTGAGATTGAGCGATATCGAGCATGAACTGGTTACCTTGGAGATTTTAGCAATGAAACCTAGAGGACGGAGAGGGAAATAGCCACAAGCCACAAAAAAAAGAATCGGTCAAGATTGCCGAACTCTTGTCCTTGCACTTGTTGATGGTTGCACCCAGAGTCAGCCGCACTTTTACTCTGTGCTTTGCTTCCTGAATGGGATAGAACAATTTTTGAGGATAAACTTGCACAACTTAATGCACAGCCTGGATGCCATCGACGATGCAGGGCCATCCACCACTCGGTGAGAGAGATAGCAACAAGTTCATCAGCGACTCGATCAAAGTGTTCTTTCTATCCCGTAGTCTTGTTTTTTCCTGCTTCGGTCCCCAAAATTCATTAATAGTGGAAGCATGTTGGTTCCGTACTCCGTGCTTCGTCTATGGATCATTTATCAAAATTTCGGGATCTATATCAAATATCAAAACTCAAAACTCAAAACTCGAAAAATAAAAGGATCCATTCGCCATCCTCCGGATTGCGTGTTTCCATGTGGTCCCACGGAAAAATATAGTAGAAAAAAGCCGTCCATACGATTACGGATACTGCTAATCCTCGCCGTTCTATATGCTCGTCTATATATCTCGCGTCTCGCGACGCAGTAAAATTACCACCAACAACAAGATGCATTTGAAAAAGAGAGGGAAAAAAAAGGTGAGAGGCTAGGTGAAACCAAGGTCTGAGCAAAAGGGACCCGGAACTGCGGCTAGCGGTGAAGGACTGTGCGTCCCGTGTTTTTTTATTTATTTTCATTTTACCTAGGTGTGCATATAACGGAGTACTCCGTACTCGTAGATGTGCGGGAAGACACATGCGTGCCAAGGTGTAGTGAGATTCGCTTTCGAATACTCGTACCAGCCCGGAGGCTGGGGCACACTATATGTATATACGAGTATATATATAAAACTGCACTGGCGTCTTGCATTGCGTTCATGTTGTGTAAGCCTCCTGAACCACGCCACCGGAATACCAGCATCCCCCCCCCCCTCCCCCTTCCACCCTACTTCAAGGTTTTTTCTTTTCTTCTTCTTCCGTATCCGGTTTATTCGGAGGGCATGGGGCAGGCCGGACAAGTCGCCATAGTTGTATGTACCCTGTGCTTTGCTAGAGGGCATTAGAACCGAAACTGTGCTGTCAGGTCCTCAGAACTCCTGTCAGGCTCTCTGGAAATATGCGGTGTGCAATGACAAGCGGCCAAAAAGATGTGAACACGCACCAAGTATCCGGCGCAGTGGTTGACGTGCAAGGCTGAGACACATATTATAGGCAGCCCACGTGGTTGGTTACTGGCCTTGTAATACCAGAGCACCGCATGAAGCAAAACAAAGACCAGCAAGAGTTCAAAAAACACATGACATTGCAGAAAAAAAAAACTACGAGTAGATGAGCTGCTGGCTCTCACATTGCGCACAGCTACCCGAAATCTGAAAACCAAAGGACATTCGGAATACGCGTATTGCAAAGGGCCAACCGGATAGACGAATCAATCCATGAAAATAAGAAAGAGAGCCAACCGGATAGACGAATCAGTCCCGTGAGAAAAGAAGAAGAAGAAAAAAAATGACGGGAAGACAGAAAGCCCCCAACAAGATAAGCAAAAATAATGTGGCAAGGTGTTGGAATACTCACGACGGTCTAGGCCCGGGAGGCAGAGGGTGCTTATCAGTGCCAGGCGCACGAAATATGACAGGCCAGGGGGCTGATCCGGGTCTACTCCGTATACGGCCAAAAAATGCCTCGTACAGTGTGCATTATCATCCATACCGCGAGTGTCTCTGAACTTTTACGAGTAAGGCCTTGCTATGTCTGTAGGAGAGAATCGGAGAATAGTCCTGTTGTACGGAGTACGTACAAAGTAGACATTGTTAGTACACTTTACTCCGTACTTGGACAATGATCCTTGCCCAGCGTGCCCTGTACTTTTTCTACATTACATCTGTCAGAATATCAACAGTCGAGACCATCAGCACGGTAGCAGGGTCGTCCCGTAGTAGTGTCCCCATCGTCCACTCTTGTTTGTGCCGAATAGCCACGTCAATATGACAGATTGAAAGCAGGTCAGCTTCCACCATTTTCTTTTTTTAAAAAATAGAAAGATACTGAATATAGCTCCCCTTTGTTTCTGGCTTCAACTTGCGTACTATTTTGACTGTATCCAATAATTATGCACGGTCCAGGAGTTTTGAAATGATACCGTCCACGTCGTAGTCACTCGAGGGTTCGTAGAACGCAAGTCAGAACGCTAGGGTAGCTTGCCGGGGCTAGCAGAGCTTAGGCCACTCGTATTGGACCTGTTACGGTGTTTACACTGTGGTGTACTCCGTACGAGACGGAGTATTACGACTACTCTGTACGCAGCTCTTGAGCGAGAAGGTGATAGCGTCCTTTTCCGGGGAAGTGTCAAGGGAGTGCCGCAGGCGTGGATACCCCGGGAGAGGAGGAGGAGGGAGGGAGGGAGGGGAGGGGGGGCGTGGAACTAATCTCTCGCTGGTAATCATCCGAGCATCTTACATATCAAAATCTGGTTTAAGCTCCAAGGATTACCACTGGGATGGGCCAAGCGAGGAAGATGGTGCCATCAGGGTCAGTCAGAAAATGGCCTTTTTCTGTCTTTCTGTTTTTATTCTATTCTTGACCCCAGCTTATCTCGTCCCAGGCTTGGAGCGACTATAATATATCACGACATACGAGCGCCACTCGCACGCCGGATTTAGGGCTTGAACATGAACGCCCCAAAATATTATCCAAATGGCTCGTGTTCGCACAAGTCGTCGTAACCGTTTCTGCAGCCTCATCAGCCCCTCTTGCGTGTCGAAAGCTTGTCAGACTGTGCTTGACATGATGATCTTGCCTTGTTCGATCGTACTTGAAGAGGGGCGGTGCTGCAATGCAGTGCCAAGAGCAGTGTGACAAATGAACCATACAAAAAAAGAAAATAAAGGAATAAAGGAATAAAAAAAACGACAAAAAATGAATTAAAATCAACAAAAACCCCAAAGAAAAAAAAGAAACAAAAAAGAAACAAAAAAATGCTGCTTAGCTATCAATGAGTGAGATTGTCGGTTCGCAGGACATCTGCATCCCTAATACGAGTACAGCAAGCCATGGCGTCTCGATGCAACGCTGTGGAAAGGACAACGCATACATGCTCCCTCCCCGCCGTGCAGCACATCAGACGCACCTCGCATAAACAAAAACAGACCAACCTGCAGGTGAAAGACAAAAAAAGAAAAGAAAAGAAAAGCAGACGGCCCATACAAGATTGCTAAGCCATGGCGTGTGGACACCGCCAGCTCATGGATCTTGTTGCATAGGTCTTGTGCATAAGGAGATGCCCTCGTCCCTGTCCCGTCTGTCGTCCATCCATCGGTCACATTGGCCAATGTTCTCCAACGAGTACGACGCACGACGCACGATGCAAGCAGGTGCCCCATAGACTGGCAGCGTTGCAGCGAAGGAATGGCTCGGCTCGAGAAGGGACGAACATGTTCGTCTACTTTCAGCAGGGGCTTTGATGGTCCTGAGGTAGGATTGCCGAGGGACGGGCGAAGCCGCGCCGGTGTTTTGGGACTAGTGACAAGGGTTTTTTTTATTTTTTTTTTATTCCCTAGAGTTTAAATTCAAATGACCTCGCTATGACGATAGCCCTCCGCATGGCGCCGGACTTGTAGCACTTCCCTGTTGTGTACACAATAGTGCAGAATTGCTACGTCGACATGCCCGTTTACACGAGAAAAGAAAAGAAAAGAAAAGAAAACACCGACGACAGGGACAGGGAATGGTGGTGGAGGGAGGACACCACGGCAATAAGGACCAGTAACGATCAACAGCGGGAAATAAAGCGAGAGGGTGATGCCGACCACTTATTTACAAAAAAGGCATAGTGCTGTGTTGCAGTCCAGCTGGAAGACAATAAAAAAATAATAATAAAAAAACAGATGCAGGCTCTGCAGGGTGCCATGAAGGGTAGTCGTTGTGTTGGCCCTGATGATTAACTGTCCGAAGACCGTTTTCCATGCGGGACAGGGTGAATAAAACGGTCTCGTGTGAAGAAGCACTGCATGTGATCAAAAGACCGTTGCAGAAAAAATAGAAAAAAGAACGAAAGAAAGAAAGGAAAAAAGAAAAAAAAAACACAGACACATGCCAACAGAGCAGGTCGGGCTCAGCCGCAGGCCATATATCCATCCAAGCATCCATGCAATCACCGCGTACTCGTACTCTATTAGACTGTGGATCAACACGGAGAGTTGAGCCTTTTTTTCATTCGTGTGCAGCACGCACAAAGCAATATTGATCCAGCTCTTGGCCCTGTCTATTAGATGCCGGGAGTCGGCTACGGAGTACTCTTGTCTTGACGGTTGGGTTGCCGTGGCTCGCTGGCGAGTTCCGTCCTGCGGCTCATCTCGCTCCTAGCTCCCTAGTTTATTAGTGTACCGCGAACGGCCACGGCATCTTCCCCCCTTGGACAGCCGGTTCGGCGACGGCCCCCAAATCATCTTAAATCAAATCAAGCCCTATATTTTGGCCATTTTTACCACTTATGCCTGGTCATGTCCTGTGAGATGATCGAGGATCGAGGATCGAGGATCAATCAAGGATCGAGGATCAAGAGGGTTCGGTTGGAACTGGTCAGGTAGTAATACAGATTACGACGGAGGATCCAGGACATCTCATAAATGACGGACTGCGAACAGGATACCACCTACCACCACCTACCACCTACCACCTACCGCTTACCGCCTCGTACTCGTAATATGCACCGCAATCGGTTACATCCTCCAACCAGCCCGCTCCTCGTTTATACTCGCACAGGTTGGCCCGGACTAGTACGGCGTATGTTGGTTGTTGGCCACGTCTTGACCTCCCCCTGGACGGCCTTTTCTCCTCTTGCTGCTCACCAACCCCTCACTTGCGCTTAGTTCTCCCGCCGTAACCAAGATGGATGTGCGGCAGGATGTCCCATACATGAGGCTTGATCTTGGTCACCGCATACCAGCACTCGTTTTTTTTTTTTTTTTAAAAAAAAAGCCATCCACGTAGCCCCGACGGTCACCCTCGCTTCGCACATCTTGCCGGTGGCCTTTTGCCGTTGGCCTCTTGCTGTTGGCCTCCCGTCTCCCGTCTCTCGCCTCTCGCCTCCCTGCTCGCCCCCTGCTGTCCCAGTCCACTTTGTCTGACTTGTATGCATTGCTGCATATGAAAAAATCAAATAGTTCTGCAGAGATGCATATCGGAGATGCACACGCCCGACCTTTTCGCTGTCGTCTCTTCTCACGAACTGCTTGCAACGCTGCACTGCATGCGAGTACATCACCCCCCCCCCCCCCCCCACTCTGCTTGGCTGTATAAGTTCCGGCTGGCTGGGGGGGTGATGCCTTTTTGTACCCCTGTCCTGTCTCTATGAGTATATACATCGTACTTTGTACAATGGCACCCCAAAAGCCCTTCATCCTCGTTTCTCACACTGGACTCGGATGTCGTAGCATCTTATTCTACTTTCTGTCCCATACCTTGTCCCATTGCTTGCCCCATGCCTCATATCCCACGCGGAATCCTTTACTGGTCTCTGCAGCGGATGGCTTTTCCCTGAATCCGGACCACTTCGATCATTTTCTGTCTCTACCCTCCCGTTGTCCTGAAATCGCTCCCCGTCAGCACACGGGAGGAAGCATGCAAAAGTAAACAGATCCAAACACCCCTAGTCAAGTCCTTGCCTGCCGGTGTCCAAGGGAGAACGTAATAGGCTGACGTCCCTCAACGCAGCTGCCGAATCCCTACCTCGTCTATTTCTCACGCCCTCCGGATGCCGTCTCCTCTTGTCCTTTTCTGGCCAAAATGATATCCTCTCTGCATGCTCCTCTCCATGTACTCCGTATCTGTCATATTGTCGTTTTTTTTTTCTATTGCACCCCACGGCCTTATGGCCCGGCCCTAGTCTCTCTCCGCATGGTGTGCCGTCGGTACCGGACTGCACGCCCATGCTGCTCTCATTGTGGTACCTTTTTGCTGGTTTTCTTCACTTTCTGAAGAATCGTTATACTCTTAATCTTTTTCAAATAAAAAATAAATTTTCTGTTCCCCGGAGCTCCCTCATGTCAACACTCTGCTCATCTCGGACAGGCTCCAGTCACCCTCCACGCTGATCCCGTCCACCCTATCCACCCTGGCTGCCTTGGGGGATGTACACGCTCCTCCTCGCCCTCCTCGCTGCGCATCATTCTGTCACATTTTGCTCTCTGGCCTCGGTTCAGCTTCCGCGCTGCCTGGGCGGTGATAATCCCGGGCTCGGGGAAAGGCCCTCTCGTCCTGGGGGATGCAACAGAAACGGATAAGTTACCGGCCAATCATACCCGTGCCTGGAGAGCTCGAATGCCTCTGTTCCCTGCTCTGGTGTCTGTCTCTTTTGTTGTGCTCGATAAGAGCTAAGAGAAAATGGGGGAGTTTCCAATGGCCCTCTTCCTTTTGTCTCTTTTTCTCTCTTTTTTCTCTCCTTCTCTCTCTTTCTCGCTCGTCCTCGCGTCCTTGTCCTCGTCCGTCCTCCTGGACTATAAAGGGTCGTCCCAGTCCCTCGTCATTTTTGATTTAAGTCTCTCTCTCTCTTGCAGTCTCAGGAAACAAGGCTATTGTCCCCATCTCCTCACATCTCAACTTTTTTCCTTTTTCCCTTGTTACTCCCTCTCTTCTTCTGTCTCTTCTTCACGCTTTGCCTACAAGTCATAGTCATCCTTCTTTGCCCCGTGTGCGAGCACCCTGTCATTGCCCTGAATTGTACTCTGACGCATAGTCGTCCCATCTTGTGTACCGCTCTCTCCTATACAGAGTCCACATTCCTGCTGTATCACTTCACTTGGTTGCTCATTGCCCCCCCGTCCGCATCTGTGTCAACGGGTTCCTGCACACCCAAAATCGCCCTGCAGATCGACCAGACACACTGTGAGACCTACTTTTGCCTCTCGCAGAATTATCACGGTATGCAAAACCTCCCTATGCCTGACTCCAGCCCCCTTTTCAGTAAATATTTTTTTTATTCTGGCTCTGCCTCGTTATACTGACCATGGAGAGCATATAGTCCCACCTTACCGTCAACATCTCCCGAATCTCTCTCCCTCTCCCTCTCCTACCTTGACAAAACGCTTCTCCGTGGCCTGACATCCTTTTTTTCTCGTTCATTGGCCTTGCATCGCTCAACAAGCGGTGAACTGTGCATGTAAGAAAATCCCAGACAAGTTTTGTCTTTCGGAACATATACGAGACCTTGTATATAAAGAAAAAGAATGCACGATGCAGCATTGATAAGACAAGACTAACACGGCCAAAGCAGACCTCCCCCCCCTTCCCTCCCCACCAGGTGAACACACCGTAGGATTCTACAGCAGATCCCGCTTCTTGCGCCTCACGATACCGTCGTCTCTCTGCAAGACGCACGCTCCAAAGTGCGGTCATTGCCAGGAGCTATAGTCAACATCTCTCTCCGCGTCGGAAGAGAAAAAAAAAACGCTTGGATCAGACGCCTCCTCGTCTCCCCGCGTATCGTGCATTCCAGAGAGTCTTGTTCGGGGCTCTCTCTCTCTCTCTCTCGCCACCTGCGTTCTTTGTTCCAAGATCTGTCTGAGCCTATCTTCTCTCTCTCTCTCCCCAAGATGCAGCTGTCTCCACCCCATCTGGCATCGTCGGATGGTCAGTATAACTATCACGGCATCCGACACCAGCAGCGGCAGTTCCAGCGGCAGCCGCATCATCATCATCATCAGCATCAGCATCATCAGCATCATCTCCCACTGCCGCCTGCTCCCCAGACAAGAGCATCTCGTCAGTGGCACACCACTACCCAGAGTGCCAACAACCAGAGCTGCGGCGTAAAGACAGAGGTCATCGACGCAGGCCAGCAGCTGCCTCTCGCCGAGATCCCGCCCAATTCGGCACAGACCCTCAAGGGAAGAAGACTGTGCAGAAACCAGGCTGCGCGCAACAAGAGCCGTCACTGTCCGCAGCGCTACTACCGCGCACAGCATCAGCACCAGCATCAGCACAGTTGCCTGCACAAGAACCATCCCCGACTTGCCCAGCAGCACAGTACCCAGCACCGAAAGCCTCACCACCACCACCCCCACTGCATCTGCCAACTGCCGCACCTTGCCACCAAGCAGCAGCCCATCCGAGCAGCAGCAGCAGCTGCTGCCAGTCGGCCCAGAATCCCCGCAGCCAAGGAAGCCTCCCTCAAGACCTGGCTGTCCAACTTTGACTTTGCCGGCGAGATCCCTGGGAGTAGTAATCTTGACGATCCCGAGGTAGGAAGATCTTATTTTGGCCCTCGGGACAGGAACATGATGGAATCAAAATCAAATCAAAAGCTAACGTGAGTCCGCCAACAGTACGTCTTCCACATGGACGCGCCACTTCCGACGAGCCACGCATTGCCCAGGCTGATGGCGCCGTCGCCGTCGCCCATTTCGCAGCACTGTAAGTTTCCAGCTGCCTGCCTGGCACACTTCCCGATCGACTATATATTCTTCGGACTAACAATGCATTTTTTGCAGCAGACCGGCCTGGCGTGGAGTCACCTCCCCCCGCCATGATGACCATGCAGACACAACAACAACAACAACAACAACAACAACAACAACAACAACAACAGCAAGGCATTGAACAAGTCAAGAGGGAAGGGGATGGCCCATCTCCTCCTCAGCAGCAGCCTCTGGGCCAGATGCAGCAGCCACTGTCACTGTACGGCCATGGCCACGGCCACGGCCAGCAGCAGCAGACTGGCCCGATTCCGGTGCTGTTCCCTCAGAGCACCAGCACAACACAGTCGCACTTTGCTGCCATGCCTGCTATGCAGGACGCAGCAGGAGGAGGAGCAGTGTACTTTTCCTCCCTCGACGCACCGGGCCACCATCACCAGCCAATGCACATGCAGTGGCCCGCAGAGCACGTCTTTGACGGTGCCTCCGGCTGTGCCTCGACCGGCTGTGCCATGTCCTCCCAGTCGCTGCCCACGACGCTGTCTACGACGGCGACAACAACGACGACGACGACATGCACAGCGTCCAATGATGACGGCGTCGGCAGTAGCCAAAGCTATGCCCTCTGCGACCTGCCCCTGTTTTCTACCGAGACGCCCGCCTTGGAGAGCGCAAATAATATTCCCCAGGAGGCAGCAGCAGCATCCATGCAGCACAGTCTGTCATCGCAGTCGGCGGCGTCGTCGTCCGGCAGCTCGTTCATGTCCTTTAGTGCCCTGCATCCTCTGTATGCCCCGTCGATGATTCCGGCCGCCTTCTATGACACGGCACTGTCGTCCACCGACTATGGGGTCATGGGCCACCACCACCACCACCACCCGATGATGCCGTCGCTTCATGTCTCTCAGCAGCAGCAGCAGCAGCAGCAGCATGTCTACAGACCCGACATGGCTGCTATTACTGCTACTACCCCGCGAGCTGGTGTAAAGCGGGCGGCGCCCAGTCCCGAAGACAACAGCAACGACGACGACAACGATGAGCCGTCGCCGAAGCAGAGAAAGATGGACCTGACCAGCAGTGGCAGCGGCAGCGGCAGCATCGACGCCGGGTTCGACTTTGGCGACTATATTGACATGTCAACGCCCAAACTGAACCAGGCCACGACCTTTTCTGGACTGGAGGCGGCTGCTAGAGACCACTGCGAGGGCCAGCTTGGACTGGGAGACACACTGACGGGCACCGCCGCCACCGGCACGGCACCGGTTGCAACAAACGTCACGCCGCCACCGCCGCCGCCGCCGCTGCCGCCTCACCACAACATGAGACACGACGGCACGGTCTCCCCGCGGGACCTGTTTGTCAATCCCCAGGCGAACAATGCATTCGCCAGAGTCGACGTCGAGCACGACGACGAGGCGGTGGCCGAGGATGACGGAGCCTTGTGCGGGACGAGAGCCCCCGACGGCGGCGAGCCCAGCTTCTTTGCAGAGTACAACGATGCCTCTGTCCTGGTGGGCGATGGTGGTGGTGGTGCCAATGTCCATGTCCATGCCCACGCCCACGCCCACGCCCACGGCGCCGATGCGTATGCTGCCAACATTGACGATGTGTACCCATATGGCCCTTCAGTCGGCGCATCATCATCACCACGCATGACCCAATGGAAACCATCTTCGACAAACGCAGGTGTCAGCACCAGCCACCACCACCACTACCAGCACCACCACCAACACCACCAATACCACCAACAATACCACCAACACATGCAGGCTGCCGGCGCTAAACGCGAAGAAGACGACGTCTATGCGCACGCGGTGCAGCCATCCAATCACCGCAGCGCGATGATGCCCGACCACCACCACCACCCGCGGCAGTTGGCCAGCGCCTCGCGTCCAATCTCGCAGCAGCAGCGTCTCCCTCATCATGCTTCTTCTCAACAACCCGGCGCGCGCCCCTCACACTCTTCGAGCAGCCCGCGCAGTGCCTCCTCCTCTTCGCCGTCGTCTTCTTCTTCTTCTTCTTCTTCATCTGCTTCTTCATCTTCTTCGTCGTCGGCAAAGGGTTCTTCTGCCAGAGCCGAACGTATAAACATGGCGGCCTCCTCCTCCGAGCAGCGCCCCGTGGTGGACGGCGAGCGCCAGCGCAAGGACCAGCTGCTGCTGCAGCTCAAGCGCGACGGGTACACGTACCGCGAGATCCGCGCCAAGGGCGGCTTCACCGAGGCCGAGTCGACGCTGCGCGGGCGGTACCGCATGCTGACCAAGGCCAAGAAGGAGCGCGTGCGCAAGCCCACGTGGACGCTCTGCGACGACCGCCTGCTCATCAGCGCCGTCCAGTCCATGGCGCGCGGCCGCGCCATCGGCAGCTTCAAAGTCCCGTGGAAGGCGGTGGCCGAGTGGATCGTGGAGCGCGGCGGCTCCTACCACTTTGGCAACACGACGTGCCGCAAGCGCTACGACTGGCTGGTCGAGGCCGGCATGGTGGGGAGCGACAGCCCGAGCCCGGAGCCCGAGTCGGTTGTGGATGAGTATGATGATGAGGAGGAGGAGGAGGAGGAGGAGGGGGAGGACGACGATGACGATGACGACAACCCCAGCACTGTCTATTTTGACGATGACAGCTATACGAAGAAGGAGGAGGATTGTGCGAGATGACCAGGATGTGAATGAACAAAAGGACAGGAAAAGAGATAGGTACAGAACAGGGTAAAAAAGAGACATATGTCTGTCTTTGGGAGGAAAAGGGTAAATTGGGACTTGGAAACGATTTGATTTGTAGTTTGCTTCTTGTTTTTGATTTTTCTATTATTTTTTCGCTTGGTTGGGCTATTTTGTTATCTTGCTTTGGGTTGGGAATCTGGTCTGCTTACTTTATTCAAGTTTATTAATTAATAATTTGAAAACAAAAACAGAAGATGCAAAAAAAAAAAAAAAAAAAAAAAAAACTACAAAGACGCCGAGCTGGCACCCGGAGCAATGCCAATCTTCTCCAAAATACGTAGCAGCTGTGCCGGCTCGTGGCGCAGGGCATCCCAGGCCGCCTCCGTCTTGACCAGAGCGGTGCCGGCCAGAACGGTGCCGTTGAGCGAGATAAAGCCGCCGCCGCCGCCGCCGCCGCCGCCGCCCGTGGAAAGGACATGATCGCCCTCGGCTGTCCGCGGCAGAATGGCCATGGTCGTCTTGGTCAGCGCCAGGTTGTAGCTGATCCGGGCGGGGACGGTGCCGCTCTCCTCGGCCGCCGTGTCCACTGCTGCTGCCTCCTCGTCCACGAGATAGGCCGACGTGCCCTTGGCCGCCGCCGCCGCCTGCCGATACAGGGCCAGGTACGTCGCGTGCAGCTGCTCGGGCGATGGTGAGGCCGCCAGCTTTTCTGCGGCAACGTAGAACGGCACCTGGGCCAAGTTTTTTTTGTTGTCGCCAGCGTCATTGTCGTCGTTGGCCAGCCGGTCAACAAGAATCCCCCAGCCCGACGCGTCGTCGCCCTGCAGGCCTTGTCGCATCTGCGCCACGGGCAGCAGCTGCAGGTGCCGGTGCGGCTGGCTCGCGCCCGAGTGTCGTCCGCTGTTGTAGAACACGTACAGTTCCTCCTTCTCCTCCTCCGCGTGGTGGTATGCCTCGATGCACGCGTACGCCGCCGCCAGGTCCGCCTGGTCCAACAGGTGGGTCTGCGGCCGGAACGCGCTGGTGGCCAGGATGGCGTGGTCCCGGCTGATGGCGAACTTGTTCAGCACGAGACGGTGCGACGGGCCCAGCTGCGGCACGACCAGCAGTGGCGGCGACGGGTCCTCGAAAGGATCAAACGCCTTCTTGTCACTGCTGGCGCCTTTGGTGTCCGCGTGTGGCTTCGGGGCCGTCGGCTGCGGGGCCGTCGGCTGCGGGGCCGTCGGCTTTTTATCCAGTGCCGGAGCATAGCGCAACTGAAACTATATGACACAGTCAATGAGAATGGTTCTAAAAGAGGGTTCAGCACATCTACAAAGGACCACCCACCGGAACACCGTTGACGCGGAGGAGGGCGACTTGGGTCGGGAAGAAGAACAGGTCGCCGGACGCACGCGCACGCACCGTGGCGGCACGGACGAGTTCCGGCAGGTTCGCCGGAACGTTGATCAACGACGCTGCCATGTCCAGTCAGCGAATCCGGGGGGGGGTTGACAGAAGTGGTGATGTCGTGCGGCTCAAAGTCACCGTTGGGGGACTGACGTCAAGGTGATGTGGACAAAAGTGGGGGTGCTTTGTCAGCTTTCATCATCCCATCTGATTTCACGATATGCTTTTGTTTTTTTTTAGGTTTTTATTACTATTGGTTTGATGTTTCCCTCTCGTATTACAAGTTATTCGTATCCTATATATTATTTTTATGTTCGCACACACACGCCACCCAGTCCTATCCACTCCCCCCCACAAAAAAACACTATACCCCTCTACAGCCCGGGCAGGCCGATGATATGCCGTAGCGCCGGCACAAACCGAGGCACCACGTACACAACATAGAACCCTGTCAGGGCCACGATCAGGCCTGTCAGCTTCTCGGGCCACGTATGGAAGTAGATGGCTGTCATCAGCAGCATCCACATAGAAAGCCCGACAACGACCGCCGCAAAACGCGTCACCAGGACGGCCGGCAGCATGGCTGCGGGCTCGGTGCCGGTGCCGGTACCGGCGCCGGCGCCGGTACTGCCCAGGCTGGCCTCGACCTCGGCCGACTTGACCGCGCCGTCGCTCATCACAATCGTCCGCGCATCCACCGTCCGCACACCGGTCGACGATGCGCCGCCCCCCGCACAACACGCCTTGCGCCACAGCACCCACCCCATCTCCTGCACCAGAAACGTCGTGCCCAGCGTCAGCAGAAACACGTGGCCGCTGATGTCGTGGCCGCCGCTCCACCGGCCGCCGGCGTGCCGGCATGCCGACGACGTCGCCGCCGTGCTGAGGATTTGTGCGCCTTTGGGGGACGCGTGCCCGTGCTGCGCCGCCCCGGCCTCGATGTCGTCGGCCAGCGCCTGCAGCGCCTCGCAGCCGCCGCCAGTCAATCTAAAACTGCGGTCGATCAGCGCGGGGCCAAAGCACCACTGCGTCACCAGGATCCACCAGCCGGTCACCAGCGCCCAGCGGAGCGCGGCCGACGTCCGCCGGCCAAACAGCGTCTTGCGCGGGGCTCCTCCTCCTCCGCCTCTCTGCTGCGCGGCGGCGGCGGCAAAAAAGTACGGCTGCGTCGCCACAAACGCGAAAAAGGTCACCGTGATCCAGAACCAGCCGCGCTTCACAAAGAACACGTTGACCATGTTGTTCTTGCGCGCAAAGTAGCTCGGCGCGACCGCCGGCGACTGCGGGTACTGCGATGACGTGCCTGCGCCTGCGGCGGCGGCGGCGGCACGCGTCTGCGGGGACAGGACACTGTAGACCATTCCGAACAGCAGCAGGCTGGGGAAGATGGCGAGGAGCAGACTCTCGCGGGCCGTGGGCAGGTAGGGCGAGCCGCGGGAGGACGCGGTCGAGGTGGTCGCGGTGGTCGCGGTGGTCGCGGATGATGCGCGGGCGGCTGGCGAGGTCGACGCCATGTTCACTCGTCGCTGCTGCAATATCGGCTCCGTAGACGGAGGCTGTGGCGAAGACATGAATCTGGGTTGGGGGGGGGGGGGGGGGGGGGCGCCCCCCCCCCCCGGGGGGGGGGGGGGCGCGGGCCCGCC
>JADHKN010000039.1:217597-234685 GCA_019925475.1 Ophiostoma ips | reverse complement strand
TCAGCGTACTAGATTAGATCTAAATGATGCTAGCTTGAGAGAGTTTGTAAGAAGAAATCGTATTCCAGTAAAACTTTTACCAAGTACGTATAAATTCGAGAAATCTCTTCATCGCGAGCCCTTGGGCGTCTTGAGCTGGACCGCGGCGCTCTTGGCCTTGTCCTTGGGCTTGCCTTCTTTTGAAGCCATGATGTGTTTGTTTGGTGTGTTTGGTGTGTTTGGTGTGAAAAAAGGAAGAGGGGTGGTGGTGTCTGCCGTGGCGGCGTGCGAATCGTAGTAGACTTTTCCTTGAGGTGGGGTTGATCTTGGTCTTGGATTTGGTGAGGCGGCGGGCCGCGAGGGGAGGGGAGGCTGCGCGCAAGAGCTGCCGAAGAAGCGAGCGCGTGGTGATGGCAGAGTCAAGCTCGTCTGAGCAAGGCGTAGACAGGGTGTTTTCGTGATGGTCGTCGTCGTCGGGATGGTCGTCGTCGTCGTCGTCGTCGTCGTCGTCGTCGTCGTCGTCAAGTGGCGCGCAGTCAGAAAGGCCGGGCGGCTGGTGCGAGCAGTCAAAAGCCCAGCAAGCATGCCGCAGTCAGCAGAAACAGACAGACGCACAAGGAGGGGTCACAGACGATCGGACAGGCTGGTCGTCTGTGGATCAAGGCTCAAGCTTGGGTTTTGCAATTGAGTCATTCATTCATTCGCATCTCGAATTGCCCAATTTATTTTTAATATTTAAATCATAATTAATTTAATAAAAATAAATAAAAATAATATTCCGCTCTTACGACTGAGGACCCCTGCGAGTATTACTCACAATGACCTGATATCTCAGGCAGCAATCAGCCTTGTCAGCCTGGCCACGGCGCCGTCCATTCAGGCAAGGCCGACGCGCTGATTGGTCAGCCTCACCTGCTAGCTCTCCCCCAATCTCGTCACAACAACAGCTAATACATCCCGTAGTCGGCGTCATCGCCATTTGCTACTCAAACGCCATCAGTTATCCAGCCCACAGCACCTCCCAACTACACTAGAGAATGCTGTGTATGCGGTGTGCCATATAGGCCCCCCACCCCCACGATGCCGCCGTCTCCGCCCCTGTCCTCGTCGGCGTCGTCCTTTGCCTCCTCCGGCTCCTTTTCTCCCGACATCTCCTCCTCCTCTTCGCGTCGGCACAACCACAACCATGCCAGCTCCACCGCCACCACCCGCACCCTGGCCTTTGTGACCGCCATCATGTCCGCCCTCTGCGCCGGCTCCGTCACCGTCTTCTCGCTCTACGGCCACATCTTCCAGGAGCGCCTGCGCTACTCCCAGTTCCAGGTCAACGGCGTCGCCATCGCCGCCAGCGTGTCCTGCTACCTGCCCGTGCCGCTCATGGGCTACTTTTGCGACCGCGTCGGGCCCGCGCCGCTCTCGCTGCTGTCCAGTGTCCTGTTTGGCCTCGGCTACGGCACGGCAGCGCTCCTCTACAAAAAGGCCGCCAGCGAGGCTGCTGCAGGCAGCGGTAACGGCCATCCTAATGGCCCCACCACCCAGGCCTATGCCCTCATGGTCACGGCCTTTGTGCTCATTGGCGCCGCCACCTGCGCCATGTACCTGAGCGCCGTGACCACCTGCGCCAAGAACTTCGGCCGCGGCCGCCACCGCGGCCTCGCCTTGGCCGCGCCCATTGCCGCCTTTGGCCTCAGCGGCATGTGGCTGAGCCAGCTCGGCAGCCGCGTGCTGTACGAGCGCCTGCCGCCGCGGCCCGGCGATGACCTGGACGGCAATGATGCGCCGCCGCGCAAGGGCGACGTCGACGTGTTTGCGTTTTTTGTCTTTTTGGCCATCCTGCTCGCCGTCATGGGCCTGCTCGGCACCTTTACGCTGCGCGTCGTCGACGAGGAGCAGCTCGTCGACGACGCCGTCGACCACCTCGAGCGCAGCGGCCTGCTCGACGGCAGCGCGCTCTTTGCGCCCTCTGCGCCCGGCCTCGCTTCATCGGGCCATCTGGCGCCTGACGACGCCGCCGCCGCCGCCACCGCCAGTACCAGCCGGTCCACCACGCGGTTCGGGCCCGGCGTCAGCGGCAGCAGCAACAGCATAAACACCAGCAGCAGCATCGTCGTCAGCGGCACGAGCCGCAATGCCACGTACGGCACCATGGGCCGCGCCAACCCCTTTTACGACGGTGCCCGCAGTGACGACGAGGACGATGATGACACAGCTGTTAACGAGACGACTCGTATACTGGGCCACCACCACCACCACCACCACCACGCACGGGTGCCGCGGCGCAACAGCCGCGAGAGCGAAAACGACATCCTTGCCGCGCGCCTGCTGGATCCGAGCAAGGATGACGACGAGGAGGAGGAAGCCGGCTATGCTGCTGCTGCGGCGGCGGCCGAGGCGCAGGCCTGGTGGTTCAAGAAAAAGGGCCTGCTCAATGCCGAGACGCACCGCTTCCTGACCGACCACACCATGTGGCTGTTTGCGCTGGGCTTTTTCTTTATGATTGGGCCCGGCGAGGCCTTTATCAACAACCTGGGCACCGTCATCCAGACGCTGTACCCGCCCGCTACCGATTATGTTAGTGGTGACAGTGGAAACGGCCCCACGACGGCCGCCACGCACGTCTCCATTGTCGGCATGACGAGCACGCTCGCGCGTCTGCTGACGGGCTCGCTGACCGACCTGCTGGCCCCGCGCCCGCAGACGCAGCACCTGCAGGTGGCCCACGAGGGGGAGGACGACGACGACGACGAAGAGGAGGAGGAGGACCGCATCTCTGTCTCCCGCGTCGCGTTCCTGCTGACCTTTGCGCTGCTGCTGTCGGCCGGCCTCGTCGTGCTGGCGTCGGGCGCCGTCCAGAACCACGGCGAGCGCTTCTGGATCGTGTCCGGGCTCGTCGGAGCCGGCTACGGCGCTGCCTTTAGCCTGACGCCCATCATCATCACCGTCATATGGGGCGTCGAGAACTTTGGCACCAACTGGGGCATCGTCGGCATGTTCCCGGCCCTGGGCGCCACCTTTTGGGGGCTCGTCTACTCGGCCGTCTACCAGGCCGGTGTGGCTACGGGCCCGGGTGGCGGTGGCGGTGGCGGTGACTCTGCCACCGGTGACGACGACAGCGGCAACTACTGCTACGGCACCCAGTGCTATGCGCCGGCCTTTTGGGCCATGGCCGGCAGTGTCTGGCTGGCGTGCGTGCTGGTGCTGCTGGCGTGGAAGGGCCGCAACGGCTGGTCCCAGCGTGGGATTGTGATTTGAGCGGTCGTGTCGGTATCTCTAGTTTGAATATTCTTCTTTCTCTCTTTTTTTTGTTTCTGTTTCATGGGTTTCGTTCGTCTCTCTCTCTCTTTTTATTATCGTTTCCTTGACTTGGCATTTTCCTTTTTTCCTGCACCTTTTTCTTCATCACGTCTGCTCGACAGTTCTTTTGTATATCCAGTCCGGTGACAGCACCGTGGCTTTCCTTGTATATCATTTCATTCTTCATATACGTCTTTCCTTGTATCATCATTTCGTTCATCATATACGTCTCGTCCATATCGTATCATCAAAGTCGTCAACGTCGTGTCGTATCCCACTCTCGTCCTCAACGCTCAAGAGAACATCATCTCCAGCCGTCCCATCCAGTGGCGACGAGCTGGGCATTCGGCTTTGGTCATTCTGCGAAACTGCCGGATGGCCTCGGCCACATCCCTCATGGCAGTTGCCGGGCGTCTTGGCAAACTACCCCCCATCCCCATCCCCATCCACACAATGGCGTCCCAGGCCCGGTTGTACACGCATACACCAGCGGGCACGCCAGCCTGGACCTGGTCGGGCGTCGCGGGGCGGACGTTGGCGCGCAGCAGGGGCTGCGACAGGTTGGCCATGTACGCCGCCACGGCTGGCGATGAAGAATGCCGGTCGGCGTAGCCCGAGCCGACCCAGACTGCGACCGTCTGCGCACGTCCGTCGTCCATGGGCCCCAGCGACACGGTCGCGCGGACATACTCGCTGTCGGCACTGAGAGCTGCAGGCAGGGGGTAGTGTGGCAGTCGGTCTGCAGGTCGGTCTGGCAGGCCACGTTCAGACTCGGAGGATGCCAGAGGTGAAACATCGCGAATCGACGCAGCAGGGCCTGTCACAGAGACGACCGGCGAGCCTTGCTTCACGGACGCATCCCTATTAAAAAAACTAAAGTCGTCACCACCGCCAGCGTCCAGCAGCGCCCGCGCGTCCAGGTTGCCCAGTGCCCGCGCTGCGTCACGATCGTCGCGGGAGCGCGGCCAAGGGTCAAACTCGAACCGAACTTGTCTCAGGCCTCGAAGCAGGGTGGGGCTGCGGCGCGATCGAGATGCGGCAGTGCTCCGGATGGCCGCCTCTTGTTCCGCGGCCGCCAGCAGGAACTGAATCAGCCCGTCGATCACCGGGCCCGACGAGACGCGCGGGAGACCGGTCAACGTCAGCGACTGCAGGCGCGGGTTCATGTCTGGCACAAAGGCCTGCGGGTAGGCCAGCTCGACCCTCACCCGCAAGGCCGTCTCGGCGTAGTGCAGGGTGGCCAACACGTCAACATCGGCATCGGCATCGGCATCGGCATCGCCATTGCCATCCAGCCAAGCAGCAGGAACACGCGTGACCAAGGAGTGGTGGACGCGCAGGCTCTGCAGATTCGAGGCAAAGACGGGCCGAAAGAGGTGGCTGCGGCCCAGGACGCCAGCCACCTGACATCCAGACCCCAACGTCCTGGACAGCCCGCGGTCGAGCAGGCGCGGCGGCGAGGCACAGTCAAACAGCCTCAGGTGGCCTCGGCACCGGCGGAACAGCGCCTCCACGCCCTCTATGGTGATGCCCGGGTTGGCGGACAGGTGCAGGTGTGTCAAGGACGGTGGCGACTTGCAAATGCCAGCCTCCCTTGCGTCGTGCCAGTCTGGAATGGGGCGACTGAAACCGCCTGCCAGCGCGGTCTTGATGGACTGGGCACTGTCGCCGTCACTGTCGCTGTGGCTGTCCTTATCGCTCTGCAAGGGCTCGTGACCTGCCAAGCGCGACGGGCGACGGACGTCATACGCGGGTGCGTCAGCCAGGTGCCGGTCAGGGTGTGCAAATGCGACACTCGACGGAGACTCGTCAATGTAGGACAGCCACCCGTGCCAGACGGGTGGCAACACGGCGCCCGCGATGTTGCTGGAATGCAGCAGTCGCCCTTGCACCTCCGCGCGACTGCTCGCCGCGCAATCTGCAGTCAGGTCGTCTGGGCCAAAGCACGGCACGAGCAGCGCGTGGACGCAGGCGTCGGTCAGCTTGTTCCGGCTCAGGTCCAGACTCCAGACACGGCCCTGAGCAAAGTCGGTAATAGGGGCGAGCGATGCATCGGTCAGCCCCCTGCCGCGGAGCTTGAGAATCCGGAGATGGGGCAGGGCACCACCACCACCACTATGAGCCAACGTCCCTGTCTTGATGATGCCTTGGAGCGAGCCAGGCAGGTCGGACATGTCCAGAAAGACCAGCTGCCGCCAGTAGGACAAATGGAAAAAGGTGCTGGGCAGAGGCAGCCCACAGCACGACATGTCTAGCATGAGCGGCATGGGGACAGCGCCGTCTTCCGGATAGGCATCCGCCGGCACGAGACGGCCAAGGTCCACTGGATCATAGCTGGACTTGCCACTGAGCAGGATGCAACGGACAGCTGGAAATAAGACGGAGGCCCGCCGCAGCAGCTCGGTCAAGCTCTGGCCACTGCCACTGGGCCCGGCCGTTAATGATAATGCAGGGGCATCGACGGCAAGCACGCCAAAGTCCAGTGAAGCGACGAGCCTGCGCGTGCTGAGGCGTACGCCTGGGGCGTGTCGAGCGATAAAGGAGTTGAGCCACTGTAGATCTAGGCTGTGTTAGTTATGTACTCGTATCCATCAACTCGAGTGATCACAAATACGGCCGAGTGAGACACAGCTGACGTAGCGAGCTACTCCGTAGCCAGCTAGAGAGGAAGAGATAACGCGCATAGCTGGCAGCTAGCAAGCTAGCAAGCTTAGCAAAGCCAATTAAATGGCCATCCAGGTGTTCACAGTTGCAAGAGAGCATATCTGGGGGGGGGGGGGGACACACACACCGTCGCTAGGATGTAGGCCTAGGCGCCTAGCGGCCTGGAGGGGATCGTTCCACAGGCGTGGAGCAAACTGCGAGTAGAAGCGGCGTGATACTCGACAGAGCGTAGAATAGCAGCGGACGTCAACGTACGGGGCGGCCAGGTCGAGCCAGTGCCTGCCAGACACGGCGTCCTCGTACAAGGGGAGGATTGACATGGCTAGCTGGGGGGGGGGGGGGGTTAGAGGTTAGAGAGAGAGAAGTCTTTGTTGCTGCGGGAATATTGCTGTGCAGCCGTGCAGGGGGGTTGCTTGCAGTGGGGTGGAGGCGTGTAAGAGAGGGGGGGGGGGTGATGGTGATGCGATAGCAAAGCGATAGCAAAGCTTTTGCTTGGCTTTGATACGGGCGAAGTAGTGCCGACGGAATAAGCAGCACAGCTGTGTGCCAAACTCCGGGCCAGGTGAGACATCCAACAGCGTGAACGAGAGGAGAGAAGGCAACAAAGAACAAAGAGTGAACAGCTTCCTTGTGTCAGCAGCAGTCGAGTACTCGTCGTACTCGTCTGATGATGTCGATGTCGATGTCGATGTCGTCTGCTAAAGCGAGGTCCAACGACGGCGTACTCGGAGATGCGAGCTGTTTGCGGCCAGCTGCAGCCAACGTGGTCAGTGCTGTAGGAGGACGCCAATGCAGTGCAGCACAACACAGCGTCGTATCAAAGGCATCCAATCAATGCTGGTAGAAGCCGCCAGGATTGCATGGCGTCGGCGTTGTGCCAAAAAAGTGCAAAGTGCAAAGTGCCAAAGTGGGATGTTGGTCGAATCCGGACAACGAGGCTCGGGATGACACATGCTACATCGTACCAGCGGTAGTACTTGCAGGGAAAGTACCCCGCACCGTTGACATCTTGACAGGAAAGAGCGATCAAAGTACCAGCGGCAACTGTTTGTTTCCGTCCAGTCTGTTGAGAGTTGAAGAGTATCTAATACTTTTGTTTGCGGAAACGGAAGGACTAACATGATTGCTCTTTCCCTCCCTTGCCAGTATCACGCGGGAGTACGGAGTAGGATGCACCCACCTGACCACACGTGCACATGCAAATGACTAATGCAGCCTGCCGAGACGACTGACTGTTGGTCCTAATAATAATAATACCACGGCCCAACCAACAGCAAATCCAAAAACGGCTAACAAAAACCGTCCTCTCTTTCACAACCGGTCTGCAGATTATTGCCGCCCATGCCCTGTCGTCTCGTTCCCACAGCCAATGACCCGTCGTGTCGGTGAGTCTGCTGCCTATCACCATGCCTGCACGTTGCCGCAACCGTCGTGCTGCAGCCCGCCGGGACAATGAAGGATTCTACAGGGGGGCAGTGCTATCGTCTTTGGTCTCTACGACGTATCAGTACTCTCTACGTGTACTCGTACAGTAGAATACTCGTATAGAGAGGCCCTGCCACTGTTCATGCATGGAACCCTGCATCCTGGCATGCGGCTCAACCCGGTGCTGTGCGACGTTATGCAGGCGGGCCCAATTTTATTTTGCAGCAGGACGATGTCAACGACGATGCACTGGCGGTCGTTAAGCACGACGCATCGAAGTCCATGCGGTCAACAAGTAAGCACGACGCACCGGAATACATGAAAGACTTTGTACGAGTCGGCAAGCGGTCTCTTTGACTCGCTTATCATGCGGTCTGCCTTGTGGCCGGACGTCATCCGAAAGCTGTCAGACGTCTATCTGTCAAAGAGGTATCTGTCAAAGAGGTATCTGTCAAAGAGGCAGAGGGTCGCCGACCATAGACAAAAAGGCAGAAAGAGAAAGATATGCTGCAAATCTACGAGTATTGGTAGTGATATGGCAGGCCTATCTATGCCCTTTCCGGGGGCAAAACGCGCAGAGATCCCGGAAACAGCCTAGTCCGGCACTTGGGGATGTTGGCCACTTTGCCTGTTGTACGTGATATTGGTTGATCACCATTCCTTTCATGCCATAGATACCATTTATAGCATTCATATCTACTCGGTCGCATACTATCTATTCACATTCAATCGTATCTGTTGATTTTGCAACACCCGGGGTGAATGCAAAACGACTACTCACCACCTGGTGTGTGTAGAGTAATCACAGTGACTATGCTGTTGGCGTCCATGCAAGTAGACTTGTTCGCGCGTAACTAATGCTCCTGTTGACTTTCCAACGGCACTCAAACCCCGTTCCCCGGTCGGCAGCATTGTGTACGAGTACAACAATCTACGAGTACCAAGCGGGTAAGACAGCGCATGGCTTTGCAAGGGATGCTGCAACGGCAACTCAAAAGCGGCAAGGGAGACTGCTGTGCCTGAATGGAGGCCGGTGATCTTGGGGGATCGTGGCAAGAAGCATTGCTCACCGGGCCTGAGATTGCACACCTGCTGTCTAGTGGTTATAACGCATGCAAGTAAGTGCGGCGTCGCGAGCCAACAGAGTGAGACAGGCCGAGCTCCGTACAACAAAGGTGATCGGCAGTCATAGTCATATCGCTTTGGGACATTCACTGTCTGTAGATACGGCTACTCGTACGCATCAAAGAGGCCAAGTCCGTGATTGCGGCACAAATAGATTGTATTGTCACTGGTGCCTGCGCTTAGTAACAGCTCCCAACTTTGTGCAGTCACCAACACACACAACAGCCTCTCATTCTTCTCTCCTCGATCGCATCGTATATCTCGGCAGCGGCTACGATAAGCCGTCCGTCTCCGGCGTGTGTTAGACCACACCAAGCAGACAAAGACAAAGAACACCACCGGTCCAAACAGCAGTTGGGCAATATCCAGACGATGAGCAACAAAACTGCTGCTCTAGCGCGCCAGCTCCGGATGTAATCTTCCGTGCTGGCGTGCCGAGTTCCGGTTCGACCAAGCTGCCCCGGTTGCAGTTATCTACGAGCCGTCGTACTTGGCGCGATCCCAAGTCTTTTGGCATCAGCACTTGTTGATCGGCAATCAAGCCACAATACCACAACAATACAATACCAGAGTCTTTTCCGTTCTGCCTGGGTGCAAATGAGATACAGCCGAGAGCAAGTTGGGCAGAGAAAAGTACTATACTTTATCGCAAGATAAGAGGAGAAAGAAATACGCACAAAATCACAGGCAAGACAGTACCTGAAACGTGAGACCTGCATCGTTGGGGGCTGTTCGTCTGTTCGATTGAGTGGTCAACTCCTATGCATGATGCTGTCCTTTTTTTTTTTTTTTTTTTTTTTTTTGCTTTCTTTTGCTTTTCGGCGTCCTGCTTCGGCGTGGGATGCTGCACTGCACAGTGGAGTGGCATCCCCGTCCTTTGTGCCAAGCGCAGACAAGGCCAGAAGGCCAGGCGGATGCATGCATGCATGCACGGCGTACTGCTCCAACTCTATGCATATGCACGCGCCTGGCAGGCCCTGCAGCCTCTCAGCTGTCGGGCTGTGTTGATCATGTCCGTTTCTGGCCTATCTTGTTTCGGCAATCCTGCCTGTCCATCTTGTCCTGTGTGTCCACTCGGTGGCCCACACGGCTCTATCGCACAACCTCCCGATGCGAGATTGTCTTTTTTTTTTCTGTCTTTCTTTTTTTCTTTTTTTTCCTTCTTTCAATAAAAACTCCAACTGCCGTGTCATCATTTGGATCGACCCTCTTTACAAGTTGCGACGGCTGAGCTCTGCGGAGGTAGGCCTCCGTCGTCCGTGATCCGTTGGTCTGGCAGTACTCGTACTCATATTTTCTGCGTACGTATGCTGTGGGTGCTGGGGCTTGCAAGAGAAGGAAAGAAGAAAAAATCAAAAACCAAACGTACTCGTAAGCTGTGCGTGGTTTTGTCCATTTCCCTACATGTAGACTGCCTCGCTGGATTACCACTGCGGACTTTCCACGGCATTGTGGGCTATCCCGAGGTTCGTCCCTCCCATCCCTTCCGGGCCAGCCCATGGAGGCTGCGTTAGTCGGGTCCAAGGGGGAGGGGGGAGGGGGGGCAGGGTAAGGAGGCAGGGGGTTTACCATCCTCCGATTTGTGTTTGTTTTCTTTTTTTTTTTACTTCTCTCGTGGAGTAAAACGTCGAACTCGAAACACATGCGTAGCCGCGGGACGGCAACCCGCCAGCCAGCGTCAGCAGCCAGCAGCCAGCAGCCAGCAGCCAGCACAAGCGATGTCGCTAAAAGGACAACTCCTGTAAAAATAATAATAATAAAAACATGGCCCGATTAGCAAACGAGCCTAGTCAAGTCAATAGTTGCATGATGTACGCGATAACAAAGAGCTCGCTGCTGCACTAGGAAGAGGACAAAAATTGGCCGTGTGCGAGCAACCTGTATGTCCCCCCCCCCCCCCCCCCGGAGCAAACAATCCGGGTTGTCTACCGGGCATGGAGATACTGTAGAATGAAGAATGTATTCGTACTCGTAGAATGTAGAATGGAAATAGTCCAAGTCAAGAAAACTGCTCTTGCAACCTTGGCCATTCGGAGATGCTAAAACTCCGCCTGCAGTCGCCAAAAGGAAAACAAGACAAAAAAAAGTAAAAAAAAAAAAAAAAAAAAAAAAAAAAAAAAAAAAAATGGCGTTCTTCCGTCCCGGAGCTGCAAGGTTCTCCTGCATGTCTGCAGGCCCTGCGGGCACGTAACTTCGTAGTCAGCGCTATCCGGGCGCCCCCTCCGTGGAAGCCGGGAAGTGCCTTGGCTTTTTGGGTTATTACGACGTACATACGAGTACTCCGTACGAGCTTGCCAAGGTGTTCGTGTCGACATGGGAAGATCGCCCAGTGACATTTGTTTGTCCATTACGGGCGCTGCGGCGATCAGCTCGGGGAGGGCGATTAGTGTAAATACTACATCGGCCCCAGCCCTGGCCTTGCTGGTCTTTGGTAAATGGGGATAACAAGAGTTTTGGGGCGCTGAATTACGAGTGCTCCGTAGAAGTTGCAGACTGCAGACTTTCTGGGACGAGGATGAACACAGCAATGAAAAAACAAAAGACAAAACAGACAAAAAAAGACGAAGAAAAAGACAAGTTTTGTCTTGGGAGGAGAGATGAAACGGCAGACAATAGTAGTAACAACACCCAATCATCTATTCCAAATAACTAGATCCAATATTCACTTACCCAGTACTAACCTCAATTTTCTTTCTTTCTTTTTTTCTTTCTGTCTTTCTTCTTCTTCTGACTGCATCGGACTCTATGCGACCTCTGGTTCGATGCCTGTCGACCTTATCATAGCCGCAGATCGATTGAGACTGATTAGCGTCTTGACTAGTCTCATTTTCTCTTGAGCGAAGCACGGAACCACCTCTTGCGTATGGCTGTGCTTCTTTTGCGGGGGATGAGAGCTAGGACCAGGGTGTCAGGGTTTTGGTGGGTGTCCTCCGGGCAGAAGAAAAAAAAGAAGAAAAAAAAACGTACGACAAGGGTTTGGTTTTTCCGTGGTTTGAAGCAAAGCCCGAGACAACGTTCAGCTACCAGTTGGCATCGATGCGAGCTGGACTTGCGCGCACTTGTAATGGTGTTACGAAGAGGGGAGAAGAGGGGAAAAAAAAAACCGAACGGAGAAGAAGAATCAAGACAAGTCTTAGCAAAGGCGGAGAAGAAGAGGAGGAAACCCGCCGAAGCGGATTCGAAACCGGTCGAGTGGCACAGAGCGTGTGAGGCGCAGGCAGACGAATAGGAAAGGAAAGGAAATGGAAATACAACTAAGAAAAGCAGCGCTCGACCAGTGAGGCCTGCGAGAAGGATAACAAACAAGCATGCCTGCTGGGCGTCGTATCCTGGTCTGCAGCTGAGAAATGGAAAATGAACTACAATTTAGGTGGTGGAGGTGGATAAGAAAGAAGACGACAAACAATGGAAGAAGCAAAGAAGAGAAAAAGAGAAAAGATGCGCGGCTGGGTCCTCTTAGCTCTTGCGCAGTATGCTGCTCGCCTCGTTTTATTCGCGCTTGGCATTTCCCTCCTCCCTCCTTTCACCTCTCTCATCATCTGCTCCGTACTCCGTACTTCGTACTCGTAGTCGTGATGGTCATGCAGTTGATCGCGGCGATGGCTGGCCATGCCTTGTTTATTACAGATGCAAAGTCTACGATGCATTTGATATACTCGATTCACAACTTTATCTGCCATGGTACTCGTTTTCGTGCACATCAGGGAACTAGAATTGACAAACATATGAAAAAAGAAAGCAATGACGACGCTGCATTCAGCTAACGAGTTAGATTACTTATTTGGCCGTCGTCATCGCAGAAAAGTCCGCGGATAGCTTCTTTTTATTTTCTTTCTGCCGTTTCCGTTTCGTTTCGTTTCGCTTCGCTTTGTTTTGTTTCCTTTCTTTCTCTTTGCTTTTGATTTCAACCGCTCTTGTTCAACGTCGTCCAACGCTTTGTTTTAGAAAAACAGTGCTCTGGCTTGTGCATGCAGCCGTTGTGCTGTCCGAGACTTGGGAGTAGTTCGCAGCCGTAGGCACTGACCTCTGTCGATCAGTGCCGATCAGGCCGATCTTTTGTGGTCTCCTGAGATGGGACACTTTTGATTCTCTTTCAATAGTTTTTTTTCGTATCTCGTGCGTTTTGACATGTCTGTTTTTAATTTGCAGGCAATTTACGGGAGTACAAGGCTCTAGCCGTCCTTTCTCTGAATTCAGCTTACCTTTTGCATTTCTAATCCTACCTTGCATGTTCTTCTATTTTCCCTTCATTTTGCCTGGTTTACCAGTTCTCGTATTACATCATCCCCCCCCCCCCCCCCCAGGACGGGGGACCTCGGCTGTTTCTGGTACGAGTACTTACTTATCTGCATAACCGGGTTAATTCCATTTTTTGTTTCCTTTTGTCTTCGTTTCTTTTCTTTTTTTCTTACCTCTTGTCTTTTTTTCTTCTCCGGTATTTTTGTTTATTTTGATTTACTCGACTGTCTCACAACCCCTGGCTCCTGCACTTCAGCTCTCTTGGGGGTAATGATACGCGTATTTCGACATTGTATGCAATTACAGAGATATGCAGCTGCAGATGTTGCGAACCTTGGATATAGTCTGTGTAACCAAGGTTTACTTTGAGACTGGTCGTTTTCTTCTTGCCCAACGTGACACCGTCGTATGATGCCATATTCTCCGCCGTAACGCAATAATGCAATTACACAAGAATAACGGCTTTATACGAGTAGATCATCGAGTAACCGCTGTTTGTGAGACGTAATACATAAAAAGAACCTCACTCGGTTTAATAAAATAAAAAGTAATTGGTATCCTTGGTGGTATATTCACGAGGTGTTTTTTTTATCCTAAGCTAGCCCAGTTCCGACCTTGTCAACTCTTTGCGTGTGTTTAGAGAGAAATAAAAAAGAGTCAATGACAATAAAGAGACAAAAGTTCCACCCGCCCAAGATCCGAGCCAATAACAACTGGCAGTATTTTTAAACGAAAAGAAGAAGAAAAAAAAGAGAAGACAGCCAAATCATTACCCCACCCGAGTCGCCAGGGGGGGGGTGTATGAAAATGATGGGAACATTATGAGAAAATAGGACGAGAAAATAGAACGAGAACGAGTACAGTGAACAGCGAGCAATAACGGAACAAAAATAAAAGCTGACAGGAAACCAACCAAAAAAAAAAGAACAAAAAAAAAAAAAACGCCAGTGCCTTGCAGTAGGCAGCCCAAGTCATAAATGCCATCCAAACGGAGTAAAGTAACGGGAAAACGAAATAAATAAAAAACAAACCGGGGCAAATGACGCCAGTTGCAGAGGGAATAGTACATGCGATGCAGATGAGAAATCAAAACAAGAAGAGAAGAGAAGAAAAAAAAAAACAAAAACTATTGCATGCCGGCCTCGTAGGGCTTGCGGCGGCTCTTGGTGATCTTGCGCATCTCCTCGGTGTAGAGCGTGACGGCCTCGGGGAAGTAGTCGGTGCGGGCGTTCTTGCCGCGCGGCGCCGTGTGCAGCTTGAGGTGCGAGCGCCAGTTGTCCTTGCGGTTGAACTGGCGCTGGCAGAACTGGCAGCTGTACTGGTCCTTGTTGTCGTGGTGCGTCGTGATGTGGCGCTTGAGGTGCTCGGACCGCTTAAAGGGCCGCGACGTGCAGTCGGGCACCGTGCACTTGTACGCGCCCGAGGCGATCTTTTGCACCTGCATGCCGCTGCGGCGGACCATGATGCCGTCGCTGGTGCTGCCGGCAGTACCCGTGTAGCCATAGGGCGACTGCTGCGCGCAGACGGCGTTTTGCAGCGCCTTGGCCGAGCTCTGGGCGTTGGAGTAGCTCAGCGTCCGGCGCGCGTCGTAGTGGCTGTGCGCCGGTGAGAGGCAGTCGCTGTTGCCGCTGATACTACTGCAGTCGCTCATGCCCTCGCCCTTGACAATGGACGACTTGAGCGTGACCGAAGGCGGCGGCGGCGGCAGCGACTGGCGGTCGCCAAAGTAGCTGATGGCCGGGCTGTCGGGGCGGGTGGGCTGGCCCTGCGTCTGCCAGCAGAACTCGGACGGCGAGCAGTCGCTGCCGCTGGCGTGGCCAAAGGGCGAGACGCTGTGCTGCTGCTGCTGCTGATGCGAGGCGGCGGCAGGCTGGTAGGCGTAGCGGGCACCGCCGTAGGGGCTAGGCAGGGGCTGCTGGCCCGCGAGACCGGACTTGCTGCTGTGGTGCTGGTGCTGCTGCTGCTGGACATCAGAAGAAAACGTGTAGGCGGCATCCGGCGTGGGCGGGCCGGCGAGCGAGGCAGACGACGAGACCGAGACAATGGACGACGGGTACGACGGCGGCATCATGTGGCCGACGGGGCTAACGGGCGTGCCAAAGTCGTGGTGCTGATGCTGGTGCTGGCTGTGGTGGTGCTGGTTGTTCTGATGATGGTGGTGGCTGCTGCCCAAGCTGCTGATGCTGGAGAAGCTGGCGTTGCGCTCGGGCGTGGCGGGCTGGGAGCCAAAGCTGGACGCGGACATGCCAAAGGACATGCCGTCGACGGCCGCGGCCGTCAAGGACATGGTGGGCGAGTCGGTCGAGGGCATGCTCATGGAAAAGTAGGGCGCGGTGGCCGAGCTGGGCGGCGTCATGTCGAGCGGCAGGCCGTGGTAGCCCGAGGCGGAAAAGTCGACGGAGCCGAGACGGTGGCTCATGGCAGGCGAAGACCGGCCGGACAAGGAGACGGGCGTGTAGCTCTGGCCGTAGATGGCAGCATGTTGGGTCTCGAAATCAGCCATTCTGGCAATGTTGACGTTCATCTAATGGGGGGGGGGAGGCGAGGAGGGAGTTGAAAACAATAGAGGTAAAGGGTAAAGTAGAAATGTATAGTATAGGTGAGGATGAGAGAGAGAAGAGCAAGTGAATAGAAGAGTCAAGAATGAAGGGAGTTGAAAGGAGATGAGAGAGGAAGAGAATGGAGATGATGGGATGTTGGGAAGAATGAAGGGACGAGGGAGGGCAACAGTTATATAAGTTTTCTGGCTATTTGACGATGGTCTTGATGCGAGACAAGCACTTTGCAGGTACGTGGTTGCTCTTTGCAACTCTTGGTACACGGTCTTGGGAGTTGTCCGTCCCAAAAAATGATACAGTGAGATAAAATCAATTAAATCAAATATTCATAATAATGGGTATCAAAAAAGTCGCCCTTGGAAGGGCACGACGACGAGGTACCTTGCCCGCAACGCGCCCCAGCACGTATACACATGCCGATCAGTGCCTGCCGTACCGTGACGGTGGTGTACCAGGTAGTCCAGTCCAGAGCGTGCATCCACTATGCTCGAGTGTGTTTGTGGGAGAGCCTCTAAAAAGAATGCGTAAATGGAAGAAGAGGAGCGATGCGTCAAAGTCAAGGGGGGGGGCGTGTGAGTGACATGGGGGGGCGTGTACGAGTAGGGTCGACGTCAAGGTGTGGGGCATAGGGGTGTGCGGCCATGGACGAGGGGTACGAATATTGATACCCACGACCCATTTATTTTTGTGTTAGTGGAGAGCTGGCTATGTTAGGAAGGTTCGACCCTTCTGCACGGTCAGGCCGGTCCTGCGCTCTCGAATACGGTACGGAGTACGGAGTATTGCGAGTGCGCTGCTGCTTCCTACTTTGTCGCGTCGTCCTATTGTACGGCATTGGCGGCCTTGTGCACTAACCGAGTATGCTCGCTGTGCGTTAACGAGTAATACAATATGCACCTAAGCACTGGCAGCTGGCACCTAATATGCACCAATCCACCTATGCAGCCCTATCCACAGAGCATCACGGCTCACGGCTCATATCGCATCCCTCATCCCTCGCCCTCTTCTTGTTCTTCAACATCCAGTATCAACTCGTCTATTCTTCATCTTCTCCGTCTTCTCCTTACTGTTAACAATAAAAGCAAGAGAAAAAAAAACACTATACACGCTTTTACGCGTCGCCAGGATCGGTTTCTCTTCATCTCCTGCCGCCCTCTGGCCCAACTCGCGTTGGTATATTCCCTCCCTTGCGCCTCGCCGGGCCTCTTCGTCCTTTTCGTATTTTTTTTTGGTCCTTCTTTTCTTTTGCGTCCTAGCCGGCTTGCCCTGTCTCTTCTCTCCACAATCTTGCGGGGCCGTCGCGGAGGCCTGGCCTCTCTCTCTCTGTCTCTTTCTGTCTCTCTCTCTACTCCGTATACGACGAGAACCGGTGTGGGTGGGTGGGTTGAGGCGAGGACGAACAGAGGGACAGGGAGGGTAGAACCGCTCAGGAACGCGAGGCGCTACTGGACTCTCGGAGCTATACATTGGCGAGCTGGGAGTGAGCTACGAGCTCAGGGCAGAGAGAGAGAGAGAGGGCAGCCCGTCTCTGGCGTGTAGAACGTGTGCGAGACAGCTTGCGAAGAAGGGGGGGGGGGGGTTCCTCGGATGGCCGTCAGCTCCACCGGCCGTGGTCTCTCTCTGGTCGTCGTCCCTACTACTCGTACTCCGTACTCTACTCCTCCTCCTCCGCCTATCCCCCCTCAGCAATGTGCCAATATTCACACCAATCCTCCCTCCTCCTCTCCTCTCTCCTCTCCCCCCCCCCCCCCCCCCCCCCCACACCCCCACCCCCCACAATTGTCCGCCCCGGGGCCGGGGGGGG